>CANTUT010000647.1:0-600000 GCA_947687605.1 Reutealis trisperma | reverse complement strand
TAAATCTGCTTTCAGTTTCTTCTTAGAGACTATTTCATCACCATACATTTCTTGTAATCATCAACTTTATACATTCCTCTTCTTTTAAACTATACCCAATATTCTCATACATAACAAATCTCCAAATCTTTACCTTCTCATTTCTTGAATTTATAAGATAGTATCTAGACCACAATTTCGATAATACCTTGTTTAGTCTATCTTACATAAACCTTAATATATAATATCCATGTGAATCATTTACAGTCCTGTTTGACCATTGTTAAATATCGTCTTTTTAGCTTATCTCACATAAATCTTACTATGTAATAGCCATATAAAACATTTATGATTTCACCCAATCACTATTGAGTATTTTCCTTCATTTTATAACTTTAATGGTTCATAACTTCTAACAATTTCCTATAGTCATTTCATCCAACCATATACCCTATCATTTAATCATTTGCACATACACATCATAGATCAATTCCCTATTTCTTAGATATCTCTCATATTATAGTCAAGGAAACATATAATACTAGTGTCCCATATACCTTCTCAATAGCCTTATTACCATAACCTCCTTGTTAAATTGCTTAAATCACTTTACTATATGAAGAAAATCGAAGATACTTGGTTGACTTGAAAAAAAATTCGACGAAACATTACACGGTGGAAGGAATGCCATCGTGGGGTAGCAAGCAACAACAGCGGGCCACCATAGCGCGTGCCAAGAAGTCCCAATGTATCGTAGTGGGGAGTTGCCTATGGCCAAGCAAGCTCCAGTGTCTTGCAGTGGATTCCAGCGCCCCGCAGCTAGATTTCCACAGTCAAGAAGAAAAGTTCTGCGCAGAATCCAACTTCAGAAAGCCATAACTTTCAGCTACAAATGAGTTACGAGGCCTATGACATATCAAATCGAAACTCACCATATTTAACATTCCTACTCATTACAACTTCTTTATTGGTTTAGAAACCAATTTCCAATTAGAAACCTCAAATCTTTGTCTAAAATAAATCCTATACTTTCTCACTATCATTATGCCATTACACTTACCACTTACACATATCACTATGCATATTCCATAAAGTCACATTTAAGTTTTTCACCTAATAACATTTAGCTATATCTCATAAACATAAAAGAATTCAATATACCCTCACCATTATTCATACGATATACATATTGTTCAAATCATCAATTGAACTAAGCCATGTCAATAGTCAACAGTTACTTATAATAGAAATTAATTCCTAGTAAAATATACACTTATTCATTTAAACACCTTCACATAAACAATCATTGTCTCAAATACACAATTTGCCCTTATCATCCCATTTCCACAGAACACACAATTCATTCACATATATCAATCATACTATATATCATTTTATCATTCCCGTTTTCAAGATCATTATGCACATTCCCTTTTCACAATTATTATATACATATCATATATCATAGGAGGAACTTAGACTTTTACGAGTAACGCGGATCTAGATTTATCGATATACTTCAACGACAAGAAGGAGTTCCTATGCTCCATGGTTTAACCTATAACTCTTAGTACTTATAAAGTCTAAACTAGACTTAAACTTTGCTCTGATACCATCTTTGTCACGACCCACCTTTTGAGCCGCGACGGTCCTAGGGCATGGGTAGCCATAAGGGCACCAAAACCCGTAGAACCCATTCCACTCATAATCAATTGACATTCATTACATTGAACCATATCCCAAGACCGTAGCCTAATCACATTTCCTTAATACCCATTACTTGCTATCATTTCCACTTATAATATTATTTACATATATAACTTGTAAAACCTTTAAAGTTTCATTTCATGTCATTAACTCAACGTTCAATAGTTCATATGTATTTACAATAACGGTTATGATACAAATCATATTATACAAACATCCTTTAACATATTAATGCTAACCCACTAATAACCATTCATGTTACATATAGACCTTATAACTTTCAATAACCATGGAGTTCTACTTACAACACCGAAACTTATCAAAACAGTTTCCAAGCGAATGATGAGCTTGGGACTTTTTACTTTGCTAACTTGTTGACTGTACCTGAAAGGTTTAAACCACTAAAATATGAGACAGAGCTCAGTGAGTACATAATAAAACTGTATAAAATAAGCAAGTGATAGGTGGTTTAGTGATAATTTCTTATAGCAATGAAGTGAAACGAATCAAGAATCATTCTTATGGAATAGTTTTCCATATACAGTAATTATTGCATTTTTAGCAGAATATTTCCTTTATGGAAACGGTGTGTTTCCCACATTATCATTATCACTTGAGTGGCGGCTTACGCCTTGCTCACTCCCATTTCAGTCACACGTACAACTGATCGGGTCGCACGTACTGGGGGCCATAAACCCTTCCCAGCTAGGGTTCGGATACTCTTTACCCTATCCGCAGGTTCATTACCATTGTGCACAATGTCTGATGTATTGCCCCACATCAGAGGGGTATTCTGCTTGCCACGATATCATTAAAACATTTTTCCTTTCCATCCATGAAATACTTCAATGGATAATATATCAATAAATAATCAAAATTCCCATCATTGATCATATTAGGAAATGAAGCAATAAGGCTCATGTGGCCAAGTGCCATAAGGGATATTTAATTCAGTAATTGGTAAAGCATATCATGCATGCCAAAGAATTGCAATGCATTTTTAATTAGGACAGTGATCCAACATTTAGACTTATATTTAAAGCACAAGAAATATAATATTACAATGGATAGTATATAATATCAATTGGGTTCTCATTATTGATCATATTATAAGATCAAACAATATAGATTCATTTGGCCAAGTGCCATAAAGAAATGTTTGGTTCACTTTGGCTCAATAATCAAAGAAGTATTATATCAACGGTTCAATATTCAATAAGCAGATTAAGCTTATCAAGAAATCAAGATTTTGGAATATCAATGAGCCATTTAACTTTTCAAGGCATAGAAACAATTCAACCATTAAGGTTGGAACAATAAAGGTTCAAGTATATAAAACAAGGAATATTATATTATTAAGTACTCACCGTGGACTCCTTTGCTCCTATGTACATTTGACTCTGATACGATTAGTGCTTCTTGCACTTTACCCAATATCCTTGTCCTTGTTATTAGACTCTACACATGCATTTCAATCATATATTAATCACTTCCTCATTATCACATTACTTAACTTAGCATAAGTCATTAACATTTCTATCTTATTCACAACTTAGCATTCTAAAATTAAGATATTCTAAACTTATACTTACTACTAAACTTAACATTTCTCTAATTATTTTCCAATAACTCACTTAAAAGAATGATTCTCCTTTCTTTCAATTTCACATTTCAATATTCATGTTATTCAAGTAAAGTCGATTAAGCAATTTCCACCAACATTTCCATAAATTCAAATTATCCACAATATCACAATCAAATGGTCCAACCTGGACCTTCAATACACTAATCCCATCCGCCCACTTCATTCCTTATTATCAAACTAATAACCATTAATTTAATCTAATCAATACCAATATCTACATCTCACTTCATTCTTCCAAATAATTCAATTCAATTAAATCAATTCTAATATCAACATTTCACTTCAATCTACCAATTTAATCACCAACAATACTCTATAATCATATAAATAACAATTAATTCCATTCAATTATCTCATTTAATCACTTAATTCCATTAAACTATTTACCTAAATTCTTACAAATAAAATCATAATTCACTATCTATACATAATTGGAAATCGAGATTTATACCATATGGCTCGGTTTAATGAGCCGGAGCTTCTGTCCGAATTTGTCGATTTCAGAGGTCGCCGGAAAATTCCAACGACGACCAAATCACGATCCGAGGATATCATCAGTTAGCTTGTGATGAGAGGAGTCCAAATATCACTTTCGTTTATCATAATCCGCTGGAAAACAGGTAGAAACGGCGTCGGTAACCGTTGATGTCGCCGGATTCCGGTCAATAAAAAGATTATCTAAAATTAGCAAACAATATACCAAATCGAAGCTGGAATCACAAGGGATTCAACCATACCAATTTCGTTAAAAACGGAGATCGGAAAGTCGTCGGAAAATGGCCTAGAAGTTTCGGCCGGCGAAACTTTGGAGGGAGCGTGCGCCGCCGTCCGGTGGCTTCAGGCGACGGGCCTCTACCGGTCGACGGGGCGGCGGGCGTCCTTCCTCCTGGTGCGGCGCGTGTCGGTCGGCGGTGGCCGGAGGGCGGCGTTCCGGCGTGCAGTCCCTTGTGCGCCTCTCTCTCTCTCTCTCTCTCTCTCTCTCTCTGCCCTCTGTCCGTTTCCCTCTGCTTCCTCTCTGTTTCTATTTCTTCTTCTCTGTTCTGTTTGGCTGCCGACTTTACTTTTTTTTTTTTTTTTAAATATACTAACTTTAATTATAATAACAATAATAATAATAATATTTATCATATAAATTCTAAAACAGTAATTTTAACCAAAATATTAATTTTATTAATTTCATCATATTATCCATTAACTTTAATATAAAAATTATAATATATAACTTCAAATATTAATTACAAAATTTTCTATATTTTATAATAAAATTTCAATTTCTTTAATTTAAAATTTTATCAATTTAGTAAATAATAACTCAATAATTCATTTAATAAAATATTCTCTTAAAAATATTAACATAATAATATAATAAACCAATACCCTTTCAAATATCAATTTTAAATTTGAAATAATTTTCTACTATTTTAAATACTCATATAACAATATTTATAAATCATATGTCAAATATCAATATAAGTTTAGCTTATTAATATCAATATAATAATAATAAAAATATCAATATCAATATCACTATTCAAATGGAAGTTTATAACTTTAGATAATTTTGAATATCAATATAAATATAATAATAAAGGAAAATATTTTCATATAAAATTATTATTTTAAAACGTTTATATTTAAATCATTTGAATATTGAAAATATTCATTTTCAATTTGGCAACGTATTCTGATGTTAAATGGGTATCTTCACTCGTATACTGTGCATATGTCCTATATCGGGTTGGGATATTACATAAGTGCACCTTCTACTAGTGGTAGCATAGTCTCCTCCATATAAGGAATCTCTGGTTGTGGGTCCCTTTCTAACTCTCTAATTTCAAGTTAATATATAACTCGCTCATGCACCATAGGAAGAGAAACATGGTCATTTAAGGTGCAACACTAACATTAGCATTGAGATCCTCATCACAAACATTAAATTCCAAAAACTTAGCATTGATGGATTTAGTAATTTTTGTACCTCAATTAGGATAATAAAACCTCTAGCCCTTAGACTAATATGGTAAACCTATAAAGTAACAATGGATAGTTTTTGGATCAATTTCTTTTCTAAGGGTTTATTAATTTTAACCTCTGTAAAACAACCCCAAACACGAAAATAATTAAGATTTGGCTTACGATTAGTCAATAATTCAAAAGGCATTTTAGGTACTGATTTACTATGCACTCTATTTAGAATATAAAAGGCAGTCTTAAAGGCTTCACCTCAAAGGTGTCCAGGCAAATTGCTCCTAACCATCATGGATCAAACCATATCTCATCTTTCTGCTGCACCATTTTGATCAGGGGTATTAGGCATAGTATTTTGAGTAATAATCTCACATTCTTTTAAATACTTGGCAAATGGTCCCATATGTTGTCTAACTTCACCATATTTGCCATGGTATTCACAACCACGATCAGAATGCAAATCTTATTACTTTTTTCAATTGCATTTTAAATATTTCAAGTGCTTTTGATTTTTCTTTAATTAAGTAAACATAACCATAATGAGAAAAATCATTAATAAATATTATAAAATATGAATGACCAAAAAAGGTAGGAGACATAGGGCCACTAATTAATGTTTGTGTGAATAATCTCTAAACCTTTCTTTTGGTTTTGTTAATTTTCCTCTAAAATAGTCAACATAACTTTCAAAATCAATTTTATCAATAGGACGTAAAATCTCGTCTTTCACAAGCCTTTCAACTCTTAGACATATGACCTAATGCTTATGCCACAATATGAAAGATTTTTCTTTAGTCAAAGATTGTTTACAAAATAATTTTATTAATATGCATGGATAAAAAATTATTTTGAGCCAAATACAATTTGCACAAAAAAATTACACATCTTATTTCTAGATAATATGTGTGGGCAATAGTGGGGCATAGTCAAAGAAAATACATAAATGATTTGCAAATTTCAATAATATGGGCATTAATAATAATAATAATAATTTATGAGTTAATATAAATATCTACACCAAACTGAGTCATTTATAGAGATTTATAAATTCTTATTTATGAGATGTATATAAGGCTAAATTTTTCTAAGTTATTATATATTTTAATTTTAATTTACCCAAAGGAAATTATTATAAATAATAATTTAAGAGTTAATGCAATTTAAAATTAGAGAGGTCGCATAAATTGAAGATTTGTTACCCAAAGAAAACAAATTTTCTTTCTTAGGAGTTCATGTTTCCTGTTTTGCTCTAATGTTGGAGAGACCTATTAACATGTTATATTATCTGCACAAAGGAGATTTTATAATGATGTACTTGGACTCTCATTAAAATAAAGTTAAATATTTTGAAACTTATTCTTGTATATATTTGCCCATGTTTTCTTAATTTGTTATATCCTCTATCTCAACAGTATTTTTTGCTACAAATAATCAATCAACTAGCATTGAAATTTTAACCGGAGCTAATTATAAGCAATGGAAATTGGATATTGGGCTTACCTTAGAAATGAGTGATCTTGATATTGCCTTTTATGAGCCTGAACCAATAGAAGCTAGTACTGCCATGCAAAAGCAAGCTCATAACAATTGGGTGAAATCTAATCGCTGTTGTATGATGGCTATTAAGAAGACTGTGGTTGAATATATATTGAGTCCTGTTCCTAATAACAGTAATGCTAAAACTCTTTTTGATGCTATAAGAGATATATACCTAGAGACAAATAAAGTTTGAATTTGGAGAACTTATGGGGAAGCCCATGGAAATGAAATATGAAGGGCGAGGTGGAGTGAGAGAGTATATTCATAACATGCATAGTTATGTAAAGTAACTCAAAGCCCTTAATATTGTCCTTCTTGATGAGTTCATTGTTCACCAAGTTTTTAGTGTTTTACCTTCCAATTTTGGTTAGCTCAAAACCACTTATAATGTTGTTAGGAAGAAATGGTCCATTAGTGAGCTTATAGCCAAATGTTTCCAAGAGGAGGAAAAGCAACAAAAGCAAAGAGTTATTGAAAATTTGGTGAAAGGGGTAAATGTCATGGTAGTTTTCCAACCTACATTCACTACCCAAAACAACCATGGAAAGAAAAAAATGGTCCAAGTCTAGTTACTCTAAAAAGGGTCAAAAAGGAAAGAATGGTTAGTCTCACAATCTTGGTCCTAAATTTAATATAAAGAAAGAAGAAAAATGTTGGTTTTGCAAAAAGAAAGGTCATAGGAAACATGAATTCTTTAAATATAAAAATCATCTAGAAAAGAAGAATAAAGAAGGTAATTCTCTTGCATATGTTTTTTTAAATTCCATTTAGTTAATGTTCCTATTGATTCTTAGTGGATTCATACTAGAGCATTTGTTCATGTTTTTAAAACTTTACAAGGGTTGATAAACAGCTAAGGAAAACTAAAAGCTTTTTGGTTGTAGGGAATGGAGTTAGAATCAAAGTTGAATTCATAAGAGACATTACTTTAGTTTTAGATTTTGGTTTTAATATTGTTTTAAAAAATATTTGCTATGTATTGTCTAGTAGATGAAATTTTGTTTCAGTTAGACAACTTGATATGAATGGTTATTTTTTAAATACTAGTTTAGAAAAAAAATTCAATTGTCTTTTAACTCCTCTCTTGTGGGTCATGCTTATCTTTGTGATGATATGTAAATTATATCTATCTCTTTAATAATGCACTATAACAACATATTTTGGACCATCATACTAACTTATATTACTTTATAAAATAAAATTCAATATCATCAATAAGCCAAAATTTGATTAAATTCTAAAATTTTTAACTTCCAATAACTAATTCAACACATTTGCTAATAACAGTTGTTGCTAATTCCAAAAACTTCATTTTGGAGTTTTTTTCCCTATCAACTGATAATTGACATTATATCTTTACTATGTTATCCCTATTAAAAATTATTATTAATGAAATTATTTTTTTCAAATTAATTTTTGTGGATCCTCTCTTGCCAAACTTCTAAGAAAAAACTAAAAATAGTAAATAATTATTGCAATATTATTTATAATATTTGAAATAATTAATAGATTCACATTTTAAAAAAATTATAAATATATATAAAAATTAAGTATAATATTCTTAATTAATACTATTTATTTTCATAATACATTAAAATAAAAAAAATAACATATGCATATATATAAAAATAATTACATTCTTATGGTCAGCTTACATTTTAACAGTACCAATTATTAAATTTTTACCAAACGACTAAACATTTATTAGCTACTAGCCTAATGAACATGAAATATGTGACTAAAATTAAGAGAGGTTTGTAAGATTTATCCATCTATAGTTTTGATTATGTTTTGACTTTTCTTCATTTTATTAAACTTTTATTTTATAATTTGTTTAAAGTTTTCTTAGATTTTTTTGGAAGGTTTTTAAGGAATTTCAATTACATTGGAAGTCTGGATTTCAAACAGAAAAAAGTCGGAAGTAAGAAAGAAGAAAGAAATACCAAAAAGCTTTAAAAAAAAAAAAAAAGCGCACAACTATGCAAATTAAAATGGTCCTATCTGAATTTATTTGGACACTAAAAAAAGAAGAAGAGTGAACAACCATGTAAGGGAGCTTGTGCTCTGTCATGTAGCCTTTGATAGACTTGAAAATTTATTTTACTTATTTGAAATTCTTCCTATTTTCACTCAACTTCGAGGGTAGTTTGGGACTTCAATTTTTCTAAGTTTTTATTGTTTATATGTAGACAAACATTCTTAGAAGTAGTTTACCAAGTTTTTCTACCTCAAATTCTTTGTAAGTTTCTTTAGAGATTTTGGGGTTTTCTTAGAAGTTTGGTAAGAGAGGATCACAATATTGAAAACTTAGAGCTCCCTTCAGTCTAAATTGTTCAAGAGTTTCCTTCTTAACTTTGTTATCTATTTTAACTTTTGATTCCATAATAAATTGACATGATATTTTCTTTTAATTTTAATTATCAAGTTAAATATTCCTTCATTCATTATAATAAGTAGCTAAATTTATCGTCTAGAGTTTAGATGTAATCTTTTGAATTGCCTATGATTATCTATGTTTGATTGATTGAGTTTTTTATTATTGGAATTAATCTTTTATTTTAATGCTTAAAACTTGTGATTAATAAGGTATTAGCTGCATGAATTAGAGATATTATATGAAGTAGAAAGAGTATAAGCGTAATATTAGTTCTTTGAGATATTAGACTTAGAGCATATGTTGTTTAAAGATAAGAACACTCTTTTGCTATTGATAAAAAGATTTTTATAAAATTTAATGTGCTTGTGTTAATTGTTTGTAATCACGAGAGTAGATATAAAGTTGACATGAATATATGTGTTGTATCTTGAGAGAGAATATCATATTGTAAACTCTATTATGAAAATTATTAGTGTAGTATTATTAACGTACGATAGTGAATATACAAATATATATCAAAAAGTTAGAAAGAGTTTAAGATAGATACAAACATTGCTAAGTGATTATCAATACAACTAATTTACAATTCTGTAGCCTATCCATATTATCCTTCCTCAAGTTGTGTGGGAGTAGAGCAAACATACTACTAGTCTCGAAGTATTTTGAACTTGACTTTGTGCAATAGCTTGGTTAAGAAATCTGCAATATGGTCTTCACTTAAGAGATAATCAATTGAAATCTCTTTCTTAGTAACTTGATCTCTAACATAATGGAAATCAATCTCTAGATGCCTCAATTGTGAGTGAAAAATAGGGGTATTGGTGAGATATGTGGCACACAAATTGTCACACCATAGCTTAAGAGGACTAGAGAGAGTATAACCAAGTTCACTCATTAATGATACAAGCCAATGTACCTCAGCAATAGTTGTAGCAATAGTTGTTGTAATTGCACGATACTCAGCTTCAGTTGATGACCGAGAAATAGTTTGCTGCTTTTTAGAACCCAATGAAATAAGATTGTTTCCAACATAAATTGCAAACCCCATGACTGAATTTTTGTCATCAATATTGCTTACCCAATCCACATCGCTATAAGCATTGATGGTGAAGGTGTATGACTGTGAGATTAATAGCCCATAATCAAGAGTACAATGAAGGCAACACAATATCCATTTAATAGCAGCCCAATGAGTGACTTTTGGCAAGTGCATACCTTATTTACTGAATAACAAAAGTTTTTTCAAGGATAAATATTACAAGCCACCAATGATGCTTCTATACAACATGAGGAAAATAATTGTCACGATCCATTTTTGAGCTGTGACTGTTCTAGGGTATAGGGAGATGTAAGGTCACTTAAACTCGTAGAACAACCTATAACTCATAAGCTGTTACTATTACGTTATCCTTAACCCAAGATCGTAGCCATAATTCTTATTCCTTATTACCGATTACCGTGTTAATTACCCATATAATAGTCATTCATCGTCTAAATTCAGTTTCATACTTATCGCTTTTGAACTCCATTTTTCAGTATTTTAATTGCAACTCAAGTGAATATTACTTATGTATCTGAATTGTACTAAGGTAATATCCAACCACACATACTAATAATATTCTAAGTAATACCATTATTACAGACTTTAGTAAAACATGAAACTTTAGAGTGAAACCTCCAAAATATAATATAATATGTACATGATGATACCAAAACTAGCAATGCAATTTCCAAGCGAAGATGTAGAACTTGGAATTTACCTTGCCGAACCATCAACTGGTCTTGAAAATAAATAACAACTATGGGATGAGACAAAACTCAGTGAGTACAAAATAATACTATATAAAGTAACAAATGGTATGGGGTCTCATGATGATTTTTTATAGCAGTAAAATAAAACGGATCAAGAGTTATTCTTATGGAATACTTTTCCATATATAATAAATATTGTATTTTAGCAGAATATTTCCTTTCTTAGAAACGGGGTGTTTCCCCCATAATCAATCGAGTGGCGGCCTACGCCTTGCTCACTCCCCCATTCCTAGTCACACGTACAACTGATAAGGCTGTACGTACTGGGGACCTTAAACTCTTCCCAGCTAAGGTTCGGATAATCTTTACCCTATTCGCGGGTTCATTACCATTGTGCACAAAGTCTGATGTATTGCCCCACATCAGAGGGGTATTCTGCTTATCATGATATCATTATAACAGTTTATTTCTCTATCCATGAAATGATTCAATGGATAACATACTAATAAATAATCAAGTTCCCATCATTGATCATGTTATGAGATTAAGCAATAGGGTTCATTTGGCCAAGTGCCACAACGGATATTTGATTCAATAATCGGTAAAGCATATCATGCATGCCAAAGAATTGCAATGCATTTTAATTAGGGAAAGTGATTCAACATTCATGCTTATATTTAAAGCACAACGAATATAATATTATTAGGTACTCACCTCTTGCTCCTTAGCTCCTATACCAATAGTTCTAATGTAGATTATAACGAGACTCCTCGGTATCCTGAGCAATGCCTTTGCCTTTCGATTCTACAAATACACCCAAACAATCGTATATTAATTTCTACTCCTTTGACTTGCTAATCTAATTCTAAACTCAACTTAACATCAACTTCCTACTATTAATCACCAAAACACATTCCAATACATTAGACAATAACATACATAAACACATTAATTATTTAATCACTTTATTCTAAAATCTCATGTTGTCCAAATCCTTTCATCAAAACAATTAGGTTCCTTTTCCTTCCTAATTCCTTAATTAAATCCTATGTTCATCAATGGAAATCAATGCAATCAATTTTCTAGCATTTAGGAGAATTAACAAAACTCAAAAATCAAAATCTCTAATTTGGTATATTCCAATTAGAGTTGAAAAATCATTTTCATCAACCACATCTCAAATTGACTTCTTAAACATCAAATGGAATTAATCACAAGCTTATTTAACCAATAAATCTTAAAATTCAAGTTTAAATCTTGAAACTTCCAATGTGACTCAAAACTCCAAGATTTAGGAAAAATTATCAAATTCATTTTCAAACTTCAAATTAAACATGGATTTATCAAATTAATACTCAAACAATCAACATTCATACACCAATTGAAATTAATCTCTTTCAATTCCCATAAACCCTAACTTTACCAAATTGGGATGATTTGGGAAAAACCCAAAATTTCTCAATCAAATCTCAAATTGATCTTTCAAAGGTGAAATTAATGTCATGCAAAGCCTACAATAACAATCAAACATTAAACTACACTTCACATTACATACTTCCCTTATATCATGCATTATGCCTTCAAGAATTTCAATTTTTGAATAAAATCTCTAAATTCAAATTTTACATTTTTAAACTACTTTTCAACATCCCAAATAACCTTAGATATTGTTAAAAAAAATTTTGGACACTTCCCCTAAAAATCTTAGTTTGGCCGAACCCTATCTAATATCCTTCCTTATTGATTTTTCATGCTTCCTTTGTTATTATTCATCTATTAAACCCCAAATCCTTAACCCCAATTCTCATATTTCATCATTTAATATGCCAAACTAACTCTTCTTTAAATCATTCCACCAAAATCCAATCATAGAAATTAAAAGAAAAGAAATAGTTACTAACAATCTATCACACTTAGGCTAAGAAAAGAAAGGAATCACTTAAGTAATAAATCTCACCTTGAAATGCTCCAAATTTAGCTCTAAGTTGAAGAACAAGTTGGGAGGTTTTTAGTCTTTGGTGAGGGTGAAATTTTTGGTGTAGGTTACAAATGAAATGGTTTAACACATTTTCATTTTATATACAAATAGAATCAATGGTGGTGATTTAATCCTACAAGATCAATGGTCATATTTTTGCTTAAGATTGAGAGATAAGATTGTTCAAGGTGGATGGTTGAGATGGCCCTTAGGTGTATGGTGAATAAGCATCATAATAATGAATCCCATCATCACGAAAATGAACATACACATGGTGATGGAAAAGTAGGAAGCTTAGGTGTAAAGTTGACATAAGTCAACAAATATGGCTAATCTAACTCCTTCTTATCCTAACCCCTTATTAACTTGTTCTAACCATAATTTAGTCAAGCTCCACCCAAAATTAGAGGCCTTAGGGCCGGCCACTCCATGGGCTTGGGCTTTGAGTCCAAAAGCCCATCAACAAGCCCACCCGAAAATGTTTCCTGAACTTAAAAATTTTTCGTAACTTTTTTCCTTCCCTTTCACTTGGAATTTTAAATCTTACCTTCCCATATCATAATAATCTTAACTAAGCCATATTGCCTAAAATTAATTCAATAAAACATACAATAAATATTCATATTTCATAGAAATATACATTTAAGCACTTAACACCAACAAGAGTTTCTTTCATCCTATCACTATGTCATTAATACTATTTCCATAAAATTTATATTTTATGGTATTATTATAACTCTGATGAGCTATGGAGACCTTGGGTATTATAATAATCTCCATCATAAACTGATACTTTAGTAGTTATACAAGCGGGAGTTGCAATACTATTTGCTTCAGCCTTTTTTTTTTTTTTTTGAGATAACAAATCAAAAATATATTTTATCTGTGTTAAAAACAAACTATTCTATAACCATGATGTCACCATTCCTAAGAAATAATGCAACCGACCAAGATCTTTTAGAGCAAAATATTTATGAAGAATGGTAAGAACATGTTCAACAAAAGAATCATTGTTGCTTGTAAATAACAAATCATCAACATACAAGAGATAAATAGCTTTAATGTTGTCCATATTGTAATAGAAAAGTGAGAAGTCTATTTTAGAAGTTTTGAAACCAATTGGATGAAGTACTATAGTGAAGCATCTAAACCACGAAAGTGGGGCTTACTTTAAGCCATGGATTGATTAGTGTAACTTACATACATGATTTGGGTATTGCGGATAAACAAAACTAGGGGGTAATTGCATAAAAACCTCTTCATCAAAAGTTCCATTAAGGAACACATTTGAGATGTCTAATTATTTAACATTACAGCCATTGAAGATAGCTAAATATAGACAAAGGTGAATGGTAGTTGGTTTTACAATAGGACTGAATGTGTCAAAGAAGTCAATTATGGGTTGTTGATGGAACCCTCTTGTAACAAAACGTGCCTTATACCTAGAGACCAATACATCTAGATTTTGCTTAATACGATAGACCCAATTACAACCAACTATATTTTATGTAGGATCGGGAGGCACCAATGTCCATGTGCCATTAAAAATTAGAGCATCTATCTCATTTTTCATTGCAATGAGCAACTCTTATAATTTATTTTCTAGAGAAAAAGATGAAGATTCCTTTGTTATGGTTGTTATAATGGAATAATTTCAAAAAATTTTAGGCTTAAGATTTCCAATTTAGGCTCGGATGGCCATGGTGTCTTTTCATTGAACAACTAGAGTGGCAACCGAATTATTTATCATTGATTAGGTTGAATTATACTCACTAAGGTCAACCACCAGTGGTAACCTAGGACTTTTTGTAGATGGCATTGTTAGAATGGCATTAGGTGATGAAGGTACAGGTAAAGATGTGGTTTATGGTCATGTAATTGAAATTTCATTGGAATGAGGTTGGGCAATACCAATCAAGCTAGGATTTGGGGTGTTTGGGTCAGTTTGAATAGTAGTAATTGGACTAAGAGTTGGGTCAAATTACTGTGCTGATTTGTTGGAGATTGAGTTGGGGTAGAGCTAAGATTTGATGAGTGCGAAATGGATTAGAAATTAGAGGTGGTCGGATGAGTTTGGAAACTTGGCATATGAGGAGAAGATAATGGTATAGATGAAGGCAAGAAAATCATTGTTGGATTGATTGTTGTGGAATTAGATACCAATATGTCACCTTTGTAAAATGAAAAAACCTATTCATTAAAGAGAGCATGACATGAGACCAATATTTTTCTATCTAATATATCAAGATAATAATAAACCTTATGAATTTTACTGTAACTAAAGAAAACATAAGCCTTTAATCATGGAGGCAGTTTATTTTCAACATATGGTTTTAACCAAGGATAAGATAGCAAACAAAAACTCGCAATGTATCATATGTTGAGAATGTTGAATAACTTTTCATAGGTGTTTTATGTTGCAAAAAAGGTGTAGGTAAGTGATTAATTAAATATACAGTAGTGTTAAAGGCATATTGCCAATATTCTTGAGGAACAAAGGCATGTTGCAATAAAGCAAGCCCACTTTCAACAATGTGTTTGTGTTTATGTTTTGAATAACCATTTTGTTATGATATTTTTAGACAAGAACTGCGTTAAGTAATGCCTTTGTCATTGAGATATTTTGAAAAATCTTGATACTCTCAACCCTAATATGCTTAGAAAGACTTAATAAAATGCCCAAAGAACTTCTCAATAATATGATGAAATTTAATAAATACACTAAGAACTTCATATTTATATTTGATAAAAAAACATCCAAGAATTTTTGCTAAAATGATCATAAAATAAGACATAAAAGCAATTATTATCAATAGATAAGATAGCAGAAGGACCCCATAAGTATGAACAAACTAAACGCAAAGGACCTTGAGCTTGAAAACTAGAAAATGAAAAAGATAATTTATGTATTTTGCCAACACTACAAGCATGAGATAGAGTCGTATCTTTATTTAAACTAAAATTTATTTCAGACTAACTTAAAGTGTAATACCTGAATGTTTCATAGTTCTCTGATCATAGACAATACTAAAAGATTTGTTCTTGAATGATAGTGTAGTATGGGAATGATAAGGAATTGGGTAGTATACTTATGACATCATGTGTGGTGTTTGCTTAGTACATAATTTTATTATGATTAATTATGCTCTAATGATTTAGGTAGAATTCATATGATAGTTAAGGAGGTAGGCAAAGAAGTTAGAATATGCAACTTGGAAAGTTATAGTGAAAGGTAAGGAAAAGAATTTGAAAGGGAAACATTCAAGCTTCATATTGGGCTATGGACTTATTATTGGATCTTAAGCCCAACAGGTGAAGACTGGCCCATTGGGCCTAAGAATGAGGCAACATACAAAACTTATAAGGAAGGTAGTTGAGCCAAGACAATAGACAAAAGATATTGTAGAGAATGAGTTATAGATATTTAGCTATGTAGTCACCAAAATTGACTAAGTCAAATTCTAAATCAAGTGGAACTCTCACTTTTCCTAGACATGTGCCTAAATCCAATTTGGACACTCCAACACCTCATGATGACCCTCACCATTGTAGAGAGAATCCTAGCCATTCATCTTGACACCATCTCAACCATTCATTAAAGTTAAATTCTAGCCATTAGATGTAGCTTGGTGAATCCTCAGCATCCAACCCATATATATATAAGCAAAAATTATGTTGAGAAATTTCATTTAGGTTCTCTCTACACTAAAAATTCACACTAAAGAAAGAAATTCTCACCATCCCACTTGTAACAAGAATCTTAGCAAAGCTAACCAAGGTCAGGAGTTATGTTATCCTCTCTTTTTATACTCTAAGATTGATTTTTAGTAACTAGGTTGTTTGAAAAATTCCTTTTGCATCATACATAAGGGTTCGGCCAACCTAGGATAATCATGCCTAGGATGTGTTTTTGATTGATCTTAAATGAAGGAAAATGATTTAAAAGGATTAAATTGAACTTTGGGAACATGATTCAAGCTTTGGGAAGCTTTGAAGCATAAACATGATTAAAAGAAGAACTGGGTGTTCTAATACTATATTGTGATGATTGAGTAACTATATATGTTATATGCTGTATCAATTTCATATTTTTCGTAACTAATTTAGAGATTTGATAAGGAATTGAGAGTTTTCCCCAAGTTTGATATAGATGAGACAAGTTAGGGTTTACAGAGTAATTTGGAGATTTTGAGACTCAAACTTGAAATCTTGAAATTGAATGGGAAATTTAGCTTAGAATTAATTAGGAATAAGAATGAGTATGTATATGATATAATTGGGATGTTTCTACCATAAATTAATGCAATAAGCAAGCAAAAGATAAAATTAGTAACACCATTAGTTACTAATTGTTATGTGATTGAAATGTGATGTGTAGAACCATAAGGAAAGGGCAAAGGGATTGCTCGAGATCGTGAAGGACTTTGAACTAGCCAAGAACAAATAGTCATTAGGAGCTAAGGTGTTAAGGTGAGTACTTAATAATGTAATGTAATCATGCCTTATTGTATGCAATTGTTATTTGAATGATCACTCCTTGGTATATATGTGACATGACTTGTGATTACGGTTGCCTATCAATTGTTGAACTCTTGGAAATCTATATTTTTTCCTCATGTGATATTGACCATGATGAGCCTATTACTTTGGTCCTATGTATTGCTCAATGATGAGAATAATCAAAATGCCAAACTAGAGAACAATCAAAATGTGAAACTATCTTCCATTGAATTCCAATTGTGGACTTTGAATATACCCTTTTCATGACTATCTATAATTAAGTAGAAATCCCCTTTGGTGTGACTAAGCAAGGCTTAGGCCGCCACTCTTTAATATTTATGTGTGAGAAGCTTTCCACTTCTAAAATATTATCATTTCTGCAAGAAGAGACATGAAACTTAAAATGACCAATTCTAAATAATTTTACTTCATTGCTACCTTGCAACCTAAGGGATGACTTTTACATTACCTTTATGTTGTTTTATATTATTATATACTCACTGAGCTAGTTTCATCCTGTAGTTATTTATAATTTTCTAGGTTAGGGTAAATCATTAGCAAGGTAAACCCCGAGCCATGTTTCTCCACTTGGAACTTACTAAAGATGTTGGATGTTATTCATGTCATTTTGAGGACATATGACTTAAAGCTCCATGGTGACTAAAGGCATAGTGCTAATGTATATTTTGTCTAAGAACCATATAAGTAACTTATAACTTGTATTAAATGTGTATATACTCATTATAATAGTTAAGAATGTATGGATAGTATTTGCATATAATTAAGAATGATATTATATTTACAATCACGAAATAGTTAAAGTAATTATTGGGAATTGGTAGTGACCAATATGGTTTCAATCTTAGGAGAACTGGTTAGATGAGATAGGCAAGATGATAACAGGATCAACGGTGTTTTACAGGTTTTAGGTAACTTTACGTCTCCCTAAACTCTAAAACAGTCGTGGCCTAAAAATTGGGTCGTGACATAAAGCTTGACAAACAGTTTGAAATGAAGAATGGCCTCGATATGCATGGCAGGTTGAAAAGGAACAAGAATGTGTTTGAATGGGACCATCAGATTTCTTATGCAATTGAAGAAGAATGGCGTAAAGACCATCATCATTTTGGCCTGTAAGGAGCAACTCTCCTGCAGATATCCTTTATTTCATAATAATCAAGAAAAATTTAACCAAGACATTGTTAATCTTAGTGAAATTAGATACTAAAAACAAATTGTCAGAAATACGAGGTACACAAAGAATTTTTTAAAATTAGGAGAATGACTTACCATTACTAATCCTTACTTCTTCTAGTCCTTGATGTTTTGAATGGATGGCAAGATTTTCCATGTTTGTAGTAAGGTGATGTGTTACACCGATATGTAAAATCCATGGTTAGGTAATGGTAGAAGGTGTTGCATGGTTGGCCATTTGTTAAGATTCCTGACACGGTCTAGAACAATGTTATTGAAAATGCCATGTATCTTGTCTAGCCTTTGGTAAAGGACATTGACAAGAATAATGACTAGCATTGCAATGTGACAAACCATAGTTGAAGAATCGATATTGGAAGCAAAAGTTTAGAATGAACCTTGATTTAGATACGACGCATGCCCATAATTAGATCTACCTCGACAATAAGAATGTCCTCCTTGTCTTTAATTATTAAACATTCCACGCCTATAGTTCATAGAAGGACTTCGAACAACATGAGCATTTAAAATTATGACATCTTTAGAAATTGAATCGGTAGCAAGGTTGGTTTCCTCATTCAAAAGCAACCCAGACAAATCATCAAATGAAACAGAGTCAAGCCTATTCTCATAGGACAATTAAATGGCCTTTATAATGGTCCTAGACCATTAATGGTATTCCAAACAAGATCTTCTTCAAGTATCAGATGTTGCAATGCCGATAGCTGATCAAACATTCTTTTTGCCCTTTGAACATACTCAATAAAGGATTCAGTCGCCTTCTTTAATAACTTATAAAAGTGGGTCTTTAATGTGCAAACTTGTTCCTTTAACACAAAGACTTATGTAGCTTCTAATTTCATCCATCCCTCTTACGATAAAGAAGGCCTCACAACCTAGGGTACAAAACTCTTTGACATTGGGCCTATTATCTAGCTCAAAACGAATTGATTTTGACAAAACCATGTAACCCAGGCTAATTGCGGCTGATCATCAATCATTTTTTGGAGGAGGTGCAATAGTACCATCAATGAATCTAGTAATATTATAACTAGTTAGTAAAGGAAGTAATTGTGTTTTTCGCAACAAGTAATTTGCAACGTTTAATTTAATTGGGAGCTGATAGGCAATTTTCAATGGATTAGTAGTAAGAGAAAATAATGGTGCAATGGTTTGAGTTGTTTGAATTGACATGATTGAAGAAAAAAAACTATAAGTTGGCCAATGAAAGCTCTGATACCATGTAAACTCTATTATGAATATTATAGGAGTATTTTATTATTGTATGATAGTGAATATATAAATACATATCAAATAGTTACAAAGAGTTTAAGATAGATATAAATACTACTAAGTGATTATAAATACAACTAATTTACAATTTTTTAGCCTATCCTTATCACATATACCTTAGAAAAATTTTATCATTAATTCCAATGAAATAAAACAAATTTAGAGAATATAAAAAAGTTATAAACAGTCACTTAATGAAATCTAAATTCTAGATTTTTTATATAAATTGAATTTTACCTTTTGATTGCTTGAATTAATTTTTAATTTATTTTCATACTTAAATTCTTGATTGATTTAATTTTCAAATAAATTATTGACTGAATTAAATAATAGAGAAATTTTGATTTTTTGGTATTTGATATGAGATCGACATTTTACTCATACACTATATTATTTGCCCACAATTTATACACCTAGAAGATTTGTCACAACAAAAACCCCAGCTATCAACTATATTATAAACAACTAAACCAAACAAACCTCAAATTATCATAAATTCAAACTCTTGTAACTTTTTTCCCCTTAAATTAAAATAATAAAAAAGTGCCTTTAAACTCATTGCATTTCGTTTATTAAGCTCCTAAACTATAATTGCTTCATATAATTAAATCTCAAACTTTTTATAGTTTCCATTTTGAAAATTTTGTTAATTCATGAGAAATTTATTAGTAAAAACATAAAAATATTAAAAAAACTTACTTTTGTTTTTTCATTATGGAAATTACTGAATAAAAAAAAAGGAAAATCCAATTTTATATTTATAATTTTTTTTATTTGATTAGGAGTATTTTCAAGTTAATGTGTATGTATATCGAAATTGAATATGTCTTTAGAAAAATCCAAAGACGCATCCCTCATGTTTAACACATACATTTAGGAATTGTCTCTTAGGTGTTAGTCTTAAAAATTGAATTTTAATCGATAAGATAATAAATAAACTTGGTTTACTAATTGAACCAATTTTTAGGATTATATTTCTTAAAATTCATATACTCACATTGAAACAATTATAACTTATATTTATATAAAAGTGAATTTTACCTGAATGTGAGTGAAGGTACACCATTTTTTAACCAACCGGATGTATTTTATAATTTTTCTTATCTATTAATGGGGGAATTGCTAACATGACATAAAGCAAAGGGGAAGTTTCGTTCCCCTTCCCAAACAAATTTACGAAATTAATAATTTTTGTGTGTATTTTTTTTGTTCAAGAAACTAATATTAGTGGCTTTGGTCTAAAGAATTTTTTACGAAAACAGAAAATCCATTTATATAAAAAGCAAATCCGATTCAAAAAGATAATAATGTATATAATCAATAATCAGTGACAAACAAGCTTTCGAACATGATTAAAAAAAAAAAAAAAAAGATAAGAAAGTTATTGAACCCAAGTAGCTCAAAGCCAATAGTTAAAAGCTTCTTGACATGGTAAAGAATTAGCATGATTAATAAGAGAGTTTGCTCATTTTTTTTATCAATCAAGATTTATTTTTTTATGAAAATTTTTCTTCATTTACTATTCTCAAGTTGTAGTATGGATGATTTGCATTTGACTGGACTAAAGAAATGAATTTAATATGGTGTGTAAAAGTTGACTCATAATACCACCTTATGCTAAATAAAAAAATAAATTAATTTACAAATTTTTATACCTAAATTAATATAATTACTTTTTAAATAATTATTATTTTGAAAAATTACTTAAATAATCTGTTGCAAGGCATTAATTGACTTTTTCCCCTTTCTATTAATTTCATTTTTTAATAAATTAAAAAAAAGTTTAACCTCAGGATAGATGTGTATACCTCAATTTAAGATAAGATATTAAATTTGAAGTCCTTCCAGCCCCCACCCCCACTCCCAACTCCGCGTCATTGTAAACTAAATAGTAAAATAATAATAATAATAATTATAAAAAAATAAAGAATTAATATCTTAATCTAATGATAAGATGATTCTACTTTAAGAGTATACGCCAAGATCCAAAAATTATCAATATTAAAATCATCCTCCTCAATGCTAAAAAAAAATCTCATAAGATTTACTTATGGTAAATTGCTAATCAATTATTAATATAAAAATGATGAAATTAAACTTGAATCACTTATCTAAACTAAAATTATTATGAATATATGATAGAAAATTCCTTTAATATTTATTAGTTTTTTTTTTATCAAATGAGTTTGAGTAGAACTCATTTCAAAAAGTTAACTAAAAAAAGAGAGTACCTAATTCACATTATATATACTATAATAAGTCACTAAGTTAGTAATATGAGACAATTCTAACACTACCCCTTGACACGTGCTAAGTTCAAGTAGTACATAGCATGATTTAATACTAAGCTTGCGTCAGAAAGCATATGTGAAATTTAAAATTTAATAATAAGTGATCTACATGACAAACACAAAAGAGTATAAGAGCATAACAAAAACCTGACTGAGACTCTAATACCATGTCAAATGGACTTGGGTAGAACTTATTTCCAAAAACTAGTTCAAAGGGAAAATAGTAAGTAATCCACATTATATATACTATAACAAGCTACTAAAAAGCAATGTGGGACAATTCTAACATCTTCAATGATTCTATTTCTAAATTAAAGAGAGTAAGGAATATGCACAACTTTAAAAAAATATATATATTAGGGTATGTTTGGATTGCAGAATTAGAATTGAAATTCAAAATTCTAGTTTTAATTCCAATTCTGTTAGAATTAAAATTGAGTTGGAATTGTAATTCCAACGTTTGGATCACACAAAAAATTGTATTTAAAAATTAAAATTCCTTAAAAATTGGTGGTGGTGGTGGTCGAGCACCGCCACCAGTAGTGGAAATTGCAGCGGCTTGGTGAAAGTAGTGGTGATGATGGTCAAATTATAATTCTCAAAAGTTGGATTAAGAATTATAAAATGTTTTTCTTGTTATATTGCAATTCCATGAAATTGTGTGTTAGAATTCTAATTCTAATTCTAAGTATGCTCTCAAACACTAATATTAAAATTGGAGCTTTCTATTCTAATTTGAAAACCAATTTTCTGTTTCAAACAGAGCCTTATATTCTTTAAGAAATCCGATAATTCAATATAACAATAAACATTAATCCTTTCACTTCATATATAGGAGGATTTTTTTTTTCAAAAAAAAAATAATAATAAGTGGAGGAATTATGATGTTATCAATTGAACAACTTGAGATATACATTAAATTAAGTTAAGATATACATTAGTCATTAAATTATACAAGTGGTGCTACTGCTATATTATATAAAAGGATTTTCATAATGAAGATAACTAACAATGACATAAGTGAAATAAAATGACTTCATTCAATAAAAATAATAAAGTGTCCTTTTTGTTTTGCTTTATTGACGACTATGCATTCAAAAAAATGATTATGGACCACATAGAATTTGGCCTAAGGATAATTCTCAAATTCCTTTAAAAACTTAATATCCCACATCAATGGTCACTTCTGAAATGAAACAGCTAGCGTTGGAGTTGGAAACTTACCCTATCATCGCTAAAGTTACAGATTTGGTGGGAAGTTGACAAATAGTGAAAGGGAAACAAAGATAAGACATGACTTCATAGTCTCTTTTTCATGTTAAAAGCATATACAATTTTCAACCACTATTAATCAAATTCATCAATATCAAAATTAGATCAGTTTGTTTAGAGTTGAGATTGAAATTTATGTTTTTATTAATTAATTTTTAAAATATTATCATAAAATTATTTTATCTTAAATATAAATTGAATATTGTTCAAACAATAATACTGAACTAATATCGTTATATTAGAGCCAGCTCTAAGAGAAGACCATCTAGACAGCTACCTAGAGCCTCCCAAATAATGAAGCCTCATATTCTTAAAAATTATTTTTTAAAAATTTTGTTAATATAGACTTAATTTTTTTATCTGAACAAAATTACTTTTAGTTATCGAGAATACTATTTAAATTAAATTCCAAAATGTACCTATTTAGAGCCTCTAAAATGATGAAGCAGGACTTAGTTGTGTAAGTGGGGCTTGCTGTAATGCAAGGTCAACTATTAGTTTACTCTTGATATAGTTGGTTAGGCTTCTGATCATCTTGAACCTTACAATTGCTTGTAGAAAAACACAAAAATATGCTTGGGATTTCACCGAAAGATTATGCCTATATGGTGGACCACTAGGCTTGTGGCTACTCGTCGCTGCTTCATATACATTGATAGAAAATGACCCTAATTTTCTTTTTCATCATCTTTATCTTTTTTTCTCTTTCACTCTTTTCAAGAAAGAAACCAAGAAATAAGAATTCAAATATCTAATAAAAAAAAAATCCCATGGGAGATTAGATGTTTAATCGAAGATATACACTTATTAGTTAAGAATTTCTTATTTTGTGGCTTCAACTTTGTTCATAGATCTTGTAACAAGATTGCATATTGGAGTTATAGAGCAAATGAGCTTGAATTTAATACTACCTAGTAGTATAACTTACCTTATGAACGTCAATCTCTCATTAGATTTGATATGTAATATCTTTGATTATAATGATATTGATAATTTCTGTTTTAAATATATATATATATATATATATATATATATATATATATATATATATATATATATATATATATATATATATATATATATAATGAAATAGTAAATATTTGAGCAATAAGATATGTAAGCATAATAATAGATAATGTATTGGGTCATTAAACTTTATTTCACAAAGATGAAACTTTATTTTCATGAAATAAAAGAAGTATTGACTTTAGTTTGTGCATTCTAAATCAATTGATCCTTCCAATTTCTAGCTTTTTTTTTTTTTTTAATTATTAGGTTAATTAATGAATATAAGTCATTTTAAATTGATTACCCAATTGACCGTTTATAATTATTTATTGCCAATTATTAAGTAATTTACTTTTTCTCTTAAGTTTTTTAATTTTTTTTTCTGTATATAATACTTGATTCTATTTCTATGAGCTATGTATTTTTCTAATGAGCATTGCTTAATTATATAGATAATTTGCTATAGAAATTGAAGCTGAATTGAGTTTTAAATATGATATATCATATGTTGGAATTATATATTAAATTTTTAATTATAAAAGAACTCCTATTAATTTAATAAAGAATTCTCTCTGATTTTATACACAAGCTTTTTTTTTTTTTAATACTAGAAATGATCAATAGGCCGAAATAACATTGTAAACTACACAATATAGAGTAGTTATTCTCTTTAATATCTCTCATCAAATTAATGATAATTTTTTATGGTTTAAAAGACTCAAACCTAAGACATCCAACTTCTTACAAACAAGCTTTAATTTTTTGATAAATTGGTGATAACTTTTTGAGTTCATAAACAAGCTTTAATTTTCAATAAATAGGGGTTGTATTCAAGATATTAGGTAGTTTTTTGCGCAAATTAATGGTAGAGTGTGTGTTAATAGTTTGAATAGTTTTAAGGAGATCAAAATAAGACTTTTTTTAATATCTCTTATAGTTTAGTACAATGTGACTCATGAATTAGTTTTTCAGTGGATTTTCTTTAAATAAAATTCATGTATGTGTGATGTCTATATTTTTGTGAATTGTTTGATTGTCCCATGATGTAGATTTAGAAAAGGGTAAACAACTTTATTATCATACTTGATATTTGTCCGTATAATTTTAAAGTTTTTTCTTCTTTCTCCACTCTCAAGCATTAGATATAGTTTATAATTATGGACTATAGTTGATATTGTATTAAGATTCCTAGAGTTTTTTTAACACAGCATTGAGACGTTTAAATTTTTCTCAAGTGTATTTTGAATAGCATATTAATTTAGATCAATTGCATCTTAATGTTATATTTTTTCTCATTTTATCATTATTAATAATATTGACTATTATTATTTAAAAAATATAAGTTTTAGTTAATTTATTAGATCTTCATGGTAATTTATTTGTATTTAAGAATTAATTAATTGTATTACGCTTAAAATTTATTAAATTAATTAGATTTCAGATTTATTAAAAAAATTTATATAGATAAATGAGGAATTAAAGTATCATTTTTTTAGAATTATTTAGAGCCTCCAAAATATTAGAGTCAGTCTTGGTTGTGTACGTGGGCCTGCTGTAATGCAAGGTCAACTATTGGTTGTCAACTATTAGTTTACTCTTGATGTAGTTGGTTAGGTTTCTAATCATCTTGAACCTTATAATGGCTTGTAGAAAAACACAAAAATATGCTTAAGATTCACCGAAAGATTATGCCTGGCTAGGCGGGCAGGGTATGGTTGGACCACTAGGCTTGTAGCTACTCGTCGCCGCTTCATATACACTGATAGAAAATAACTCTAATTTTCTTTTTCTTTTTCTTTTTTCTCTTTCTCTCTTTTCAAAAAAGAAACCAATAGAAAATAACTCTAATTTTCTTTTTCTTTTTCTTTTTTCTCTTTCTCTCTTTTCAAAAAAGAAACCAAGAAATAAGAGTTCAAATATCTAATAAAAAAAATCCCATAAGAAATTAGATTTTTATTTGACGATATACAATTATTAGCTAAGAATTTCTTATTTTGTAGTTTGAACTTTGTTCGTAAATCTCGTAACAATGCTGCGGATTGGAGTTCTAGAGCAAATGAGCTTGAGTTTAATCCTATCTAGTTATATAATTTATTTAACGAGCTCCAATATATCATTAGATTGAATATGTAATGTCTTTGATTGTAATGATATTAATCATTTCTGTTGAAAAAAAAAATCTAATCAAATAATAATATTTGAGCAATAAGATGTATAATTCATAATAATAGATAATGTATTGGGTCATTAACCTTTATTTCACAAAGATGAAACTTTATTTCCATGAAATGAAAGAAGTATTGACTTTATAGTTTGTGCATTCTAAATCAATTGATCTTTCCAATTTCTAGCTTTTTCTTTTTTAAATTATTAGGTTAATTAATGAATATAAATCATTTTAAATTGATTACCCAATTGACCGTTTATAATTATTTATTGCCAATTATTTAGTAATTTACTTTTTCTCTTAAGTTTTTTCTTTTTTTTATTTTTATTATTATTTTTTTTTTTTTTGTTTATAGTACTTGATTCTATTTCTATGAGCTATATATTTTTCTAATAAGCATTGCTTAATTATATAGATAATTTGCTATAGAAATTGAAGATGAATTGAGTTTTAAAGATGATATATGATATGCTGGAATTATATATTAAAATTTTAATTATAAAAGAACTCCTATTAATTTAATAAAGAATTCTATTCAATTTGATAAACAAGCTTTTTTTTTTTTTTTAATACTAGAGAGGTCCAATGGGCCGAAATAACATTATAAACTACACAATATGGAGTAACCCTTCACTTTAACATCTTTCATCAAATTAATGATAATTTTTTATGGTTTAAAATACTCAAACCTAAGACCTTCTACTTCTCACAAATTTTCGAGAATATAAAGGCAAAGGAACTCTAAGAAAAGAGGAAAAATATAGGGAGGAACCCTTCTGAAAAAAGGAAAAAAATTAATGGTAGAGTGTGTATTAACAGTTTGAATAGTTTTAAGGAGATCAAAATAAGTTTTTTCAGATATCTCTTATAGTTTAGTACAATGTGACTCATGGATTAGTTATTCAGTGGATTTTCTTTAAATAAACTTCATGTATATGTAATGTCTATATTTTTGTGAATTGTTTGATTGTTCATGTTGATTTAGAAAAGGGTAAACAACTTTATTATGATGCTAAATATTTGTTGGTATAATTTTTTACGCTTCTGTATGCCTAATATGATGATGATCAATTTAATTCTATTTGTATTTTTTTTTCTTTTTTTGAAATATATTGTCTAGGTTAAATATACTGTCATTAGGTTATGCCTAGACATGGATTTAGTTCTATATGCTTAAATTGCATGGTCTACCAATTGTTTAACTGGGTCAGGCTAAAGGAAGTACATACACATGTTAATAGAAATGATATAAGTTAAATATTAAACAAGTCAACAACACTACAAATATGCTAAGTTAGGACTCCTTAACTCACTTCAATCTAAATATCTCAACTCTCCAGCTTATCCTTCCATTTAGCAGAGATTTTAGATTATCCAATCTAGATTTGTTGAGTACTACTTTTCTTTTGTTAGGTAGATCCATGGTCTATAACAAACAACAAGGCTGCTCATGGCTAAGGCGGCTCAAGCAAGGAATTTTGCTCTCTGTCCAATAGCCCCACTCCCTTATTTCTTGATTGCACAGGCGGTTACTAGTGGAGGCACTCTGGTGCATTTGTTCAAGGTTTAGTCCAAATGCTTTTCCCTTAGTCAAGACGGTGATCTCCTTCTTCTCCCCATCTTCAGAGAAGGCAATGAATGAGGTTACAATATGTAGAGTTAAAGGGCATTTTATGGATACTTGTTTTCTTGTAGACCTTAAGGCCGGTTTATTACGCTTAAAGCCCTATTCAAAAAAACCCTTGTTTGGGTAGTTGTTATATTTGCACACTAGGTCCATTGCTTGTATCCCGTTTAAGCTCCCAATGTGGTTGTATTGTTTATGGGCTTCTTACCATGTATTAATTGATAGAGATTAAGGAGCTATGATTACAAGATATTTCCAAGATCCTTTGTAAGGAATTGCAAGTCCAATGACGAGGTCAAGAATAAAGAAAATGAAACAAGCTTTACAAGAGTTGATAATGGAAATGCAAGATGAAGAATCAACTTTAGAAAACCTCCATATTATCCAAAAGATGTCAAACTATCCCAAAGGCTGATCACCTACTCTTGGCTACAAAAGGGAGGTGAAGAACAAGGAAATGGTGAAGACTAAAGGTGTCACGGTCGCGATGAGCCCAAATTGCAGACCATCAGTGCGGGTGCAATAGTGGGCTTCCAGCTGCTTCACATCATAGGCGCGACGGGCTTCCAATCTGTTTCCTCAGAAATTTTACGAATTTTATGTTTTTAATGTACTCTTTGCAGTTATGGGCCCTGAACTTGATATATTAGTAGGTCCACATCAGATTTATTTTATTTGGTTTAATTTTAGGAGTTAATTTCTTAATTAGGAATTTTATTTTCCAATAAGGACTTCTTAATTAGGATTCTATTCTCCATAAGGATTCTTATTTCCTTATAGAAATAGATTTCCTTATCTTAGTTGAGTTCTTAGAGTTTCAGTCACCTTATAAATTAAAGGCTCCATTGTAATTAAAAAGATAGTTTCTTTTTTCAATAATAATAACTTTTCTTTGAATTCTTCAAGTGAGAGATTCTTCCAAGTTGTTGTTTAGAATTTAAATCTGAGCTTATCAAGGTAACTTGTGGTGCTCATCTCCTTATAGTTTTGATTCTCTTCAATAGGTGTGAATTGGGTCAAGCTTTTCTTTTGTTCTTGTTTGATCGATCTTTAGGTTTTAATTAAATATAATCGGTTCCTAGCTCTCTATAGCTAGCAGGTCGCATCATTAATGCTAACTACATATATCTTCTTTGGGAAAAAAAAAATTATATATGATGCTACCAAGCTATAACAAGTATGTATGAAGTAAATTTCACATGAAACCCGAAGAAATCCTATTCAAGCAAAGTATGAAATAGTGATGACAAATGGATCTTATTACTTCAAATTTGAATTGAATCATTTTCAGATTATAGATTGATTTAATTAGTTATTAATCAAATTAAGCTGCATATATAAAAAAAAAAATTAGTCAAATAGTGTGTTTTAAGTCAAATCATTTCTAATATTAATGAATTAAAATACTCAAGGAGGAAGTTTGAAATTCTAACTTCTTTATTTTTTTTTTTTCTCCATTCATATACCATCTTTTTAATCTTCTTATCAATTTAAGCATTTTGTTAGGAATGAAAAAGAATCAAAGGAAGAATCTAATGTGGAAATATATCTTTGTGAACCCTCAATTTTATACGCTTATCATTCAAAATGCAGCTTTAGCATTTGCTGAATTTAATGCACTATGTAGAGTCATTATGGTGGTCCCGTTAACCGATTAGTAGGCGGGATTCGAGGGCAGCACTCCCAAAAGAAAATTTTTTAGCTTTTAATTACATTGTTACCGGATATCCAAATTTCCTATGCTCCATACCAACTAATCTCTAAAAGAAAAAAAAGATTCCACGTCAGTTGCTGGCGGCGCAGTCTAGACCATCGATTGCGCCGCCCAGGCCTCCGATGGCACAAGCCCCACTGCCTGTCTGCAGTTTCCAAAATACCTCCCAATCTAATTTTTCAGCTTTTTTCTAATTCTATCCATTTGGTCTTTTCACTTTTCCACTTTCTAAACTACCCTTACCTACTTTTCCTATAAATATCCCCCCTTCTCCCCCCCACCACCCCCTCCCCCCCCCCAACTTCTCATTTCTCCACATCTTGAATTAGTATTGATGGTTATTTTTTAATTAACTAAAAATCCTTTTTTTAAATCAAAATTAATTACTCAATTAATTAATTAATTAATCTTTTTAATTAATTAATTAATCATTTTTTTCTCTAAAATCAAATTAATCCCTTTTTTAATCCATCTCTCATCCAAATTAATTAATTAATCTTTTTAATTAATTAATCCATCCATCTATCCATCTATCCATTTCATCACATTAATTAGTTAATTAATCTCTCAAATCAATCCAATCACCTGGTCCAGATAAAATAGAATTTTGGTCCGGTGAAACTCTCCTTCCACCAAAAGCAAATGTATAATCCTTTTTTCCTCACTCTAAAAACACCCAAACCAAAATCAATCCGATCAACTCCTAAACCTTTCTACTTAATCGTGAAACGAATTATGTGGGTTTTGATCCCCATTTAATGGAGTACGTAGGCACATTTGGAATCTAAATCCAAATCTCTATCAATCTCTTTTTCCTTTTTAATTTGTGGATATTTTATTTTAATTTTCTCCTTGCACTCATGTCATATTCATGCATCTTATTTACAATTATCATCTTATAAAATTTATCCTTCATGAAATTAATTTTTCAAAGTCAAATTAAACTTAAGGGCCAAATTTTGATTATTTAAAACCAAAAACCTAACTCTCGAGCTCAACATAGTTCGAGGCTAGTGATTTTATCTATAGACAAATTAATTGAAAATTAACGAATTAGAGTCAACTGGGTTTTTCCTTAATTTTTCCATTTAAAAATAAATTAGAGTGGCGACTCTCAAAAAATCATTTTTTAAAATCAACCAATTCGAATTTGAGGGTTCAATCGTGAATCTAAACTCAAATAAGCATCTCGATTCCCTCTAGCAGACTGGGCCAGTGCTCGGACGAGGTCTCACAATCTTACATTGATTATATGTAAGATATTAAATGGGTTTATATATGATTGGAATCTCTAACCTTAATAACTTGCTTTTGAAGTTGGCACTGTAATGATTATATAAATTCTCAATATTTCTATATAGTATCAAAGCGGGTTCGATTCAAGGAAATCAAATTAAAAAACCATGATTGAAAGAATAATTAATGAAGAATAAATGAAAGATTATGAACTATATTTCTAGGTGATCTATGCAGCGAACACCATATGATTGTCAAGTATCAACTTAGATCCAATTGACATTTTAGGGTGAGTGCTAAAAATGAAAAAGAATAACTTGATGTGAGATAAATTTCATATTAATTAAATATAAGATGTTAAATAAGTTTATATATAATTGAGTTTTTCAACCTCAATAGCTAACTTTTAAGATTGACATTTTCATAATTATATAAGTTTTCAACATTTTTAAACTTTTGATTTTTTTTTGACATATCCCCATCTACTTTTCCCCTTTACTTTCTCACTAAACTTCCAAATACATCATATCTATCAAACTCACACTTCAAAACAGATATGCTTCAAACTCAGATGTCAAAAGCAGCCTTCATCAATATCTTTACATCTTCTCCCCCTAACTACATAATCTTGTCATGTCCTTATGGCCCTCAATTATATCAAATATAATTTACCAATTCTTTATTATCCAAAATATTATTAAACTTTTAATTTAATTGTACTGAAATCATTTTTAAAGTTGTAAGCTCTCGAATTCGAACTATGTACAGTGTTTGCATTGTTGCTTAGCTATATGCAGTGTACTTGCTCGAACTATGGGTTATGGGCTGAAATTGGGCCACAACGTTTCTACTTTAGCTCAATGAAGTCTATAACTATACTTAAAAAGTATCTTTGATATAATAAAAAAAAATTAAAATATCAATATTTTTATTAATCAAATAGACTAAGCCCCCTGAAGTAAATACACTAATTTTAATACACTAATCAGCTGTCAAAAGTTTTTTTTTTTTACTGAATGCAGGCCAACTCAACAATATTTGTAACCCTAGACAAGAGTTAATTTAATGGCCCTCTAATAATATAAATATGTAATAAAATTACTTATAATATAAAAAAAAATAATCTTATAGCTTGATTTATAAAAAAAAAATAAAAATATTATAAAAATTATAAGAAACTATAGCATATGATTTATACTCTTTTGATTTCACTTTCTTTATACTCTAAATTCTTTTACCTGCATAAAAATAATTAAGAAACACATATTATTATAGTTTAAATTCATGATCATCCCATAAGAAAATATACATAATTTGGTCAAAATAGTTTTGCAAATAACAACAATTAAGAACAAATAATCATGAAGAAAAAAATTAAATATAAACAATGATATAAAATTATCTTAGGATTTCAATAGAGAAAATTTTTTATTTCAATTTACATATTTTGTTAGAATTTCAAAAAAGTATGTATTATTTTTTTTAACTTAATCCTCAATTTATTTCTCTACTAAATATTTATATTAATTACTTTTATTTGTCTAGATTAAAATAAAAAAAAATATTTTAATATTTTTATTTTAAAATTATGACAATTTAATAATTTTCTTAATTTATGTGTTAAACTTTAAATAACTAATATTTTGAAATGGATGTAATAATAAATTATAAACTTATATAGAATTTTAACAAAGTCAAAACTCTAAAAGATTAATAATATATTTACTAAATAAATTAAAATTTTTTTTATCATAAATAGATTTTAAAAATTTATAACATATATATGATGAAAATAAATTGATGTTCCTAATTTTTCTTTTTAGCCCAAGGCATAGGCCATAGTGGCCTATGCCTTAGTGGCATATGGTTTGAGCCGAGGCCTACTAAATGCTTGGTCCCCATGTCACATTGCCTCGAGCATCCCATTCTGATTTCTCAACCAAGTCATGAAATTAAAATCATTTATTTCCATTCAAATTTCGATTTTCAATTTTCAATTTTTTTTCCAATTAAATGCCTCTTAAAATTCTCAATGGTAATACTTTAAACTTGAAATTAATGTTAATATTGAAGTATTATGTTCTAACATGGAAATTTTTTTCTTAAAATCAATTTAAATAAATGTATATTTCAAATGATATATTGTGAAGTATTTGTATTTTAATTGAAAAATAATATAAAATCAATAAGAAGTTATTGGTGCTTTTCTTATGTAAATGCTAACCAAAACAAAAACACAGGAATCCAAAAAGAATTTTTAATAATATATCTTCTCAATAATAGAGTGAATTCTATTGGATAAAAGATGACTATTACTACGCTATGAATTTTAAGGTTAATCAATGAGTTCTAGTTTATTAGTATGTTTTAGAAGTTTGAATTTCAGTTTTTTAAATTGAATCTCATATCGTTTGTGAAAAAAGTGTGTATGAGTTATATAGATTAGTATGTTTTTATAAAATTATTATAATTTTATAAAGGAGTGTGTCTTGTTCATAACTCGTGTGTATATATTTTATTTCAAAAAAATTAAAATTTCAATTAAAAATATAATTAACAAAAAAAAAAGAAAATTAAGATACATAATACATTAATTAACTAAAATAAAAAGAAATTGCAACATCCTAAAAGTAAAAGAGAAATAAAAGAAAAAACTTCTAGTGGGGGCCCAACAAGAAGAATATAGTGCTTCAGTTGTTTGCAGGCTTCGAAAAACCCATTTTCAGGGCTCAAATCTCCATTGCTACCATCAGAAATAAAGCTTGCCAAAATTTGACCCCCTTCATAATTTGCAACTTGTTTATCAAAATACCTAAAAAATTCAGATATGCTAATCTTATCATAAGCATAAAATTGAAAGTTCACATAGTCAGTTACATTACATTCCCATAATTCCAAGTAATTGCTTTGGACTTTCCCATCATCAGCATAAGGGGCAATTGATGAAATTGATATGGTCCCACCTTTTTATTTGTTATCAACCATTGGATGCATTGGGAGAATGTCTTGGGATATGATAAAGAGTGCTCATAGTCAATATCAATTTTATCTAAATTCATTTTTAACGGTGGATTGATGCAAGTTTGTTTAGGTTTTAACTATTAAATTCACCACTATGAAAAGTTAGTGGTGCAACCGGTTGATATTAAAATAAAAGATTATCAAATGCAAAACTAGCCATTAAGTGCACAGATAGTTTTGATGAGCGCATGTGGCACCAGACACACAAAATAGTATTTAGTCGTGATACGTGTCCTGCTTATATTTTAAATTTTTTAAAATAAAAATGGTTTGAATTTTATTGCTGCAACGGTAACCTATTTATATTGTTTGGTTTGAGTTAGTGAAGGAATTGCATTTTTTACCCAAGAATCTGTAGACTTTGGTGCAAAATATGCTTTTTTACCAGTAGTATCTCCACCCAAGCTAATCACAACCTTGATATTAGGGTAATTATGTTTAATAAAAGCAATTTCTTGAGGGATGACATGGCTTGATACCCAAAAGGAATTGAATTTTCCATTGGTGGGTGAAGGATTTTCCAGGCTTGTATAGTCAATTGCAAATGTAAGAATGAAATAGAATTCCACGTCTGAATTTATTGGCACATGGGAAAGCTTTATTGTGTCAGATTCTGCACCAATGTATTCCCTGAAGAGCTTTGAATTGGCAGCTACAATCAACCATCCAATGAATTAGTTAGTAATATGAAATACTAGTTAGAGTTCGTTTCGTATTACTCTTCGCCAGTTGCTGCTAGCAAAATAATATATTGAAAATATTAATTAAAATCATTATAATTTATTTTTATGATGAATTTCATATATTTTAATTATAAAAATTTCAAAATAGCTGCATATAACACTCTCAAATTATTTTCCTAACATCTAATATGTTTTTCCAGAAAAACAGTTTCAACTCCAATATCATATAAACTCTCATGGAAATGTTATACATAGTCTCTTTTATATATATATATATATATGTAAACTCTCTCCTAATTAAAACTTATAATATGATAAGTCTTGTGTCTTGTGTGTTGAAAGATTGTTTTATTATGTACGATACTAAAATATAACTAACTAAAATATAACTAACCTTTGCATTTTATGAAGTAAAAAGATTAAGAACATTCCTAAGACACTCTTTATATAATTCAGACTTTTGATTATAAAAAGTTATCTCATAAAATAAAAATTCAATAAACTCTTTATTCTTTAAATATAAAGTAAATAGTTGATTTGTGGATAGTCAAATTTCACTCTTTATTCTAATTTTAATTAATGCACTATAAATTTCTAAACACTTTATTAATTAATTTTTTAATCTTTATCTCTTTGTAATAGAGGGAAATTAATGAAATAAAAAGAAGGAAAATTGTATAAAGAAAAGGAGGAAAAAAAATATAAAGACTCCATTGGATTTAAAATTATTTTTCACTCTTTATATTTAAATATAAAAAGAGGTGTGAGTTTTATACTTTTAATCTATTTGAATAACCATGGCTGGAGCATCAGGTATTTATAATTTCCGTTGAATTTATATTATATTAATGAAATTCTTTGTATTATTTTATATAAATGGTATCAGAGCCATGATTTAGCCATATTGTTTAGTATTGAAATAAATTATATTTTCGCAATTTTTTTGTACGTATTGATTCTGTTGAAATCAATTATGCATTTACTGTTACTACATAAAGACATCGATTTGTTTAAAAGAGATCCACTTTCAGATTGTTGATGTTTTAAATCCCAAATTACCATTTATTAAGCATTGTTGATTTTTTGTCAGTTAGGAAGTGGGCAATATATATTAAGTTTTCAAGAATTATTTATATATAGAGAGAGAGAGAAGTTTGATAGAATGGATTGTATAATATATCTATACATGTGTGTATTCGATTTGTTTTGGAAAAGTTGCTTCTTACACTATTAAGGGTATCGATGTGTTTTAGACTGAAGCAGAAGATATTGGATTTTTGAATATTAAAAAAAAATTAATTAATTAATTTTCAGATAATAAAAGGTCTGATTTTGGTAAAGTTTTGATTAATACAAATCAGAATATATTATTATTTTTATTTCAAGTATAGTTATGGTGAATTCCCATTCAATTTGGGTTTTTGGCATATTTTAAACTTGACTACATTTGTGGCCTTAATATTTGTTAGATATTTTGGTATTTGAGATAATATGCTTCGGTCAATATATATGCTTTCGATACATATGGGATTATACAAATTAAATGTATATTGAATTGTTCATTTAAATAAATGTCATAATTTTATATATATATATATATATATATATATATATATATATATATATATATATATATATATATATATATATATATATATATATATATATATATATATATATATATATATATATATATATATATATATTTGAGACTGCACAATAAATGACATCTATGTACAATTAATTTATAAAAATGATCATCAAACCCATAGGAAGATAATTATTTTCTCATAAATTAATTGTAACAAGATAATGAATTTTGAATGCAAAATTAATATCCTTAGGCTCTCATGTATACATTACTTATTTTGTATAGTTTTTGAAATAAGGATCGGTGAAATCATGCATGTTGCTATCGTCCACAAGGAAGACAGATTTTACCATTAACTTCAGAATTTATAGCATGAAATTTATTATGCTTTCTTAGTCTAATGCAGTTTTTCCTACTACTTTAATGAATACTTCTAATATTCCAATGCCAAGTGATAACAATTTTGCTGACTGGAAAGAACAAATCCTTTTATCACTTGGGTGTATGGATCTTGACTTGGCGTTTCGTGAGGATGCACAACTTGCTCTCACAGAATCAAGTATGCCACTATAGATTTCTCACCATGAGCAATGCCAGAAATCCAATCACTTGAGTATAATGCTCATGTAAATAAAAGCATTAGGGATTCACTCCCACAATGTGAGAATGTCAAGGGTCTCATAAAGGCATTTGAAGAACAATTTGTTACTTTTGATAAGGCATTAGCAAGAACCCTCGTGAAGAAACTTTCGGGAATGAAATTTGACAGTTCTAAGGGAGTGCTTGAGCACATTAGGGGGATGAGAGACATTGCTGCTCAACTTAAATCCTTGAAAATTGATATTTTTGATGCTTTTCTTATCCATTTCATACTAAACTCTTTGCTTATAGAGTGTAGTCCTTTTCAAAATATCCTATAAAATGCATGAAGAAGATTGGTTTGTCAATGAACTTTTGACCATATGTGTGCAAGAGGAAGAAAGGCTAAAACATGAGAAACTTGATATGAAGCACGAAAGTGCTAATCGTGTGACTTATGGAAAGGACAATAAGAAAAATGGCAAAGGTCTTCCCAAACGGAAGAAGGATGGAAAGGTGCCAATGAAGAAATATGGCAATAAGGATGCATGCTTCTTTTGTAAGAAAAAATGACACATGAAGAGGTACGTTTGCATCCCTAGTGTGTTATAAATCTCTTTCGGTTGATATTTTAAATAATAATTGATGGATTGATTCTAGTTCTACAATTCAAATGGTCAATACCATGCAGGGTTCACATTGTCAATACCATGCAGGACTTTCTCAGCCAAAGGAAGCTTATAGGAAGTGAGCAAAGCATCTATCTAGACAATCTGATGCATTCACAAGTTAAGGCTTTGGGAACCTTTAGATTAGTTTTAGAAAATGGTTTTGTTTTAGATCTTGAAAACACTTTTTATGTTCCTTCATTTTCAAGAAATTTAGTTTCAATTTCTAGACTTGCTAAACATGGTTTCAAATTTATTTTTGAAGACTTTGTGTTTTATATTTTCAAAAATAAAAATATTGTTGGCACTGGATGTTTGGTTGATGGTTTATATAAATTTAATTTGGATCCCAATTATGAATGCAATTTTTTCAGACATGCATGGTGATTATATTGGCATAAAGCTTAGTATTATTAATGAGAACTCATTCAGTTTGTGGCATAGGAGATTAGGACATATCTCCATAGAGAGAATCAAAACGTTAGTAAACAATGGAGTTCTCAAAACTCTTGACTTTACTAATCATGGTACTTGTTTGAGTTGTATAAAAGGAAAGCAAACCAATAAGTCTACAAAAAGTGTTAAAAGGAGTTTTGAAATTTTAGAAATCATACACAGATATATGTGGATCATTTAATATTCCTTGTCTCAATGGGCAAAAATATTTTATTTCATTTATTGATGACCATACAAGGTATATATATATCTCTATCTTCTAAATGATGAAGCAGAGGCACTTGATGTCTTTAAAATATATAAAGTAGAAGTAGAGAAACAAATATAAAAGAAAATCGAAATAGTAATGGTAGATAGAGGTGGGGAAAACTATGGAAGGCATACAAAAAAAGGACAATTGACAAGTCCATTTGCTAAATTCCTTCAAGAAGAAGGTATAATTAGTTAATATACTATGCCTAGCACACCACAACAAAACTGTGTAGCTGAAAGAAGGAACCGTACACTTATGGACATGGTGAGAAGCATGATTAGTTATACTAATATGCCTATATCCTTTTGAAGTGAAGATTTGAAAACTGCAATATACATCTTAATTAAAGTTCTATCAATGGCTATTTCTAAAACACCATTTGAATTGTGGAAATGATGGAAACCCAATTTAAATCACTTTCATATATGGGAATGTCCAGTTGAAGTAAGGATATGTAACCCAAATTTAAAGAAACTGGATCCAAGGACAATCAGTGGATATTTCACTGGTTATGCAATAAACTCAAAAGGATATAGATTTTATTATCCAAATCATTCTCTTAGAATTGTTGAAGCTAGAAATGCTAAATTTCTTGAGGATTTTGAACTTAGGGGGAGTGATTTTCCTCCAAAGATTGAATTTGAGGAAGTGAAAGATCATACAATAAGTACCACAATAGGTATGGAATTGTTTCTTCAAAATAACCATTCAAATTTTAAAGAACAACCAATTCTAGAACAATTACTCCCTAAAAAGTGAGTTCATGATGAAACTCAAGAGCAAGTTAATAATGAACATCAAGAACAGGTTCATGATGAATAACCAATACAACAAATAATGGGAATGAGAAGATCCACAAGAGAAAGAAGGCCAGCAATATCTAGTGACTATATTGTATATCTACAAGATTTAGATTTTGATGTTGGACCAAAAGATGATCCTAGTTCGTTTTCATAAGCCATAAGTGGAAATAATTCCAAACTTTGGTTTGATGTCATGAAAGAAGAGATGGAATCTACGGCTAAAAATAAAGTTTGGGAACTCGTTGAATTACCAAAAGGAGTACTAGCCATTGGTTGTAAGTGGATTTATAAAATCAAGAGAGACTCCTTAGGTAATTTTGAACGATATAAAGCTAGACTAATAGCTAAAGGTTTTACTTAAAAAGAACGCATTGATTATCATGAAACCTTCTCTTTAGTTTCAAAGAATGATTCATTTAGAATAATCATGGCCTTATTAGATCATTTTGACCTAGAGTTACATGATATTTCTGAATGGAAATCTTGAGGAAGAGTTATACGTGAAACAACCTAAAGGTTTCTGTCAAGAAGGTTACTTAGTTTGCAAATTAAAAAGACAATATATGGACTAAAACATGCGTCTTGCCAATGGTACACAAAATTTCATAGTACTATAACCTCATTTGATTTTACTGAAAGCATTGTTGATCAATGTGTATACCTTAAGGTTTATGGGAGCAAATTCATTTTCTTAGTCTTATATGTTGATGATATTTTGCTAGCTAGTAGTTACTTAGGTTTGCTATGTGAAACAAAAGGCTTTTTTCTTTCTGAAAACTTTGAAATGAAGGATATAGGTGATGCCTCATATGTTATTGGCATAGAGATTCATAGAGGTAGATCCTTAATGATGCCAAGTTTATCTCAAAAGGCCTACATTAACAAAGTTCTAAAAATATTTAGAATGCAAAATTTTTCTTTTACATCAGCACCTATTGTTAACGGGAACAAATTCAGTCAAGCTCAATGTCCATAAAATGAGCTAGAAAAGGAAAGGATGAAAGATGTACGATATGACAAGAGCGTTCATATAAAATATCTTGTCATTAGAGATCATGTCAACAAGCATGAAGTGGATATCTAGTATATTAGTACAGAACTAGTGATTGCAGATCCTATGACTAAAGCATTGCCGGCTAACCAGTATAAGGATCATGTGGATCACATGGGGCTTGTTAGTTAATTAAAGTTTTGATTTTTGTTTCTTGAATTGAGACTTTGATTTAAATTTTACAAAACAAGGAACATATTGTTTGTGCACGTAGGTGATATCATTAGGATACAAAGTGGATTATTGAATTACCATTTATTAAGTAAATCCATCAATTGTTCTTTTGAAAATTTTATACACAGTAAGATATAGAAGGAAATATTTGTAGATCATGAGATGTGGCAGTCATAATTCTTGTATGGAATTTTCATTTAAGAAAAGGTGTTAAAGTTATTTCTAGAGTTTTCTTCGCATAGCCATATTACAGTATCCAACTATTATGGTTTTCAAGTAGGGCAAGTGGGAGAATGTAATACACATCTCTTTTAAAAGAGACTTTAAGTGGCCTACTTATTAATAAATCAATCTATTTATTTAAGCTAAATATTTGGATAATAATGAAACTCTAGATAAGATTTACAGTAATTATTAATTACAACTATATGTATCCTTGATGGTAGGAAATAATTTAAAATATATCTGAATTAGGGTCCCTAGCCTAACCAATATAAAAAAAAAAAACTTGTGATTATGCCATCTTGTTATTGGCATTCTACGTTATTTTGGTGTAGACTAGAAGACACTAAATATAAAGAGGGGTATGAGTTTCGTGCTTTTAATCTACTTAAATAATTATAACTAGAGCATCAAGTATTTATAATTCCTACTAAATTTAGATTATATTTATAAAATTCTTTGCATTATTTTACATTAATGTTATGGGGAAAAAGCAAAATGAAGAAAAAATATAAAAAGCCCATTGAATTTAAAATTATTTTCCACTCTTTATATTTAAATATGTTTTTTTATTATATAAACAATGCTCTTTAAAATAAAGAGAGGATGGCTAAGAAATTTTTCCTAAGCTCCATATACTTGATTTGCTTATTCTAATTAATTATAAAAATGAATATTTTGTACGTTAATTAGTATATTTCCTCCATTTTAAAATATTTATCGTTTTAGAAAAATTTTTTATTTTAATTTATTTGTCATTTTAGAATTTCAAAAATATATTTATTATTTTTTCAACTTTTCCCTCTATTTATTCTCCACTGAACATTTGCATTAATTTTTTTTCTTTCTCTACATCAAAATCAATAAAAGGCATTTTAGTCTTTTTATTTTAAAATTATGATTATTTAATAAATTTTTAATCTGTGTTTGCAACAACTATTTTGAAGCAAAAGGAATAGTTGTCTTCTCTAGTTATTACTATTGTGTACTTTTGACAATTAATAGTTGCTTTTAAGTTTCATTCAATGGATAAAGGTCTACTACTATAATATTATTTTAACAAGTCTTTTTTTCGAGCAGTATTAAAGTCTTTCATAAGTAGGATTCAGCTTATTGAATATTATCCTTTCTTTTTATTTTTGAGAAATTGAGATTATTATGTACATCATATAGCCATTTTGAAAAAAAAAAAAATTAACACTGAGGCTTTCCTGTTTTATTGAGGTGAATTCATATGTAAATATTAGAACTCAGTACTAGATGGGCTATGATCTTGTTAATGGTTCATGTCTAATTTAAGTTTGAACTATTTTATTCATTATTAGATACAATATCAAAATAAATAAAATTTTCAAAATTGAATTAATTCTAGGATTTCAGTTTTAATGTTAAAAGCCGTGAGATTTGTATTTATTTCTTTTAATCGAGTGTCACTTAGCAGTCTCAATTTTTGGCATCTTTGAACTTAGAAACCTCAAATAAAAAATTAGTTGGTTGGCTGGTCAGAATGTAACATGAAAATGGGTTATGTCTAATTGGGAAGTTAGTGGTACTGTATAGTGAACTCCACCAACATATGTTTCTATATGTTCATCTTTATTGTGGTTAAGTTAGCAGCAATATACACTCATTACAACTGTTCATGTTCATGTCTGGGAATTCATTTGGCTCGGCCAAACTAAAATGCTAGATTTAAATGTTAGGAGGTTGTACTATTAAACATGACATCATAACATAATACTAATCTAACTTGAAATTAGTAGGTTTAGATTGGGATTATCATGATCATGTAAATATTGTATTCAGAGATAGAAGTAAAATTTTATATTTAGAGGGGCCAAATTTAAAATGTCATAAGGATACAAATGACAATAACTAAAAAGTAGGAGATAACATAGACATGTATTGAAATTTAATGGGATTATTATTAATTTTTGTACAAATTATTTTATGGTTAAACTATTATTTCACTATTGAGATTTGACATAATTAACGAATTAGTCTCTTCTTTTGAGAAACTAGTTAAATAATCATTCTATTTTGTCTCCATTAAATCGATTAGTTTTTTCATTCTCTTTTATAGTTAAAAACTGTAAAAAAAAAAAATACTCCTATTTTATCTTTAATTTTCCATATTAAATGAAATTCCAAAACTCATAATTGAATTTGTTGTCTTGTCCCTTTACATTAAAAAGAATAAAATTGTAGAGCTGGTGTTATATTAATTTATTATCTTATTAGTTAGATGTTTAGTTCTAGTTAGTTTCAACTAAGTACCACGTGTCCTTTATTTTTATATATAAGAAACCATCAGAGCTTCTTTTTTTTTTTTTTTTTTTTTTTGTATAGAAAACTCATTTTTGCAGCAAAGTACAAAGCAAGTTTTCTTTACTTTCAATTACTTTCTAGAATCTTCATGGTATTAGAGTTTTAGAAGCACAAGTTATAATGTCTTCTTCAATCCTTAGTTTTCGATCAAATTCAGATGCCAGATCTTAGCTCTTAATCAATTTTACTTGTAAACTTTTGATTACTATTCTTCGAGCTTTACAATGGACAAGATTCCTAATGCAACTGTTGAGAATGTTGTTAGAGTCACAAATACAAAGCAATTGAAAGATTCAAGTGATCCTTATTACATTCAAAACTCTGATCATCCAGGTATGAGCTTAGTTTCTACTGTGTTAATTGGCAGCAATTATAGATCATGGAGCAAATCTATGAGAATCGCTCTAGATGCCAAGTGCAAATTAGGTTTTATTGATGGTCGAATTAAACCACCAGAAGAAAACTCTAATGATTTTGAAAAATGGCATAGGACAGATCTTGTGATCATATCATGGATTTTGAACTCTATTTCTAAAGATCTAGTTGAGGCATTTCTATATACCACCTCTTCTAAGCAACTATGGGATGAAATTGAGGAGCATTTTGGAGAAAGTAAGAGTCCTCTGATTTATCAACTTCAGATACAAATAGCTTCCTTTTCATAAGGAAATTTATCAATTTCAGTATATTACACTCAATTGAAAGGTCTTTAGGATGAACTGGTTGCAGTAGATCCTGTGCCTAATTGTGAATGTGGTGCAAGAAAGGGAATCAATGATATTTTGACTAAAAATCATCTTATGCAGTTTCTTATGGGTTTAAATGAGAGTTATGATGCTGTTAGGAACCAAATTTTAGTAATGGATCCATTGCCTTATGTTAATAAGGCATACTTAATGATTCTTAGAGTTGAATCTCAAAGACAAGTGTCTTCTAATATTACTGATGTGATGACTGGGAATTCTTGCTAAAGGATCATTCAATCAAAACACTTCTGTTAGAAGAATAAGAGATCCTTCTAAATTGTGTACCAATTGCAAGAAACATGGACATGTTAAGGATGATTGTTTCAAGCTTCATGGCTATCTTGAATGGTATAAAGGACTAAGAATTAAGGATACACTTGTTAAATTGGCCGCACAAGTGAATACAACTCAACCAAGAATAGAAGATACACCTATTGAACCCTTAGGCAATGTGAATGACAAGAATGCAAGAAATGATGATTGGGGAATAGTGCTCACTAACATAATCCATCAAGAGATGCTGAAGATGTTCAAAGGGAAAGCTCCAGCTATGATATATAATCCAAATGCTGCTAACTTTGCTAGTAAGTTTTCATTCTTAAGATTCTATGGTTTTGGATTTGTGGAACAAGGTTCATGGATTGTGGACACAAAAGCCACAGATCACATGACACCAAATAAAAGCTTATTCAAAATCTTAAACCTTTTACCAAAACTAATACACATATATCTACTTGATGGCAATGTAAGTGTTGTTACACACATAGGTACTATTCCTTTGCATAATAAATTTGAACTTAAACAGGTCCTTTATACACCAGATTTTTAGCCTCCTTTCAGTTACTAAATTTTTACAAACATATTTACTTAACTTTCTTGTTATTCCTTTGGATGTGAGACCTGAAGACTGATAGCATTATTACAGTTGGTCAGTTGATGGATGGGCTATATAAGCTAAGTAGTAATAGCTTTAGTCAAAGCAATACAGATGCTTTCATTTCTACCCTGAATACTTCATTGTATTCTTTTTCTAATTCATCTGTAAATACCACATTCTCTATTGATCAATCCAATAAAGAGAATTTTCAATTACTTGATATTTCTTTCTGCAATTCCTCTATTCAAGATTGGCACAGAAAACTAGGAAATTCTTCTTTTATCAAACTGAAACATATTCCATGTTTATAGAACTTGAATTTTGATTCTTTTGATTGTGATGTATGTTCTTTAGCTAAACGAACTAGAACCCCTTTTCCTATTAGTACCTCTCAAACCAATCAACCCTTTGAACTTATTCACATGGATGTTTAGGGACCGTATCACATAACCTCAGTCACTGGAGTTAAGTATTTTTTAACAATTGTAGATGACTATTCTAAAGCCACCTGGACCTACCTCATGTCACACAAAACTCAAACCTTTTCATGATTCATACCTTTGTTAAAATGGTTCAAAATCAATTTTAGACAACTATTAAAGCTATAAGAACATATAATAGGATTGAATTTCTCAACAATCAATGTACTAATTTTTTTCCAAAATGAGGGCATATTACATTAAAAATCTTGTCCTTATTCTCCTCAGCAAAATGGGATTATTGAAAGAAAGCATAGACATTTGCTTGATATAGCTAGAGCATTAAGATTCCAATCTTCTCTTCCAAAAAAATTTTGGTTAGAATGTATTCTTCATGCGACCTATCCCATTAATAGACTTCTTGTTAAGTCTTTACATTGGAAATCTCCTTATAAAATGCTTTATGATAAGCCACCTGATCTCACAAATCTTAAACTTTTTGTTGTCTTTGTTATGTGTCTAATTTGAATCCTCACAGGGATAAATTTGATTCAAGATCAATTAAATGTGTTTTTCTTGGTTACACACCTGGCTATAAAGGTTACATGGTTATTGAATTCAAAATCTCCAAAATTTTCACTTATGGAGACATTCTTTTCTTTGAACAAAATTTCCTTATGCAGATAATCTTTTTTGTTTTGATTCAAATGTACCAGTTCGTTTGCCTTCCATTCCTCTAAATTTTGACTTGTTAATTTCTGAACCAAGTCCTTTTTTACAATCTATTCCTGTATCACCTTCCACTTCCAATCCTATTAATTCTAATTCAGCCTCTTTACCACCTATTTCACTAATTCCTATTGATTATATTCCCTCATCTGCTCAACCCCATGCTTCTGAATTACATACTTCATCTGCTACTCCATCTGCTGATGTGTCTTTACCTATATCCACTACTCATAACTTACTTCCACCTAGAAGAAGTACTAGACAATCTAACAAACATGCTTGGCTATAAGACTTTATAGTTCCTAAATCAAGATCAGCTACAATTGCTTCAGTCTCCTCAGGTATGCAATCCATAAGCTCTTCTTCATTTTCTCCTTCTTATATTGCTTTTATAAACCATGCCCATTCAGTTCATGAACCCACCACATATTCTCAAGCATCACAGAATTCTGAATGGTTGAAAGCAATGCAGCAAGAAATAAATGCTTACTTGGATTTTGACAAATTTACCTCCAGGTAAGAAGGCCATTGGTTTTAAATGGGTTTATAGAATTAAATATAGACCCAATGGTGAAGTAGATAGATTTAAGGCTCGTCTGGTTACAAAAGGATATAACCATATTGAAGGCTTGGATTATACTGAGAGATTTTCTCTTGTTGCAAAGCTGGTTACAGTTAGATTACTACTTGCTATTGCAACAATAAAGGAGTGGCTTGTTTTTCAGTTGGATATAAATAATGCTTTTCTTTATGGTTTCTTGCATGAAGAAGTATATATGAAGCCTCCTCCAGGCTATTCAGTTTCTCATCCCTCTCAAGTTTGTCTTTTAAAAAGATCTCTCTATGGGCTTAGGCAGGCATCTCGACAATGGAACATTGAATTTACCAAATTTTTTTCTCACTTGAACTTTGTTCAATCTCCCCATGATCATTGCTTGTTCACTAAACAATATCATCAGTCTTTTCTCATCTTAGTAGTCTATATTGATGATGTTCTTATAACTGGCAATGATGTTCCTGCTATTGAGTCAGTTAAGGCTGCATTGGATGCTAAGTTCGCTATTAAGTATCTAGGTTACTTAAAATATTTCCTAGGTCTTGAAGTTGCTCGGTCTTCACAGGGTACTTTTATTAATCAAAAAAAGTTCATTATGGATCTTCTTACTAAAACTAATATGCAGGATGTTAAAGAAGTTTCTTCTCCTCTTTCTCAAAGGCTTCAATTGGAACCTGACAAAGGTGTTCTCCTTACAAATCCAAATCAATACAGAAGGCTTATTGGCAAATTATTATATTTGAATCTTATAAGACTTGATCTCAGTTATGCAGTCCAACATTTAAGTCAATTCATGGCTTCTCCTAGAAAACCTCATATGGATTAAGCCCTTCATGTCTTAAAATATCTTAAACAGACTGCCTCTTATCGTCTTTTCTATCCCAGCAATTCTACACTTCAACTAACTGCTTTCTGTGATGTTGATTGGGGATCTTGTGTTTTCACTAGAAAATCATTGATAGGTTATTGTATATTTCTTGGTGATTCCCTGGTTTCTTGGAAAATAAAGAAACAACATACCGTTTCTAGGTCTTCTGCTGAAGCTGAGTATAGGAGTATGGCCTCTACTATTTGTGAATTACAATGGATCTCCTATGTTCTTAGAGATTTGCAACTTTCTATTCCTTTGCCAATTGAGCTTTATTGTGACAACCAAGCAGCCTTACATATAGCAGCAAATCCAGTGTTTCATGAAAGAACTAAACACTTGGATATTGACTGCCATTTAGTTCGAAATCAATTTAAACTTGGTTTCATTCATCCTGTGCATATTTCAACCAAGTAGCAACTTGCAGATGTGTTTACTAAGCCCCTTTGTTCTGCTCAGCATCATTTATTAATTTCCAAGTTGGGATTGCTTCATTTGCAACCTCCAACTTGAACGGGGGGGCGGGGTGTGTAGAGCTAGTGTTATATTAATTTATTCTCTTATTAGTTAGATGTCTAGTTTTAGTTAGTTTCAACTAAGTACCACGTGTCCTTTATTTTTGTATATAAGAAACCATCAAAGTTTCTTTTCTTTTTTTTTTTGTACAGAAAACTCATTTTTGTAGCAAAGTATAGAGCAAGTTTTCTTTACTTTCAATTACTTTCTAGAATCTTCAAAAACTCATTCATTAAGGACAATGAAGTAATTTCAACATTTATTTCCTAAAATCATTACATTACAAAATTGCCGCTATCTTTTTCCTTTTGCCAACGAAACATCTGCCTACCTCCATTGCCGCCACCAAGCAAGAACAATCGATGTTATTATTATAAAGTTTTTCTTCATCTTCTTATGATAATGAAAATTCACATTCCCGTATAACCCATGTTACAAATTCACGTTCCTAATTTTGCAATGTTGAAAGTAGAGCTACTGGCTAGAACTCCACCTATTCTTCTTGCATTTACACCCATTAACCAACTACTGTTATTGATTATAGCACCATTTCAAATGAAAATGTCTCCTTTTTTAGTTAATTAATTAAAAAATATTCTTTATTTCTAGTCTTTAAAAGGAAAAACCATTTATTTCTCTATTATTATACATGATCAATCTTCTTCTTCTTCTTCTTTTTCATCTTAAACTTGCATTTCATCATTTTGTCCTCCTCCAATAGAATGAGTTAAATAGAAAAATGATAGTTCTAATGAATCTCTTCATTCTTCAGTAGCTTTTCTTCTCTTTTCTAGCTTTCCTTTTCTTTCATAACTTTTAATATTTATATGCAAAAAGATTTTCAAAGAATTTTCATTGAAAAACAAAAGCTTGATCAACAAGCTCAACAAGGCAACTTATAAAAATGCCGAGTAACGAAGCAACAAGCTCAATAAGATAGAACTGCAAATGCAAAGGGGATATTTAAAGTTGAAACCAAATTAAGGTTTCAAACATATTATGATCAATCCATAAAAATAAGGAATAGAGAATTGATGTTATTTGATTGGTTAAGGATTTATTTTTTTTTTAATTAATTATCGTTTTGATGATCGTAGAAAAACAGGTAGGGCATTTTAGGTATTAAAATTTATTTTCTTTTATTTTTGAATTTTTTCTAAATTATTTATCAAAGTTTAAAAAAAAAAAGATATAATGACTAATTAGTTGAACGGAAACAAAATAAAAAGACTTTTATGTTAGTTTCTCAAAAAAAAAAAAAAAAGACCAATTCATTAATTAGATCAAAATTTCAAGAATAAAATAATAATAATTGACCTTTATTTTAAATGTGAAGCTTGCTGTTTGAATAAATTATAATAAAATGAAAGTAAATTACAGTGTAGGGGATTCTAACTAAAATACATTCAAATTTGAGGGCATCATCAACTTATTTACAAATTTTTTCAAAAGTTTATTAATTATATTTTATGTAATAATTTATTAGGTTATCCTTACATTTGATTCGATTGAGGCAATTAGATTTAGATTTCTCTTTATTAAGGATGGTTGAAGCCTATTTTATAATACCAAGTATTAGAAATTTGTACCTTAAATTTTTAATGTGTTAAAAAGAAAATATTAAAATTCCATTCTTAGTTTAATGGCACTGCAAATTTAATTTTGGCAAAAAATTAAATTTCAAGTCCACCAATGCTCATAAAAAGCTTTGGATAAATTGGTTTATAGTTATTATTTATTTTTTAAATTTTTTTGTAGTTTTGTGTTGGGCTTGGTCAAAGATATTAGCCAAGCCCAGCTAAATGGGGGAACTAACCCTTGAAACTGTCTTATTATATGGAACCAGTTGTGAGAAATATGCAGAAATGAACTCAGTTGAATATTCAGAATGGTTTCCTGATTTGCTCAACTCTGATTATGGTATAGAAAAATGGGAAAATTTTTATGAATTGTAGATTTGAATTAGCAATGGTAGCTACTAGTAGTCATGGGGGTAACTAGAAAGAGGCCTAGTAATATCAGAGACATGGCAAGGAGGTCACTCTCTGAGTCTCAAGATAGAGCAGCCTCAGCTAAAAATTTAGTGCAGATATCTGATTATTAATCTACTGGTAAGTGCATGTTTCAATTTAAGAAAAGACTCAAATGCCAAACCTGTCTAAATGCTTATCACCAATATAGAAAAATTTATATTGTTGGCACTTATTGGGTATCATTCGATAGACCGTAATGATATGAAATATAATGTAATCAAAAGTATTTTTAGTATAAATATATATTAAAAATAAATTTGATTCATTACATTATATTCTATTACGGCTTACCAAGCGTACTCTTACTTATTGTAGGATGAATTTTAATCTATTGCTTTTCAAAAAAAATTTAGATACTTGAATAAAAATAGGTTAAAACTTAAAACCTAGTTTTCAAATTCTTGAAAAATATCCAAAATACCATTTTTGTTAACAAAAGGTCAAATAATAGTATCAAAAAATCTAGTATTCATGCCCATTATTCTCTATCTTCGTATATTAATAAAATTAGAAGTCATTTTCTTTGGCAATGTGCTAATGAAGAAAATATAACTCTACGATGTTAAATATCAAGGATCTGCCTATAGTTTCCCCACCATGTGCCAAACAGGGAAACTTTGTGAGAAGGGAATACAGAATATGAGGATTGAATTGGATGCTAAAAGAAAGGCTATATCCATAGAATTTGTTCAATTTCTTACTCACCAATCACCATAAATAAATAAGACAAATGTTCTATTCCGCTTGTAATTTAAAATGTCAAATGAAGAAAAACAACACCAATATAGTCAAGGAATCCACATTGGTCTTCCATTGAGAATTAACTACCTCTTAAAAAATTAAATGGAAGAAGTGCTGGTTGAAACGCTGAATGATATTAAATGCTTCCGCGTGCCGTCGCTGCTGAATTAATTACGTCCAAATCTGATTGCCATCCAATCCAAGTGATTATCATTCTTTAATCTGATTAGGTTTCAGCTATAAATACGTTTTTAACAGTTACATATATATCAATCAACTTAGCTGGGTATTGAAATTAAAAATCTTCTATATACAAGAATTTATGAATATTAATCTCAAAAATAGTATCCTAACGGGCAAGATACTTCAAGAATCGAATCGTGATCAAATTAAATGGAAAGCAAGTCAACTTTCAAGAGCCAAAACACTAATTTTTTAACATCTGTATCCACTATAATATGTTCCTGTCAAAACAAAAAAGCTGGCAAGTTGACCCTGCGACTGTCCTAATACTTTATGGTTTAACCAATACAAAATAAGGGTCTAAGCCATAATTATTAAAATATATATAAATAGCACTAACAGCACTCTATAAGTGGAACAAAGTATATGTTCATTTCATAGTAAGCTAAATCTGCAGTTCAGCAAAAAATGGAAAATTCCAAGCTTTTCATCATCGCCCTTATTATACTTCAAGCTCTAATCCCCTCCCACACCTCAATCCTAGCAGCTCCTACAAATTCAAACCTCTTTAGAGAATATATAGGAGCAGAGTTCAATAATGTCAAATTCACTGATGTTCCTATTAATCCGAATGTCGATTTCCATTTCATCCTTTCCTTTGCCATAGACTATGATACCTCAAGCTCTCCTTCTCCTACCAATGGAAAATTCAACATATTTTGGGACTCTGATAATTTAAGTCCTACCCATGTTTCTTCAATCAAGAACCAATATTCTAATGTCAAAGTAGCCTTAAGTCTTGGAGGGGATAGTGTACAAGGTGGCTATGCTTACTTCAATCCATCCTCAGTTAATTCTTGGGTGTCCAATGCTGTTTCTACGCTCACCAACATCATCAAACAATATAATTTAGATGGTATTGATATCGATTACGAGCATTTTCAAGCTGATCCTGATACATTTGCAGAATGTATAGGACAACTTATAACAACTCTTAAAAGAAATGGTGTTATATCTTTTGCTTCTATTGCTCCATTCGACGATGAAACAGTTCAAAGTCATTATCAAGCCTTGTGGAAAAAGTATGGAAACCAAATAGACTATGTTAATTTCCAGTTCTATGCATATGATAAAGGAACTACAGTATCTCAGTTTATGAGTTATTTCAATGAACAAAGCTCAAATTATAATGGTGGTAAGGTGTTGGTGAGCTTTATTAGTGATGGAAGCGGTGGATTAGCACCAGATAATGGGTTTTTTACAGCCTGCAATAAGCTTAAGAGTCAGAAGCAATTACATGGGATTTTTGTTTGGTCTGCAGATGACTCCAAGGCTAATGGCTTTCGGTATGAAAAGCAATCACAGGCTCTATTAGCAATCCACCACTAAGTTATATGTATTATTTCTGTGCTGTATATGGCTATACTACAAATAAATTCTGTTATTTTCAGTATTTCTTATCTAATTGGTAATTAATACTAATATATTGCCATGTTATGCTGCCAAAGTCAGATTTCCATCACTCACTAATATATTGCAGATTGGCTTCGCATTCAGCTCTAAAGATTGTAATCACATATTCCATTGATGAAATTGACAAGGAATTGCACTTAGTGAATAGGAAAATATGGCAGCTGACTAAATAGTAACAATAGCCTGAGAACACTACTAGTCACAATAATCTTTCTATGGGGACAAACAATTGGTCTTAAGTGGAAAGACGATTGTTCATAGAATAATATGATTTTTTTTTTTTACCCATACAATCAAGAAGAATTGGTATATCTTGGGCTAATTTGAGATTAATATTGCTCACAGTAATCCAAAAAAAGAAAATCGAAATGAATAATTTTGAATCAATAAAAAAATAATTAGTTGCAATTTTATTTTAAAAGCCTAAAATTAATTTTGAAAAGAAAAACTCAAACTCAAATATGAGTTAATTATTTTCAAAATTAAATTTAAATTTATAAGCCCCGTTTGAAGTTGAGTTTGAAAAAAAGTGTTTTTCAATAAATTTGTTATTTTTTTGAAATTATTTTTAAAAACTGCTTTTAAATATAAATAAATAAATTAATATTTTTCTTGAAATAAAATGTGAAAAAATAATTTAAAAAATAATAAAATTAATCAATTAAATAAAAAAAAATTTAAAGTGATTTTTTAACTTAAAGTAATCACAAACGCAATATAATAATTAAATAATACAATAATTATAAGTGAGAAGATTTTTTTTTTTTTTTTTATTTACTTTTGATTAAAAATTACAATTTACAATGATAATATCAAATTTGCTATGAAGTTACAAAAGCATAGAAGCGTGACAGAATACCCCACTAATCAAACACGCATTGTATTTTAGATTCCTTTGCCCAGATAAAAACAAAAGTCTTCTTCTTCTCCCAACAGAGAGTCAAAACCTAAATGTGAGAAATGAAAGTTCAATTCAGACTTACTGATCAGTCATATCTCCATCTCCCGTAACTAACAGTCAAATTATTTCTCTGCAAGTAAAAAAAAAAAAAAAAAAAAAAAACAATCCTTCCTTACTTTGTTCTTAAGTTTCTTGATTTTCTATATCTCTATAAAAACTTAATCCATTTTATTTCGAAAGAATTGCATCTATCAAATCAGCAGAAATGGTTCATGAAATATGGCTAGTTCCATTTTTCGGGCAAGGCCATCTCCTTCCCACTATAGAACTCTGCAAACAAATTGCATCCAGAAATTTCAAAACCACACTTATAATTTCCTCAAATCTTTCTTCAAATATCCCTTTTTCTCTCACCCAACACCCGCTCTTCCAAGTAGCTGAATTGCAATCATCTCTACCTCCTCCCCCGCCGCCACCGTCTTCATCGCAACCACCATCTGATCCCTTCCTTGAACATCTTAACCACCATACCCAGATGGCCCAAGGCATTGAAAACCTTATATCCATCCGATCCGAAAACCCAGATTCAAATCTACCAATTTGTGCAATCGTTGATGTTATGATGAGTTGGAGCAGTGAAATCTTCAAGAAATTTCAAATTCCAACAGTTGGGTTTTTCACATCTGGAGCTTGCTCTGCCGCGATGGAGTATGTTTTGTGGAAGAGCCATCCATTAGATCTGAAACCCGGTGAGATCCGTTTGCTTCCCGGTTTGCCACAAGATATGGCTCTTACAGAAGCTGATCTTAAAATGAAGCCTCATGAACCTCCTCCTCCACCACCGGGATTTGGCGGCGCATCACTACCTCCACTTGGCCTACCACCTGGTTTTCCTAGACCTCCGAACCCAGGTGGTATTGGACCATTAAGAATGGCGGGTCCACCGAAACCCGGCAGTCCACCACCGTGGTTGGAAGAAACCGGTGGCGCAATTGCATTGATGATGAACACGTGTAACGATCTTGAGCTTCCTTTTATCGAGTACCTTACTAAAGAAACCGGAAAACCGGTTTGGGGTGTGGGTCCATTATTGCCGGAGCAATACTGGAAATCAACCGGTTCAATTTTACATGACCGACAGTTTCGAGCAAACCGACGGTCCAATATTAATGAAGAGGAGGTTCTTACTTGGTTAGATGCAAAACCAAACGGTTCAGTATTATACGTGTCATTTGGTACTGAAGTAGGTCCTACAATAGAGGAATATTCACAATTAGCAAATGCATTAGAAGAATCAAACCGACGATTTATTTGGGCAATTCAATTCAATTCAGGTCGAGCCGGTCCACCCAGTCTAACAGGTGAATCAAACCCGGATCAAGGTTATTTTCCTCATGGTTTACAGGACCGGGTAGGGAAAAGAGGTTTGATAATACATGGATGGGCACCACAACTGTTGATACTGAGTCATCCATCAACGGGTGGATTTTTATCACATTGTGGTTGGAATTCAACTGTGGAAGCAATTGGACTTGGGAAATCAATTTTGGGTTGGCCAATTAGAGGTGATCAATTTTACAATGCCCAATTGGTAGTTAAGCATCTTAAAATTGGAATTATGATTTGTGATGATTTTTCAAGAAATGTTAACAAGAATGATATAATTAAAGGAATAGAGAGATTGTTAGAAGATGAACAAATCAAGAATCAAGCAACATTGCTTGGTGCTCAATTCAAGAATGGGTTTCCAATGAGTTCCATGAATTCTTTGGATGCTTTTAGGGATTTTATTACCAAGAAGATAGAGAATTAGAGATTATTAGAGTTGGTATCTATATATATAATGTAATATGTCATCATGGTGGTGATCTTTGTTATTGAGGTGTTATTAATTTAGTTCATCCAATTATCTTCTTTGACATTTTTTTTTTTTTTTGACGTTATTTTTTGCCAATGTCTTGACATTTTCTATAAAATTCTTCTTTTTTTTTTAAGTTACTTTCACAAAAACTATTGTTTCCATCAACATTTAAAAACATTACGTATAATGAATTGTTCTTAAAAAATTAAATATTAATTAATAAGGCGAATGGATATATTTTTACCACCAAACCACCACTCAAATACTTTTTTAATAATATCATTTGTATGAAATATTAAATTTGAAGAGTTACATTGATGCGGTTTCTCTTTTTTTATATATATATATATATATATTTTGGTTTTATATTTAAAAAATATAAAGAAATAACTTATTTCATTTTGGGATCTATGAAAAGTTTTTGATAAAATAGAATCTAAAATTTTCACTATTAATCTTTTGAGATCTACATCGTTAAAATTATTAAAAATTACTGATATAGCATTCACGTAATATAAAATTTTAAAATTTATATTGACGCCACATCAGTAATCTCACGCCACTTAAATATCATATCATCTTATAACGTTAACGATGAAAACTTCATATCTTATTCCTCAAAGTAAATACGACTACAACTGTAAGTTTTTTTTTATTTTTTTAAGCATTATGTTAGATGCCCATATGATAATTTATCAAATCCAAAGTAATGGCGTTGACCTTCATTGTTAAGCCCACTTTTAGAGGCCACAAATTGCTAAAACTCCTTGGCATTAGTCTTGGGCCCAGTTTAACCTAATTTTGCAAACTTGCAGTTTCCAAGTGCAATATTAACTCGAATGCTTCAATTGCTTCATTCAAGTAATATTAAGGGTAAAAAAAGAAATTATTTATAAAATTAATTAATATAACTATATTAACTATAATTTCTTAATCTATATGAAAAAAGCAGAACGATCTATTTTTTTTGGGGCAAAAGGATTATTACATAATTATCTTTATTTTTTCAAATGATTATCCTTAAATTTATTCTAATTTAATCAATCCTCACCTCATGTGCTTTAGTAGGCTGGCTCCCACAAACTCACCTGGTTTTGTTAACATGATAATTTAGATATAAAAGTTTGACATTTTGTGATCTTATAGAAGCCCACACAAGAAAAGAGGATGATAATAAGAAAATCCTTTTTGAGGACTAAGTTATATTTTTATATACATTGATAATTCGTAAAATTTTTAGAATTCAAACTATTCACCTTTTGATTTTTATAGTATTAAATAGATATTCGATTACTAAACTACATTACTGGATGAGAGATAATATATAATTAATAATTAATTACTCAATATATTAGAGGTGTTTAGTATCATTTCTATTTTTTTGACACTAAAAATTGATAGCTTGAAAAACTTATTGACAAAAAAAATATATTTTTTTATGGTTTTCTTTTATTGTGACAACCTATCATCATGTTTTCAAATACCAAATAACAAAAATAAATATATTTTAACATTACATTTTTTTTTTTTTTTTTTGTAATTGAGAAATAAAAACCAATTACTAATAACAACAATTGTGCAAAACATAGTCCATTAAGAATTAATCCTACATCGAAAAAAATATATCAAAAACATATGGACATATAGTAATTTTATCTTAACTATTTAATACATTAGGTCTAACTTTTTAATAATATTTAATCCAAACTCATTAAATTTAAATTATTGGTGGGCTTAATTTATACCAATTCAAGTGCAAATCGTGATCAATCCTGTTATAACGATGGATATCCAGGGTGTTTGTTTTTTATGAATTGTTTTTTAGTTTTAATTAAAGAAATTATAAAAAAAAATTAGAAATAGATGAAAGATTGTAGTAGTAATTAATTTTTTAAAAATATAGAATCTAGAAAAATGAATTTTTTTGATAAAAATATAAATTAATTATGGGTATTTTAGGAAATAAATTAATCAATTGCTTTAAAAATGTAGAAAATATACCGTATTTTGGGATACTCAAAGTAGTTAAACAGGCATTTTTTGAGACAAAGTGAATATTTTCTTATAATTTATAATATAAAATAAGAGTAATTATTATTTATTTTTTACGATATAATATGTTCAAATTACATTGATTTGCTTCAATTTTCTTTTTGCACAGTTTGTATGACTTAGTATTGTCCTAAATTAAATTATAAACATAGATACTACTCATTCCACTCTTAAAATATTTGTGGTTTAAGATTTTTGCACATAAATATAAGAAAGTTATTAAATTGATATAATTCTAACCTAAAATGGCTAAAATATCTTTTATTAATTTTGATGTAAAGAAATAAAAATAATTAATATAAATATTTAGTAAATGAATAAATATGGGATAAAGTTAAAAAAAATAATATACACATTCTTAAAATTTTAAAATAACAAATAAATTAAAATAAAAAAAAAAATTACAGCGATAAAATATTTTGAGGCGAAAGAGTAATATTTACAAGATGTTATACTCCCATTTAAATGGGAAGAAGTTGTTTTTTGCAAGGTGGTTTTCAACAACCATAATTAGGTGATATGCTAGCATCAACACAAGACAATTTGATAGTGCATTTAATTACTCTTTCTTTCTAATAATTACAACTTCCTCTCTATATTAGTAGTATATGTAATCAAGCACCAGCAGTTAATATTGTTATTATATAAACATAAATAAGGAATTTGTTAGGTATCAATAATTCTCTATTAATTTTTGGTTCTTAATGATTCATCCAGAGTGTCATTATCTTACATTATGTTGATTTTTTTTATTGTTTTTATTTCCCTCCACACCTTGTGATGTTAAGTTTGAAGCACCAAATCTACCAACAGTCTAAGGGAGAAAGGGGGCTAATAATGATTGTTATAAATCTCATACAAGGTGACACTCTAACATTAGTGTTTAGTGGGATTGAGATTAGAATATTGCAAGGCACACTCTCTCCAGATTATCATGTGTGATCACTTGACTATTTATCAAGTGCAAGGTTGATTTATAGCTCAACATCAGCTATGTTGACAATTGCTTATAAATAAATCGGTTGATATTATCAGTTATTTAATAATTATTTCAGTATGAAATTTTAATACTATATTAAAATTTATAAACATATACACATATAAATTTATAAATGGATAAATGTTGAAATTTATTTATATAAAACTAATTAGATTGTGTTAAATCTAATGCTCAATTGTTTATAAGTATTTTCATTATTTTATATTTATTGAATGTAGAATTTAATTTTCAATAATGTTAGGAGTAATATTTGAAAATTTAATAATAAATAATTCAAATTTAAAATCAAAATATTATAAAATTTCTAATTTCTAAATTTTAGCATTTGTGACTCTAATGATTATTTATTAACCACTAACTATTAACTATGAATTGTTAGTAGGTTTTAAATAATGTAACCTATGGACTGTTTCATATATGTTTTTAGGACTCTAATACATTATTTAAATGTTACATATGTGCTAATAGAAATTAGTATTAAACTAATATTGAATCAATTGATACACACCAATGCGTCTATTACACATAGTGATACAATTGTGACATATCAATAAATATTTTTTTTTATTTTATTAATGTAAAGCATGGATATATTGTTCAAAAAGACTATTATTTTATATTTTTAAATTTCTTTATTTTATTAATATAAATAATTGGTATATGAAGTCAACCATATCCACCATCCTTTACCATATATGAGATAATGTTAGATAGTGTTTATCAAAGCTATGAAACAAATGCATCGAACGAAACTCAATCATATTTGATGTCTTTTCATATAGAGTAAACAATCAAAATGAAATACAAATGAGTTTAATAGTGGGACAAAATAATTAAAATCCTTCACGATATTCTTTTTGATTGTGATTAGTCAATCTTTTGGTCTATTTATTTTTTAATATTACTTTATTTGCTTAAAATAAGAGGGATTTTTTTTATCAGTTTGTTCATTTTGAATAACATAATTTTTCCCTCATAAATTAATAAAATAAGATTGATTTATCAAAAAATTATATTTTTTAAAGTTAATACAGTATTCCATTAGGGATTAATGTAACTTAATTATTATTATTATGCATTATTATTTATAAATATATTATGTAATTTATAATTTAGAACTATATTTATTTAAATGTTTATTAATTTAATGTATTATATTTTGAATGTTACAATCTATTTTTTTATTAATTTGGATCACTTTGCTAATTATTTTTAAAAGTTTACGATAGTAACTATTGATTCAGTATGATTCTATTACACCGGTTCTGATACAAATATAATACATAAAATCATTACTTTATAAAACCTAATTGTTAATCACCAACAACTAAACATGATTGTCCATATATCAACTTTTTAAACAAATTGTGACATGACAATACACAAGAAGACATGAATGAGATAAAAGATTTTTGTGACCTACTTGCATTGCGCATAGGTTTAATTTCATTATTTAACAAATACAAAGTGACATTATTCGAAACTAGAAGTAATGTGACTGAGTAACATGGGGTATTATGATTGCCCTACTGTGTGCTGTCAAAAAGCTTAGTTGAGATTTGATTTCTTAAATCATGGGGCCATATTTTTCCCTTCCAAGCAATTACAAAGCATTTATACTTGTTACTGCATCAGCTTCTCCTACAGCAAAATTAGACCACTAACCAACAAACCCCCCCCACCCCCACCCCTTTTTTTTTCCTTTACATTTTGTATCTTTTGACTATTCCTTTATTATATTATTGATAAATTTTTAGATAAATTTAATCTATCATTTTATCTATGAATTAATACAATATAAATAAGATATATTAATTAATAATATCCTATCAATTAATAATCCTACTAAATTATCTATATGATATGATATTATTAATTAATGTGTCTCATTTCTATAAGGTAATAAATAATTACACAGAAACTCCTTTTAACTTTACACTCATTTTTTAATTTGAGTCCTCAAATTTATATTTTTTTCAAATACATCTTTTTACTCTATAAAATATATTTGATATGATTTGCATGAGATATTTCTTTAATTTTAGCTAATTGTGTTAGACATCATTGATATCAATTAATTTATAATTTTATTTATTATTTAACAGTTTAATAATCAATTTTCTAAAATGTTTCATGTTTATATTGAATAAAATATTACTCTCTTCATTTGAAAATAATTGTCTTTTTAAAAATTTTATTTTGTTTCAAAATATTTTTTATTTTAGGATTTCAATAAAGTATTTATTATTTTTTTCTAATTTTATCATCTCTTCATCTCTCTATCAAACATTCACATTAATTATTTTTGTTTCTTTGTATCAAAATTAAAAAGGAATAATTTAATCTTTTTAACTTATAATTATAATAATTAATGACTTTCTTAATAAATGTGTACTATTTTAAAACCACTATTAATTTAAAATGGGGGAGTAAACAATTGCATTTATTAATTATAAGCATCCTAAATCTTAACAAATTTAGAAAAAGAAGTTACCAATCATTTATTAATTCGCATTTTTTTAACCTAAATTTCCATACTTTCATGTTTTTTTACCTAATCTTTTTATATTACTCAATTTTTTGGTCAAATATATTTGGAGAATGTGTAAGCAAAGAACTAATATAAAATATTTTTCTTTTTTAATATTAAAATATAATTTAATCGTAAGTATATACACTACTGATAATATGTTTTAATTTGAATTTCCTCTTTGATGCCTAAAAATAATATTATATATAAAGCTTTTATTGAAAAAAAAAAAAGAGAGAGAGACTTGAGGGACAGAAAAAGTATGAGGAGGTGAATGGATTAGAGAAGTGAATAAAATTGGGGGATTTGTAATGTAGTTTCGTGAGTTGAAAGTGATAAGTGAGCATCTGTCGGTTTGGTGTGGCCCATGAGACCTGTTAATGGGGCAGGTTTAGCCCTTCCCTTATACACATGTCATGTGCCCCCATATTCTTAGGCAGCACACCTTCAATTTATTTTCATTTATTACAATTTCACTAATTATCAATCTCTTGACTATTTTTTTTTTTGGATATTTTTAATACCACCTCAAATAATGATACCACACATTTATTTTTAAATGTAAAAATTAAAAACTTCATTAAATTTTTAAATAAATAAATCGACCGTAAGAATACATTTTTAAATTTATTTTAAAAAAAATTTAAATTCAATTTATATATAAATTAATCTAAAAATATTTTTCATTGGTTGAACCAAAAATAAATTAACTTATTAATTTATTAACTTTTTATATAAATTTAATTTTCTTAAATACTCAAATTCAAGATTTTATAATGTCCTCTGCAACTAGTAGGTAGAAGCATAGAAGAGAAATAATGACCGAGGAATAGGGATTAAGGGAGCCATGGCTCCCAATCTCTAAAAACCAAAATTCTTTTAGTACAAAATTATTAAAATTTAGTTATATATTGTAATTGATCTCCTTATTTTATATGAAAATTTTTCTCAGATGTATAAAAGTTGAAAGTTGATTTATTTATATATATATTTTTAATATAAATTTTGCTATAAAAAAATTGACCTCTAAAAAAATTTTCTGACTATGTCGTCGAATAATAAATGAATTATCCAAATTGAAATGCAACCCACCAACTAACAGCTTTAAGTGGGAAGAAGCATTTTGGGTACAAATATAGCAAACAACAGTTGGTAGAGGGGACATGTTGAGATTGTTGCAATTGAATCCTATTTTCATTGTTCACAGTGAGTATAGAATTAGAACCTCATTTCATACTTGCATGTGAATGTCAGTTAAAAAGACTCTGAAGATAAAAGTAGTGAAGTAAAACATACGCAGCGTATACGTAGAGTATGTCCTAAGTAACAATATTTTTTTTTTAATTTTAATAAAATTGTGATATTATGAAGCAATTATTTTATATTATAATCTATATTCTCAATTTAAATCAAATATAAATGGAGTCCGTAAATTTTAATTTGATTTCAACTAATATAACTTAAGTCTATTCAAATCTATTTGATAATGTATGAAATTCGACTGATTTATAATTTTAAAAAATTAAGTTGAAAGTCAGTCTATTAATTATTTTTTATAATTTTAAATGTACTTTATATAATGATAATTTAGAACTATCTAAATAAGATCATAATAAAATTCAATGAATATTTTTTTTAATATTAGGGAAGAGAATACTCGATAAAAATATGATAGACTATATAACAGAGATATTTTTCTCTTTTAATATCTCAAATTGGTAATAATTATTTATAATTTGAGAGATTTTACTTTTTACTATTTCAAAAGAGATAAAAAAAATGAATCAGTTCACGTCTTATTAGCAAAATTTAACCTTAGAATTTTGTTTGAATGATTCTAAATTATAGTTATATAAAATTATATAAAGTAAACAAGCAAGATACATAAAATGAATAAATTATATGAAACAATTGAAAAAAAGAATTGCATAAAAAAAGTGTAGCAGTGTCTTGGCCCTGCTACAATACTAGATGTGACACTACACTGTTTGCAATAACAGGTGCCACACTTAGATTTTTAATAAATTTATTCAATGGCAGATCCTCTAAATTAATTTCAGGTTAATAAGCAGATCTTTCTTATTAATTGGGTCAGCAAGGATATACATCCTCCCCACACTGCTAAACTTAAAGTCAGTTTGGCTTATAATTATTCAAAGTATCCTATTAAAATCATATTGGCTTAAGCATGCTAACCATTCTTTTCCTTTCTTTTCCAAAGTTAGGAAAAGAAAATTTTAAGTTTCCAGTAAGGCTGTGATGCTCTTTAACTCCAAACTTAGCCTTATTCATCAATTAACCTTTGATCCTAGAAATACTATAATTATATCTAAAATTTGAACCCTAGTTGAAATTAAATTAAAAAAAAAAGTTTAATTCTGACTTCATGGTTGAATTATAAATAAAATATATTTTCTAGTTTATAAAATTTCTAATTTTGATTATATGATTTATTTTCTACTAAATTGAAAATATAAAATAAAATGTGAAATTAGGTTATGATATTATCTAATCTCAATTTAAAAAAAAAAAAACAAAGAAGAAGAAGAAGAAGATGGTGATTGTGATACCCTTTCTTTCTAAGTATCAAGAATCAAAAGATTGGTGAACATTGTGCCCTTTTCCACTAATTTGTTTATGAAGTAATTAAAATCTATCACATTAATCAATCATTTTAGGTAAGGGTGTACAATACTCTATTGAAATTTGAACAAAATTGAAATTTGGTTTGGTTTTCGATTTTTATTTTGAAAAATTTAAGAAATTTGATTTGGTTAGATTTTTGTGTGAGAGAAGTTAAAAAATGGATCCGAATCGAATTATATATATACATACATAATATGTCATGAAATGTCAATTGTTTAGTTTCTTGCGATTAACATGTTTCAAATTTGATACACAGCAACTTTAATTTTCAATTTTCTTTTTAGTTACACCAAAAAGAAAGAAATTAAATAATACCTAGGTATCAATCCTGCGCCTCGCGCGTAAGCTAGAAGCACATCATCTACCAGGATAAACATTAGTATTATGTCAAAAATTAAAAGTAAAATCTATATAAACGGTTATCAATTTACTGAACTAAACCATATCAAACAGAAAAATTTTGATTTGGTTTGGTTTGATTTCAGTTTAGAATTTTATGCTATTTCGATTTGGTTAAAAAATCTAACCGACCAAATGCACACTCCTAATTTTAGGTGTAATAATCCTTTTTTTTTCTTTAATATATTGCTTTTTTCAGAAAGAGGGTTGGAAATGTATATGAAGATGAAGAGCATATATAAAAATGAGGGGATTTTCTTAGGCTGTCTTTCAAAACAGAACAAAAAAACATTAAAGATGAGGCCCCATATGTTTAAATTTAATACCGAACTTATAAAAAGGATTTTAAAGGTGTTTCAACCATTTGGCACCTTGCAGGGAAGAGCAGCAAAGAAAACAAAACATCTTCCTTAGCCTCAGTGTTGCTCATTTAAGCCAATTAATTGATCTGAAAATTTGCATTTCGATTAATACTCATTATTTATTAAATTAATACTCATTATTTCTTTTTCTATCTCTCAATAAGGCAATAAATAGTTTAAAATTGAAATTTTCAAAATTAACGCGTAATACCATTTTACCATTGTAGAAAAGAAAAAAAATCATCAACATAAATTTATGATTTTAGCAATTGTTTTAGAGTACTTATAAAAAAATTTTTGATTTTTCAAATGTCAAATTTGGCAATGAAAAAGAAAATTGATAAATCACGGCCGTGACTTTTTTTTTTTTAAGAAATATCATGAATTTTTATTTACATATTAAAAACAATACATTTTAATCTAAAAATAAAAATAGAAAAGCATATCAAGAAGTATTAAAACAACAAAATAACTTTAATTTCTTCAAATATTTTTTAATTCTATTAATGAAATATTAAAACTGATAATTGCATGGATAGGATGAAGATGAACTTAAGTGGCAGTCCAACATTTAATTCAGACATCTAATTGATAGTTATATTTATCCTTTAGTACATAGTACAATTTAAATAATCTCCAAGGGAAAAGTACATAGATAATTATTTTCTTGCCCATTTATTGTGTATATATATAGGTGCTTAACTTCATAGATTATATTGCCATTCAAGTTGTTAATTAATTTTAGCATTAGCAAAGAATTTAAATTTGTATTTGTAAAATAACTTGGCAATGATGATTTTGCCTTAATAAGGATAAAATCATCATTACTAAAACTTTCATATATATATATATAGGTTTTTAAATAACAATTTTTAATCATAGAACTATGTACATTAGAAAAATTTTACTTAGTTAACATGTAAAAATCAAATGAAAATTCTACCAAAATCTCCTAATAACAATTATAATTGAAATGAAATCAAAGATTGAGTATTTTGCTTATGTAAATAAAAGTTATATCTTATTAAAATTAGATTATACATGGTAGAATAATTATATGTAATACAATTTAGCAAATAAAATAAAATATTTTTCGATTTAATTAAAAAATTGAGGATTTTAATTTAAATTATTTTATAAAATAACAATAATTAAAACAACATAAAATACCTTTTAGAATTATTAATTAAATAATCAATGTATATGTACGTTACTCTTCTATAAAATAAAAACTTATATTGAGTGGAACAAACTATACTATGGTCTGTTTATTTTAGCAATGGTGGTTAACTGTGAATGGTGAGTGATTAACAGTCAGCAGCGAGTGATTAGCAATCAATAGTAAGTTGTTATTAGTAGTTGAAATTAATTGTAAAGTATTCTACAATTTAATTGTTGAAATTGTAATTAGATTGTAAAACAACAAATAAAAAGACAATATTATATATCAATGTTTTTACTTATACATAATTAATACTTTTAGTAATATATATGAAATATATTATAAAAATAACTACAAATATTTTTTATTTTTAAATAAATTTTAAATTATTTTGTAACATATAATTATAAGAAAAAAATGATAGTTACTATGTGCATTTGTATAATAAAATTATTAATTTAATGTTTAAATTGTTATTATTTAACTGTGTGAATATATATAAAAATTAAAAAAATAACATGTGATATATATAATTAATTATTAGATGGTGTTTTTGTTAATTATGTTGATTTTCAATGGCACTTTTTTGCAAAAGCTACAAATTTTAACTTTGGGGTCAAAAACTAGCTTTTTGGTTATAAAATTTAAAAATTAGCGGTTAAAAATTTAATAGTTAACTTTTGATTTTTGTTTACCAAACATTATTTTAGTGATTGGCACTGAGTCATTAGTGATGAATGCATAATTAAAATGCATAATTTAAAAAAATACCGAGTTTGAGTTTGACTCCTTTCATATTGTATAGATATTATTTCTATAATTAAAATGGTACTTGGTGAGATTAAATTAAGTGTTGAAAATTTAAAAGTTTAATTTTAATTATTGAATAATATAAGTATTAAAATTTTTAACTGTGTAAAATTATTTCAAAACTTAATGATTTATTGTATTTAGTATAAATTTTAAATTAATTATTTTAACTTATATATTTTAAATAATTTTTAGTATAACTGATTTTTTTTTAAATAAATATTAGTATTAAATAACTTAAAATGATAAAGTATTGAAAATATTAATTTTATATATTGAATTGTGTGGCATTAAAAAATCTATAAAATAATATAAAATATAAAAACTTCATTAAAAGCTTGTTTCATTAAGAAGCTTTGAAAAGGTAAGAATGGATATGGATCTAAAGAGGGTTGTAGAAGAAGGAGAAGAAGGTTTTTGAAATCAAAAGGCACTATAGGCATGTGCCTTTCTCACCTCACCCTTTATCACATGGGGCATTCAACTTTGCCACCACACATAAGCCCCACTTGGTCTTCCTTTTCATTATCATCAATTTCCTACTTTTTTTCTTATTTTTATTTTTAATCCCAATCTTTTCACATTTTTACTTAAAATACCCAAATTCATATTTCAGTCCTTTTCCTCCCAAAATCTCACTTTTAATTAAGGATTATCCACTAATTAATGCAATTTTAATTACACCCTTATGAATTCAAAAAGTGTCTACTAATGGTAGTTATTATTATATATACTCTCTCCATTATGAAAAAAGTGACCATTAAAAAATTATTATTTTTAAGATAATAATAATTTTATCATAAATTGTCAAAAAAACTCCTATTAATTACAGTATAAATTAAATAAATATATCTCATACTTAAAAAATAGAAGAGTAAATTAGTCATTTTATCATTTTTTTATTGGGTTGCTAAATAATCATTTGTTTGTAAATAAAACTAACTTTTTTAATGGCTTTTTTTTCAGAATAGAGAGAGTATGTGTTTTTTCCTAAATTTAAATGTGGCATCACTAATTTAATCCAAAATTTACGTCTTGGATTGTCCAAAATGATTATGTTTGTCTATATTGAAAACTACAAAATTCATAAATAGATAATGTAAGTTGATATTGAGAAAAAAAAAAAAAGGGTTTTCAAAATTGAAATTTAAAATTTAAGATCCAAAATCATGGGACCCAATAAGAGCCGGCCAGCACAGAGTGGGAGGGAGCCTAGATGAAAGATTGTTCCAAAAAAAAAAAGTATTACTATTTTGTTTATTCTTGTAATTAATTGTAAGTTATTGACATTCTAAATATAAAAAGCATTTGATTCAAAAGTCACTTTTAAGGATTTTTTTACTATATAAAAGAAAAAAAAATGATGAAATAGGAACTATCATTAGTATCTATCTTGATTAGTCAAAAATTAATTATAATTTAATAGAATTTAAATGTTAATTAAACTATTTACTTTTAAAAAATATTCACATCATAGGAATAGAATATAATTTTTAACTTCTAAGCCTCAGTTTGGCATTGTATTTAAAAAATACGCTTTTCAATAAAAATTTTTATATTTTTTCAAAAACTGTTTTTAAATAGAAGTAAGTAAATTGATATTTTTTTCAGAAACATATTTAAAAAATTAATTTATAAAAAATAATAAAAATCAATTAATAAAATAAAAAAATTCTAAAATGGTTTTTTTAATCCTCAATAGCAATTCCAAACACACCCTAAGTCAGAAATCATAAAACATTACAAAAATTTTATTACTACATGCCATTTTCTTTTCTCAACAATTCAAATCCACTTCAATTAACAAAAGCCTTAAAGTCAAAATTATTAGTTGTTGGTATATACTAAAAATAAATAATGTTAGATTACCAGTTGTTGGCCAACATTGAAAGAAATTATTTTAAAGATTAATTTTATGCAACTCCAATTTTTAAACTTTCTTTCTCTTATGATAAATGCTTATAATTTATTAATATATAATAAAATAGTAATACTAATATTACAAATTAGCAACTTTATATTAATATTACCATTGCTTTATTATAATTGTTTTTTTAGGTTTGATTAATAATTATGTCATAATATTAAAAGGTTAAACGTTCAAATTTAACTTTTATCATTCATTCATAAAAGGAAAAAAATAAGTATTATTTATCCATTACTATTTTTTTTTTCAATTGTATTTTTTTGATATTCAAATTTCATCCAATTATGAATAGATTACTCATACTTAGATGTGTAAGCAATTACAATTACTTTTTATAGATGTCATGAGTTTTTTTAACTAAACTATTGCCTATGAGTCATTGATTCATTTTTTAAGAAGTACGCGGTTAGAATTATAATATAATATTATTTTATTTATCATAATATATTTTTTAAAAAATCATTTTTTTTATAAATAAAAGACACTAATATTGTAGTACCATATTTGATGGCACAGTATGTTAATATAAAATTCTTAAGATAAATAGTTATGTTTATTTAATTATATAATTATATCTTTCTAATTAATTAATTAGAAAATGCTCCTTTATAAATTGAATCCTAATGGTCTCTTTCTCCCCCCTTGCTACTATTTCCTTCTTCTTACTTTCTTAAATCGTTTATCATATGTTTGGATTGATGGAAAATAAGAGAAGAAATAAAAAGTGGGTGGAAGATAAGAAAAGAAAGTTACTTTTTTTTGTTTGGATAACAATAAAAAATAAACAAAGGAAGGAAAATATTGTTTATTTTCCTCGAACCATTGTCTCTCCAAAATGGAGAGAAAAATTAAAATTTGGGGAGAAAATATTACTATTCATTACATAATTACCATGTTGCCCTTTTAATTCAATTATAGTAGTTCAGTAATTAATATTCTTAAAAAATATTTTTAAAGTAATTTATGTGTCATATAAATTTGATCTATTATATTCATATGAAATATTTTGTTTCTATTACATTTCCATTTCATAATAAATAAGAGTATTATCTCAATTTATTAAATATAACATGTTATAAATAAAATGAAGAATAACATGAACAAAGAATATAGAGAAGAGAATAGTTTTTCTAGTCATTTCATTCAATAGTATTAGACCATTTATATAGGGTACAGAAGAGAAAGAAATAGAAAGCTTTTCCAATAAGAAAAATATAAGAAATATGAAGCTTTTCCAATAAGGAAAGTACAATCAATACTAATATGGAAACTAGAATATTCATGTATATGGAAAGACATCAATCAAATCTTATAATATATCATAACACTCCCCCTTCATATCTTTTACAAAGAATATGCCTCGTTAAAACCTTAATAAAGAAAAATCATGTGGGAAAAAAAATCTTAGTGAAGGAAAAAGAATACATTATTTTTGTAGGGATTTGTGCCATAACACTGTCTCGTTAAAAACCTTACCAGAAAAACCCAATGGGATAAAACCTAGGCTAAGATAAAAAAGAGTACAGTGCACTAAAATCTCTCCCTCATGAAAATATGATTTCTATCAAATATTTCTTAGCCGACGCATGCTAATTTTGTTAACTAACTTTTCAAATATGATTGTAATGAGTGCTTTTGTAAATAAATTTGCCAAGTTGTCAAATCGTATACTTAATGATGTTTAAGTAATATCCACATATAATAATTTATTTATAGTACTCCCTTAAGATATTACTTGTACTGTGAATATATCTCGTTAAAAACCTTATTAGAAAACCCAGTGGGAAAAAATATAGCTAAGGAAAAGAGTACATTTCATGTGCTATTTTGTCATTGCACAAATTGTCTCATTAAAACTTTTGTCCAAGAAAACCATGTGGGATAAAAACTTGACTAAGGAAAAAGAGTATAATTATATACTAATTCGCTCCCCCTGATGAGGACAGATTTTAACACGATATATACTAATTGATGAAATAATGCTGTGTGAAAATCACACGAGGTAAAGACTTAGTACATAAGTCTATTAGGTTGTCACTCGAGCGAATTTGGTGGATATCTCTTATAGAGCTCATATATATAAGAATTTGAGTGAAATTTATATGTCTACTTCATTAATCTTGATATACCCACCTTTGGTTTGTGCAATGCGAATTATATTGTTTTCAAAACATAATGAGAGTATCTTTAATGAGGTACTTCAATACCATAAAAACTTTTATAAAATTACAGTATCACTATATGTGAATACATAGCGAGTCTAACATCTACCATAACAGAGATGAAACAAATAACCAATATTCACATATAGACTAATTTCAAATATGAATCAAAATATAATCATAATATTAACAGTACATTGAAGACAACTTTTTACACTACTCTAATATCTCTTTGTAGGTGCAGAGCTATACCTAGCTAAAAAATTTTCTTGCAAATACAATATCAGGCCTGATGCAATTTGCAAGATACAAGAGTGCCCTATATCAGTTATATATGGTACTTCAAGACCAAATAGCTCTTTATTATCTTCTTTAGGTCTAAAAAAGTCTCTATTCACTTCTAGTGAGCGGATCACCTATTAGTGTGCTTGAGGGAGAAGATTTATCAATGCAAAAATTGCTTAAATATCTTTTCCATATAAGTATACTGGTGTATTAGGACTCCTTAATAATGAGTCTGTAGGCCGATATAAAATTTCATTTCCTTTAAATTTTTCATCTCAAACTACTTTTCAAATAGGTACATACTTATTTGAGTTCATTAGGAGTCACATTGATATTTAAATTAACTTATACTGCAATAATAACATATATCATTTTATGTTCTTTTATGAATACAAATGAACATAGTGTATTATTCACATATCTTTCTTTCAATAAGAATTTACTCAAACAATCATACCACATGTTCATATTACTTTAATCCATGCATAGATTTTTGCAATTTGATGAAATATATGTCACATATTTAATGTGCATTCATTTATGATATACTTAGTCCTTCTGGGACTCTTATTGCTTTTATAAGGCGTACAATAAGCCTTTCATTAACTGTCATATTAATTAAGTATCGAAACATGATCATTTTCATAATAAGAGAATTATTTTTCTCATAGTCAATGATAGAACGAGTCTAGCTCTACTTTAATTGCCTCATTCCATGATGATCAATCATGTTTATACTAATATTTAGTTATACTTATAGATTCTGAATCCATATTTTCTCTTGTAACAGTAAGAGTTACTGTTGAGGAAAATTCATCGTCGACGATAATTAAATTTCTATCAACTCTTTCTTATATCACAAAAATAATTGAGATCTCATAATTTTCATTTATATGATGATCAACTCCAGAAGCCATATCTGAAGGATCTAATTGTTTCGTTGTCTCAGTTTGTGTCTCATAATTGGCTATAGCTCTTTGAATGAGATCTTCATCTTCAAGAGGTTTCTTTTCAGGAGATTTTATAAGTGGCGCTACTTTTCTTTTTCGTGAATTTTTGTCTTTAGTTCCAATTTACTATCCACACTTTTAGCGTATAGTGAGATTGATTAATTTTCTATTTGCAATTAGAATCACAACCCTTGCTAGGGTATTAGCAGCTGTAATATGAGACTTTGTCACTCTTTTAACATCTATAAATGCATTTGGTAGTTAAGTTACAATTTGTTACAATTATATTATTTTGTGAACTTATGGGTCACTCTAACTTGTACATGGACTAAAATTATTTAAAGGGTTTTCCTTTCAATAAATTTATCGACATTTTTTAGTACTGTATATGTTTTTTCTCTTTCTAATGTCAAGAAATATGTCTCATCAAAATAAATTTTTAGTCTCTTTTGTGAACCCATTATCGCATATTGAGATAGTGATATTAATATATTCATGGCAAAAAAAAAAAATTTACGGCTCATGTTCTTATACAAGTTTCAAGAAAGAGTATATATGATGCACACAATGGAATTCATGCCAAACTTTCAAGGTTTAATTATTGAGCTGTAAGTTCAATATTTGAACTGCAGATTCAATGCAATATATTATGTATATATACTAGGGATAAAACAGTAATAAAATAACTCATTATAATACACAACTTGTAAAATCCTTACAAATTACTTCTTCAAAAAGTTTACATAAAATCATCAATATTGAATTAAGTTGTTTCTTCTATATGGGCGGTTCCTCTTTTAGAATCTCATGATTTACCAAATGATTTATAGCATTCACTTCAGGAAATACAGTTGTTCTAGTGGGCATTATTTAATGATTTTTCGTTAGCAATTATTCTTTCAAACTTCTCATTATCTACCAAATGATTTATAGCATTCACTTCAGGGAATGTAATTGTATTAGTGGGCATTGTTTGATGATTTCTTATTAACAATTATTCTTTGCAACCACTAGAAAAATAATATTTGTAAATTTTCACTTTTTATACTGCTACTACAGGAGCATGTAACTTTATTATCGCATAATTTCAGTTGTGAAGTAATTTTAAACATGGTTGAATTATATATTCAAATAGACTTTAAGTCTTGTAGGTGTAGATTTAGCCAATCATATTAAGCTTGTAGTAGTACCACATATTTCAAGTTATTATATCTATCTTTAAAACTCTTATAGAAAATATAAAAATCATTAATAGTGAGATATTCAACTTTTAAATCCTCACTTAAATGAGGTTTAAGTAGATAATAGTTGTTACTTTTGCTAGCATCTAAATGCATTTCATTATCAAGAACTCATATCAAAAATTATTCTCATTGAATTCAAGAGCATATAAAAATTATCAACCAAACTTTAATTCACTATACTTTACTTTATTTAAATGACTTAATTTTCATATATTTAAAATATATCTAAATAGACCAATCAGAAAATAAATTAATATTAATTTTAACAAACACTAAATTCATAATTCATCATACCAAGGAAATGTAAGTATTAATTATGTTTCTCTATACCAACATAAATCTAACAATATATGCAATGCAGAAATAAATTTATCAATTCACAAATTAATAAAATCATGTCACTTATATAATTTATATTCATCTCATCTCATATTTAAATCTCCAATTGCTTTCACATCTAATATATATTGACATAAATAAAATCAAAACATATATAACACACACAACTTTCTCGTAGGCTATTCAACTAACAAATATATATATATATATATATATATATATATATATATATATATATATATATATATATATATATATATATATATATATGAGACGTGTATTGTCCATAAAATAAATTTTGAGTTGAGATGCTAAGACCAAAAGATATGTAATAATATATACACTAGTAGAATTGATCTCAATTTAATAAATCAAGTAAACCTATTAATATGAATGCAAGATCACCCTTTCCTCACAAAGCAAGTCAATCAACCAATAAATGAATAATTTAGGGTTGGATTTCATGCAAAAAAAAATTATAAGTCATGACTTTAAAACTATGCATAAAATGTGTTGTTATAATTGATAACTAATTAAAAGTTGCAATTTGATTGGCTAATCAAATAGGCCATACCCATCATTCCAATACATATAAACAACAATGAAATACCCAAAACAGAAAAATCAAAGCAAAAGGGTTTACCTTAATATTATAGCCATACATAGGTACTTTATTGACATCCAATTTATTTAACGCGTGTAGCTTAAATCAAATTTATTAGTTATTCAAAAACATAAAATATCAATTTTTCAGGGATGTCTATTTTATTTATTTCAATACTGGAAGGAGTGATACCAATATAAATAATTCTTACTCGTGATGTTGAGGGTCATCACTTAACATTGTCTAATATAAAATCATAATAAAATCAGTTTTTTAAAGACTTATAGACAATGCATTTAGTTTTTCATGAACATTTAATGATTATTTAATGAATTTATATTTGTTTATTTTGATTAGTTTTTTATGAACTATATAGAATATTAGTTCTTCAGGAACTATAGAGAATATTAGTTCTTCAGAAACTGTAGAGAATACCAATTTTTCAAGAACTATAGGGAATACCAATTTTTTAGGAACTGTGATTATTATTAGTTTTTCAGAAACTCATAACTTAGTTATTTATTTAATTAGTTCTTTAGGAATTATAAATAATACTAATTTTTCAGAAACTAAAATTTAAAATATGATACTAGTTCTTTAGGAACTCATAACTTAGTTATTTATTTAATTAGTTATTTAAGAACTATAAATAATACTAGTTCTTCAGGAACTAGTATTTAAAATATAATACTAGTTCTTCAGAAATTAGAATTTAATTGATTAATCATTAAATAGTATATCAAATCTTTATAAATCTAAAAAAAAACAATTTGAGATAAATGATTGTAAAATAGAAGAAAAAATGATTTCTTCAAATTAATTAGCCCAATATGTTCAAATGATTTCTTAAAAAAAAATGATTTAGTTTTTTTTCTTAAAAAAATGTATTTGATACATAAATATTAATAATAATAGTAATTAATTAGACAAAAATTGTTTACCATAAATCTTACATTTAATTTCTTTAAATTTTTCATCTTAGTTAGGTTGTAGCAAACCACAAGTTATCCAAAATTATGAACAATATTGTAGAATGATTCGTGCTGATAACGTATTATAAATAAAAATAAGAATAACATAAATAAATAATATAGAGAAGATAATAGTTTTTCTAGTCATTCCATTTAATAGTATTAAACCCTTTATATAGAGTACAGAAGAGAAAGAAATAGTAAGTTTTTCTAATAAGGAAAATATAAGAAATAGAAAATTTTTCCAATAAGAAAAATATAATCAATACTAATATGAAAACTATAATATTCATATATATAGAAAGACATCAATCAAATCTTATAATATATCATAACATAATAAACATTGTTTATATTACTTACTCAAGGGTAAAATAGTAATTGTACAAAATTATTATTTTCTTTCCTTCCATTTTTTGTTTTCCAAATAAAAGAAAATAAAGTTATTTTCTTTCATTTCTCTCTTTATTTTCTCCCTATCCAAACATAATGAAAGAAAATATGAAAAGGAAAATAAAATTTATTTTCTCTTCTTATTTTTTTTCTTCCCTAAAAACTTATCCAAACATAGTGTTAAATTTATAATTGATCATCTATTATTTTGTTTTTATTGTTTTAATTATAAGGGTTATTTATTTAGAAAGTTTTGGTCTTCTAGGCAATTATTTAAAGCCTTCTAAGCAATTTTTTTTTATATATAAATAATATTCTTATAATAGGGAACTATTTTTAAAGACAAAGTTAATATATAATCTACATTTCCTAAGATTATTATAAATTAAGGAAGAAAATAATAAGTAAAATTAATTATTTTCTATTATTTAATTTATATATATATATAATATGATGCTTTAATATAATAATAAAATGAGACTATTTTAAAAATGATACTAAAATTCGAATTTCGTCCATAAAATTAATTTTACTCATTGTCTCCCAAATCTTTTACAAGTGTAAACCTTAAAAACGAGTGAAGATAGTATTGTAATATCAAGAAAACTAAAGGGCATTTCCCAAACCTAATTTGAGATTCAAAAATTTTCAAAAAAATTACTACTTTTTATTTATTTATTATTTTTTACATTATTATAACGGTCAGAAATAGGATCTAATAAACGGCGTTTACACTCCAACAGCAAAAAAAATAATAAAAAAAAATAATAAAAAAAAGCCGTCCTCCTGTCCCCGTTTTTCAACGGTAACGGCGATACTCTTTCAATTTCTATTTTTTAGCTCTCAAATCTCTTCAAACTTACAATCTCTATAAATAAATTACAAATAAAATCTCCATTTTCACACTCTCTGTAAAAAAAAAAATAAAAATAAAAATTTCTCGCCATTGTTGCAGACAAAAAAGAACTCTTAAGCTCTCCAATCTTTACAATAATCAATTTCTCTAAAAAGTAAGTTTTTTAATAATCTGAAAAAATTAAAAATTTCCGATTTCGCTTCAGATTTCTTCTGGATCCATCTTCGATTCACCAATGTATATATAAATTTCAAGAAAATATGGAGTTGTATATGTGTAGCATTGTACTCTGATTATCAAATTTGACTGTGTGGTGAGCGAGCTGAGTTTGAGTTAAGTTGACTCAGTGAGTTGAGTTTGGTAAGTTCCTGAAAATGGAGATTCTTGGAACAACATACATTTATTGATTTTTTTTTTAATTTTTGTGAATTATTTGTTTGGTTGATTAGGTGAATTGTTGTACGTACGGAAAGAAGGGGAAAGGTTTTGAGATATGGATTCACAGCAGAGAAGAGGGGGTTTGGTTTCGTTATCTCCATCACAGACTCCACGGTCAAGTGATAAAGCAGCTCGAGATCTGCGATCAGGGGATTCAAATTCCAGTAGCAGCAAACATGATAAAGAAAAGGGTGTTAATGTACAAGTCATTGTGCGTTGTAGGTTAGTTCAAACATTTGAAATTGGATAATTGGTTTACATTTTTGTTTATTTTTGGTACTCTTAGATTAGGATTGATTTATTTCATTAAATTCAATTTTGCATGTTAGCTAATGAACGGGTTTGAATTCTGTTCCTTTATGAATTTGAAAATGGAAAGTTTTGAGGATGTTAAGTGATTGGTGTTTGCCCTTTGCAGGCCAATGAGTGAGGAGGAATTGAGAGTACACACCCCAGTTGTGGTCTCTTGTAATGAGGGTAGAAGGGAAGTTTCAGCTATTCAGAACATCGCTAATAAGCAGATTGATAGAACCTTTCTATTTGACAAGGTTGGGCACTTTAAAAATTTAGGAAAATGGATAATGAATTATTCATTTTTGTGTTTTTTTAGTTTTTTAAATTGCTGACTTTGATACCTTCTTTTTTAGGTTTTTGGTCCAACATCCCAACAAAAAGACTTATACGACCTGGCAGTTTCTCCAATTGTTTATGAAGTTCTGGAAGGTTATAATTGCACCATCTTTGCCTATGGTCAGACAGGGACAGGGAAGACATACACAATGGAAGGAGGAGGAGCCAGGAAAAAGGTTTGATTTTGCTGGACATGTTAATGTCATTTATGTTATCCTTTGCTGCTATCTCTATCTATTTCCAATTGTGTATACTCTTTTGTAGAATGGGGAATTTCCAAGTGATGCTGGTGTTATCCCTAGAGCAGTTAAACAGATTTTTGATATCTTAGAAGCTCAGAATGCAGAGTATAGCATGAAAGTAACATTTTTAGAGTTGTATAATGAGGAAATAACAGATCTTTTGGCCTTGGAGGAAACTTCAAAATTCATAGATGATAAATCTAAGAAACCCATAGCTCTTATGGAAGATGGAAAAGGGGGTGTTTTTGTAAGAGGGTTGGAAGAAGAGATAGTATGTACTGCAAATGAAATTTATAAAATCTTGGAGAAGGGTTCTGCTAAAAGGCGTACAGCAGAGACTTTACTTAACAAGCAAAGTAGTCGTTCTCACTCAATATTTTCTATCACAATCCACATTAAAGAATGTACTCCGGAGGGGGAAGAGATGATCAAATGTGGAAAGCTCAACCTTGTTGACCTTGCTGGTTCAGAGAATATTTCACGCTCTGGAGCACGAGAGGTATGCATAACTCATTATCACTCCACTCTTTGTACCTGTTAATTTAACCAGGAAGATCGCATATTCATGCCATGCGTTTTATGAATTGGTGAAGCTAAATTTACTCGAGTTGTAATTTCTCCAAGATTTTGCTTTTGATTTTTGATTCTACCATGCTTTAATAGGACAATTAAGAAGTTTATACACCTTGAATTTTGATTCCAAAGAAAATAACTCTTGCAGGGGAGAGCAAGGGAGGCAGGGGAGATTAATAAAAGCTTGCTTACACTTGGTCGTGTGATCAATGCCCTTGTTGAGCATTCTGGTCATGTTCCATACAGGTATTACATAAATGTATAAATCTCATTACCACATCTATTAGGTTTGCAAATCCTGCAAGTAGTGACACAATGGCATTATTAACATGGATTCCCAGGGATAGCAAACTGACAAGGCTTTTGAGGGATTCATTGGGAGGGAAAACAAAGACATGCATAATTGCTACTATATCACCCTCAATTCATTGTCTGGAAGAAACACTTAGCACTCTAGATTATGCACATCGTGCCAAGAATATCAAGAACAAGCCAGAGGTCAGTGGTTCCTTTTATGCTAAATGAACTGTGTTTCTCTCTTTCTCTCCGAAGCAGCTTCTTTTACAACTTGATCCAATACTTTATGTCGGTTATTGATTCAGATTAATCAAAAGATGATGAAATCTGCAATGATCAAGGATCTGTACTCTGAAATTGACCGGCTGAAGCAAGGTAGTTTATTGCTTCTTACAAAAATTTGGCGAAAATGCATTTTAAATACTTTTAAGACAAGGGATTTTGAAAAGTAACTTGTAGGATGAATTGATTTGTCTTTTGTGTTCTATTAGAGGTATATGCTGCAAGGGAGAAAAATGGAATCTATATACCACGAGATCGTTATCTACAGGAAGAGGCAGAAAAGAAGGTTTACTTCTTACCATATTGTTGGATGATTCTTTCCTCCTCATAACTGAATGTTAGTGGTAAATCATGATATTGTTAATTCTTTCTGTCTTGTTCCAGGCAATGGCTGAAAAAATAGAGCGCATGGAACTTGATTCAGAATCCAAAGACAAGGTATGTTCCATAGGTTACATTTTCTTGCAGTTGGATGCGAGTTATCTGTGTAAAATCTAGACTTATTATTTGTTGTCACTTCTGATCAGCAATTGATGGAGCTTCAGGAACTCTACAATTCTCAGTTACTTTTAACAGCAGAATTAAGTGAGAAACTTGAAAAAACTGAGGTAAGTATATTTTAGTATTCAGCACATAAACCTTCCTACTCTTCATGCACAAGTTTTGAAGTTAGTCTCTTCCTTGTAATCCAGAAAAAGCTTGAGGAAACTGAAAATTCCTTGTTTGATCTAGAAGAAAAGCATAGACAGGCAAATGCAACGATAAAAGAGAAGGAGTTTTTGATATCTAATCTCCTTAAATCTGGTGAGCTAAGACATGCTGTACTTTAGGTTGCATTTCCTTATCTTTGTACAACTTTCTGTCTATGCTGTCAGCATAAATCTCTCTTGTTGGAGAAGAGTAGTGGAAAATTTTTTTTTGCATATCACACACTGTCCTGGTTTCAAATTTTTAGGGGCTGCATGGTCTAAAATTTTTTTGTAATTGGGCTTTAGGCATGCATTTGTTAGTCCGTACAAATTATATGATTGGGATATCTGCCTATTTTGTTGAGAACTTCATGAAATGTGTTATTTGGTTTATAATTTGAATACATGTTTTATAGATGTTTATATGATTGGCTGGCCTCAGAGTTATGACGTTTGTCAAATCTTTCAGAGAAAGCTTTAGTTGAACGTGCATTTGAGCTTCGAGCAGAACTAGAAAATGCTGCCTCTGATATATCCAGTTTATTTTCCAAAATTGGTTCGTATTAGTTTGATGGTTGACTTTGTTTTGGGATATTATCTTTCACAAAAGTACCAGTCATTTATGATAATGGTTGATTTTCAGAGCGGAAAGATAAAATTGAAGATGGAAACAGAGTACTTATCCAGAAATTTCAGTCCCAATTGACCCAGGAACTTGAGATATTGCATAAGACTGTGGCAACTTCTGTGACTCAACAGGAGCAGCAACTGAAGGACATGGAGGAAGATATGCAGTCTTTTGTATCGACAAAGTCTGAGGTGAGATTCAGAAAAGATGTTAACCTGCATATTCATCACTATTATCAGTCTGATAAGTTTAATATTGGTATGGCTAAAGGCGACTGAAGAACTTCGACGAAAGGTTGCAAAGCTGAAAACCATGCATGGATCTGGTATCCACGCTTTGGATGACATGGCTAAGGAGCTTGAGGGAAATTCTCGATCAACTTTTGGCAATCTAAATTCTGAAGTTTCCAATCATTCACATGCTCTTGAGAGTGTAAGTTGCTTGTGTATACTATTGAGCAAACTATTTTTCCACCCTCTCTGTCTCGAGTGAGCTGCCACTTTAAAGTGAACTTTTTTATCAATCTCTGCCTTGAATTATACTTGATTCAGCTCTTCCAAGGAATTGCTTCAGAAGCTGATGCATTACTAAATGATCTACAAAGTAGTCTTCATATGCAAGAGGAGAAGCTAACAGCATATGCAAAACAACAGCGTGAGGTATGTAATTGGTTGTGTTTTTCAATACCCTTTATTATATGTAGATTTTTGTCACTTTCAAACGAATGATTCCTTTTGCTATTGGATATAGGCACATTCTAGAGCAGTTGACACCGCACGGGCAGTTTCTAAATTAACAGTGAACTTCTTCAAGATTCTAGACATGCATGCGTCCAACCTGACACAAATTGTTGAGGAAGCACAAACAGTTAATGATAAGAAATTGTCTGAACTAGAAAAGAAGTTTGAGGTAGTTCCATCAGTGGTTTTCTAAAAATCCTTGGGCCATAGTGTGAGGTTCTTTGTTTTGCCAGTTAACATTGCTTTATTTGTTCTGTAGGAGTGTGCTGCAAATGAAGAAAGGCAATTATTGGAAAAAGTGGCAGAGCTACTTGCGAATTCAAATGCAAGGAAGAAAAAACTGGTACGAATTACATTTCAGTGTCATAGATCCTACATAGGGATTCCTTGATAGTAGAGATTCTACAAGTTTGTGTGGTAACTTGATGCTTTTTCTTTAGGTCCAAATGGCAGTGCATGATCTCCGGCAGAGTGCAAACAGCAGAACCACCAAACTACAGCAAGAAATGTCAACCATGCAGGATTCTACATCTACTATTAAGGCTGAATGGACCATCCACATGGAAAAAACAGAAACAAACTATCTTGAGGACACTTCTGCAGTAGAGAGTGGAAAGAAAGATCTAGAGGATGTTCTTCATAACTGGTATCAGCTACTTTTCCAAATTAGTTATTTACATCACTTTTTGGTCATGGTGTTGTATGGGTGCTTGTATAACTTCTGAATTTATTCCAACCAAACTTGATCAGTTTGAACAAGTCAAGAATGGGTGCACAGCAGTGGAGGAATGCTCAAGAATCCTTGCTCAACCTAGAAAAGGGCAATGTTGCTTCTGTGAATTCTATTGTTAGGTATTGCCCCTTCCTATGAATATCATTTTGGCTTCTCATTGAATATTATTGACTTCATTCCTTGATCACTGACTTCATTCCTTAATTAACTTAGTGGAGGAATGGAAGCCAATCAAGTCCTATGCACACGGTTTTCATCTGCTGTATCAGCTGCACTTGAAGATGTAGATGTTGCAAACAATAATTTGCTCTCATCCATTGACCGTAAGTATCCAATTTTGTCTATGGATTCAAATCTGCCTTGCGTTGTTTTTTTTTTTTTTTTTCATTTTTTCATCACTGTTGAACAAAATTATTGCAGATTCATTACAACTTGACCATGATGCTTGTGGAAATCTAAATTCCATGATTGTTCCTTGTTGTGAAGACCTGAGGGAACTTAAAGGTGGTCACTACCACAAGATTGTAGAAATTACAGATAATGCTGGAAAATGTCTTTTGGATGAATATGTGGTAAGACTTAAATTGTTTTTGTCAAAGATATTTTCATTTCATCACTTTGTTTTTTCTCCGTGTCTGTGTTCTGCAACATATAGATTTCAGAGGAACATGTCCTTAAAAAACTTAAGCATGCTGCCAAACTGGAAGCAAAACAGACATATTCATTGACACTGTCAATCACATAACAGAACAATACGTTCAATTATAAAATGTGGAGTGGAATCGCTTCTGCAAACGACTATAGTTGTCTTAATCTTTTCAATGTTTCTTACTTAACAGGTGGATGAACCATCTTGTTCAACACCAAGAAAGAGGTCATTCAACCTTCCAAGTATTGCCTCAATCGAGGAACTGAGAACTCCTGCATTTGAGGAATTGCTAAAATCATTCTGGGAAACAAAGTTCGCCAAGCAAGCAAATGGAGATATAAAGCATATAGCTGCAGCATATGAAGCATTGAGAGACTCCAGAGTTCCTCTCACTGCTATTAACTAATAAAATAAAATTGAAACACGACAGATAGAATCGAGTATAGTGGTAAGAAATTAGAAAGGATTGTGTACAGAATATGGGGGTGGAGTATGAACTCAGTTGCGCCTATCTTATTCATTGATTGTTTGCTTAAAGAAAGTTCTCTGTGGATGTAGAAATATATGATAGATCTTTATTATTATTTTTTGTTGATTGCAAGATACTAGTTTTTTGTTTAATTCATAAGAGGGTTATTCTTAATTATACTTCTGTATGGGAAGTAAAAGATATGAACAACCACACGAATTTATGAAATATATATATATATATTTGGGAGAGGAAAAACATGTACCAATTAAACTGAATTTTTTGTTTCCTTGAGCACAAGGAAGAGTACAAATACAAATACTGTTGAGATTTGAAGTGATGCCTACTAGAACTGTGTCCTGTAAAAAAAGTTTACATATCTGCAACTGATTTGTTGAGATTTGAACTCCGAGGTCCACTGGAACTATAACAACTTTGAAAATCCATCATAACTAACATGTGTGTATATGCAACTGATGTGTTTTGATTTGAATCCCAAGTCCTGGCATCATGACCGCTCATGCTGTACCTTATCTGGAAGCTTGCTGTATGATTGGCTTTTATCTAAGCATTGGAAGAGGGGATTCAAATCTGAATCCAATCAACCTGTATACACATTTACCACTAAATTATAGATAAACTTGGATCCTGACCTGGAAGGATATAGTCTTGACCCCAAACTTGAATCCAAACCTGATGAACTGGTCCATATTCGGCCAACTTTGATCAAACCGTGTTGAGATTGGACCGGATCCAGCCCAGACCAGGGAACACCTTTATTAACAATAAATGTACCAAACCAAGAGAGGGAGACAAATGATATCAAAATTTTAATGTTTCATACATCTCACCAGAGGAAACTCTACTAAAACAAGTTAATAACAATTGAGATTTCAGCATCCCAATGCCAAAAGGAATCAATGTGTTGTATTTTCCCCAAGTGAAAAAACTGTTTCATATGAATAACCATACATTGCCATTTACCGCAATGGTGCACCAGTAGAATATTTGAAAATTTGAAAATTGCTGTTAAATTACCTTATCTAACTAATATGTACAGAAGGCTACACAGATGCCAAATCCTCCAACTCAAAACTCATTTCAAGAGAAACAATGAACTATATTTCAAAATTATCTAGATAATAAAAAAAAAAATAAAAAAAAAGGAAAAAAAAATTTATGGGATACAAAGACCATATAGGTATTCACCTGTAGTGAACATATTCTTGACTGAACCTCGACAAAGATTTCTTACTATTCTACATTCTGCATTAGAATCAATATACATTTAACCTTCTATGTATTGGCACACACCTTGCAGAGGAATGATCATGCCTTCTTGACATTGATGGACCTTGAGCCTGCAAAACATGTCCAAGATCAGCTTTGTTGGAGAACTCTGCACCATAGTCTACATACTAAACAAAATCATATGCTCAAAGTATGATAAAGTCGCTATTGGGCTAGTAGCTCAATGATCAAGTATATGCCAACACGATCATTCCTTCCCCTTTAAAAAGAATTTCTGATGTACCCCAAAAAAAAAAATAAAAAAGGTATGATAAAGACATTGTAAAGCATCCCCACTCTGACATTGAAACATGATGATTTGTCATGAAGCAATTACCAAGTGATATCTATTCAAAAAAGCATAGCAAGTGTATCTATTATGAAAAGGTTACTCAGCTTGAAGTGTTTAATCCCACATTTATGCTATATATCCAATTAATGGTCACTTGGATATTATCCCAGTCCTCATCATTTTTCAATAAAACCCCTCAGGTTTGGCATTCAACCAGATCAAAATGGCCCTTCAAGGAACTCACTGGCCTTGAACGTGAGAAAATGTACCCTTTCTCTGGAGATCAAATCTAATTTTAAATTTTTTTTTGCCAACCTCAAGAAGGTTCTACCAAAGGCATCACTGTCAAAGTAGCACACCTCAACATTTCAGGTCGATGAAAAAATTAAAATAAAAATCCATTATCCAAGGCAACCTTACTCTAGTAGTTCGGTATGAAATGGTATGCCTCTTTTTATTTATTTTTTATTTCTTTTTTTTTAAATTTTTTTCTGAAACAACCTAATGCTATGGGACAAAACTGTAGATTCCAAACACAAAAAGGCCAAAAGGGGTTAAAAACAATAGACCATTTAAGTATAATTAACAAGTGTAATACTAAGTTTTGGAGGCTGTTTTAGAGTCATTCTAGAAGATTTCCTGTCACATTTGAAAATCAACAATAAATGAGTAAATGAGAAAAAACTATTTTGACAAAAAATTATTCAGATAGAAAAATGGCATCTCAACTATGTCCAGAAATGATATCAAGGCCAAATGGCAAATGGTGACAAAAAGGCTAAAAGACATTGCTTAAAATTCTGGGAATTAGCCTCTTTTAACAGAAATTCTCAAACCCATTTGAGTATGCTCCTAATTGTGTTGGCAAACACCTACAGTGTATCGATATTTGAATGGTGACATTGAAGACCTCAATATTTGTGTGTGTTATAATCCATTTTATAAGCAGGCAAAATGATAAACATTAAAGGCAAGCCTAGAAAATGACAGGTTTAGGAATGGACTTAATTATTAAGCAACATGGGAATTTAATTAAAAAATATCATAAATTTTCCAATTAATTAAAGGAGGCTCAATGATATAGAAAACTACCTGAAGTCTCTTCATAACAAGCTTGCACTTAACAGTCCAACTGGCCTCTCTCTCCCAAATGTTTCATCATCAAAATCTTCATTTGTGGAATTTTCTTGACATAACAATTTATTCTCTCGCATTGGATTTAAACTCATGGCATCCCATACCGTCGGATGACCCTGATGCATGTTACCTTTTTCTGACACATGACTGGTGTCAGCATTGTCTTCAACACCTTGATTCACATCTCTGTACACAAGATCTGTTATTTTATCATCATCAGGTCCTGAAGGCTCAACATTGAGGTCAGAGCCCAGATCAAATCCAGACTGATCAGCATTCCCACCCAGAAAAGCGACAGTTACAGCGGCTTGGTCAGGTTGGTCAGTTGGATCCTTTTTCTGTCTCTTCCATTTCTTCGTGGATGAAGTACCATCATCTTCAAAATCTTCTTCTTCTCTATCTCTATGTAAGTAAACCCACAACTTCCTTTCCCCATCAAACTGTACACAAGGATCACGTTCATAATGTAGACGGTCCAAGGCTCCACTGACAACTTGATTCACTTGAGCATCAGACACATCTTCAACAATATACTGAGAATCTCTTATCAAGGTACAAACATCAGCTCTAGTGCCAATACTTCCAGGTAGTCTGGCAGCTGCATCTCTCACGAGACAAAGAATTGTAACATGAGGTGGCCGATCACGCTTAAGCATGAAATGGTCTCGGGCTTTTGAAGTTGGCTTACCACCACACCTTCTCAGTGGAGCAACAATAGACTTTTTACCATCGGCAGCTGTGTATGAGAAGGCTCTGTCAGGGATGGAATACCTTAGAATTTCTTCCTTGCGGAAATAAGCCCTCACTTCTTCAGAACTTGGGCTAATGGTATTGAGACTCTTCTGAGCTCTCAAGTCCCTGAACCTTTCTTTCTCATCCAGGTTACACTGCATCAATGATACAGGTGGTGCTGGAAGACTTCCAATTTGTTGAAGAGTCTCTTGACCACTTTTCAACCAATTAGCAAATGAGTCAACCAACTTGACAAGCATTTTATGCGGCAGGCCCCAATATTCAGGAGACGTTACCTCCTCAGTAGTATCATGATCAGTTGAAGTATGAGAAACAGGACCAATCCAAGACCAACTCTTGGTAGATTTTTCATACACTACAAGTGCCTTCCAACCCTTTGCTCCTAGAGGTGCTGTTTTGGATGAAAATATCTTGAGAACTCCTCTGACCAGATCCTGAAGTGGCTCTTGCGTCTCAAGGATACAAGGATCCCCAGGATTTGATCTCACACGGTTAACAATCTCTTGCACAGTACGAGATGGCACATTCACCTGTACAGCATGGTCTGATTTATTGGCATCTGCACTCTCATGAGAAACAACCCCATTCCTGTCTCCTTCATGCTTTCCATTCTGCTCCTCACTAGGTTTGACAACCTCTAGAGAATCTTCTGGAAGGGGACTGACCATTGCTATGCGAACTGCTGAAAGGAGATGTATAATGGAAAATGAGAAGCCAGTGTGAACTGTAGGTGTAATCGGTGTATATGGCTTTTTCTGTGGTTTGGTTTCAAGATCCGTGTCCATTGCTCCAATTTCAGTAACAGGTGGCTCAAAAGTCTCCATATCTGAAACGCCATTGTCAGCCTCCACTTTTCTTTTCCCTTTCTTCTTCAATGGAATGGGATCATCAATTTTCTGCTGAAGATTAGACTGCATATTACCATCTTCATCTCTTCCTTCGGTGTCAGTCACATCTTCCTTCGCTTTTCGTTTCTTTGTCATTGAACCTAAAAGTGAAGTATCAGATCTGTCACGTCGATCATGAAGATATCTTTCATTGCCCTTTCCTTTCTTCACCAATCTACCTAGAACATTTTCATCTGCTAATAGACGTGTTTCAAGTGAATCATCCTCCTCATCAATAGTGAAATCATGACTAGCCTCCCCTTTCTGCTTTCGGTCAGAAGGGTAGGCCTTCAATGAGGATATGTGTAACCTTTCACCAGATTCTCGCAACTGCGCATTCTTGCCTATTCTGTGATTTCTTTTCTTGTCATCATCATCTGTAACTTTACCTAAGCCAAATGGAGAGCTGTTTTCCAAAACTATTTTGCCAGAACTAAGTAATGGACTGCTGTCTCGCATCTTACCCTTCTGTTTTGCTTTCGATGAGTATCCCGGCATGTGTCCAACCTCACTAAAGCTAGCCACCCTTTTAGAGAAATCTGTCATTCCATCAAAAGCCAGTGCATTCTCCTGCATATTGTTCTTAACAAATTTACCCTTTTTAGCGTCTAGACCAGATTTTAACAAGGATGAGCGAGAACCCTCCATAACACCACTGGGATAAGCTGACTTGCTTCTCATCAAAGGATTGATATCCTCCTCCTCATCATCATCAAATTGCTCAGATGAATCTGACTCTGTTTCTTCATTTTTAGTATACATCCTGTTCAATTTCTTAGCAGCTTTATCTGGTCCTCCATTCTGTACAAAATTTGCCCTAAACTTCTCCTGTGATGGTTTTACTCTCAACTCAGAAAGCAGAATTCTATCATTCACTTGTGGAGAGGAGGGTCTGTAAGTTTTAAAATTGAGATCAGGGGACTCCCTGCCTGTCTTCCACTTCTTGCTTCTCACATTCCAATCATCAGATTTCAGGGAGGAATCTACAGAGATGGCACGTCCTTGGTTCTTTCCATGCCAAATAGGCTCACCATGTTCTGACAAGCCAACCCGATTACCCTTCAGAGAAGGCTTTGGTACCCGGCCTTTCAATGACTTCTTCTGATCTACAACATCAAATTGCTGTTCAGGATACTTGGCCCTTTTGCCAAACTCATGGGAAGTTCGAGTATTAGGTGGCTTAGCTGTGACCCCCTTCACTTCTGACAGTTGATTTGCATTCCTGCTCCTCCCATAGGCACGGAAATCATTCTTTGATGAGATAGGAAAGCCCGTGAAACCGTCAGTCGCTAATTCCTCACTTCTCAAGAGCTCATGCTTTTTTCCTGCTTTTAGAACACCAGATTTTCCCATCACATCAGTACGTGCCACATCTCTGTCTCGATGAATGCCCATCCCATACATTGCATCTTCTGCATCATCATCATTATCATTAATTCTCATCTGATTCCTTAGCCTGAGAGATGCCCCTGAGTGATACCCCATTACCTTCTGGCGAGAAATTGGCACTGGCAAACCATATGGCCTAGGATTTGGGTCCAAAAATTGGTAAACAGAAGGAAACTGACCTGTCATCTCCTTTGACGATAAAATTTTCCCCCCAGACTTCAGTATACCTTTTGGATTCTGCTTCCCATACTTTGCCACCTCCAAATTCACTGCAGGCATTTGTGAAGGAAATTCCAAATTTGGACCAATCCCATATGCAGAATTACGGCTCAATCTCAGAGCACTTTTCCTATCCTTAACCCTTTTTCCCCATCGCCCATCACCTAACTCGTCTTTCTCTGATGAGTCACTCTCCAAATCTTCCTCCATCTTCTCATACATCAAACTCTTTTCACTCTTCATAATATTTAAAACCCTAAGCTTCTCTTCAATACTATAACCCCTACAATTAAGCCAAGCATCCCTTATTTGGCATAAATTACTGACCATGTTATTCTGATGCTTCCTCATAAGATGGTAATGCTGCCGTTTCTGAAAGAAACTCAAACCCTCTCTATAAAGAGCAACCCTGGGCTCACATAACCCTCCTTTCAACATCTCAAACAGCTTCTTAATTGGGCTTCCAAAATGCAAATTCTGACCCTCAAAAAGCTGTTTGAGGGTTCTCATAAAGGTGTCCTGATCCAAATCAGGAAGATACTTAGCAAGGCTAAATCTTTCCTCCTCAGTTAAAACCTCATTCCATACATCAACAGACAATATATCCTCCAATCCTGAAAGATCATACAATTCAAAAGGAACGCTACAAGTTAAATTCCCAATTTGGCAAAACTCAGCCCCAGTTTCTCCTAATTCTAACAAGTCAAAATCATCAGATCCCGCCCCGGAATCCGCATCATCAAATTCATCATCGTCATCATCAGATTCAGCAGCAGAGACTCGACGCTGAACCTCTTCCTCATCACTTGACATGCTCTCCCTACTATTGGGAGAAAACTCTGGATCGAACCTAGACCCCTTGAAGCTGTTCTTCTCAATCGCCATCATACATAACCCAATTACCACTACTCCAAATCATTCACCAAAATTTCAATTTTTCCGAACAGAACCAAATCAAAACCCTAAAAAAAGGAACAAAAAATAAAAAAGCTTCAAAATTTGAAACAACCAAATCGAAAAATCACAAAACGAGAGAACTCAAATGAAAAAAATGAAAATTTGAAACTAAAAAAAAAAATCCCAATTCAAAGTTATTACCTTTTTCTCGATGAATTGAACTCCGCCGCCTATAGTGGAGAGCAAAGAACGAAATTCGAAACATGAAAGAGTGAACCCAGCAAACCCTAGAAGAGAAAGTCGGTTTAATTGGGTGTATGTATATGTGTGTATATATCATATATATATATATATATATATATATATATATAATTAAATAAATAATAAAGATATAAATATATATAAAGTGGAAAGGATAGAGAGAAAGAGAGAGAGAGAAGAAGGAAGATAACAGGAGGGGTGGTGAAGACGACGAAGGTGACGTGGAAAAGAGTGGGCCGTCTGATTAGGGAGAAGAAGAGGAAGATTGAAAAGACGAAAAAGGGCACGAGGGAAAGAAAGAGACAAGAGAGAATGCGTAGCAGAGGTAAGAGAGAAGAGTGGAAAAGGGTTTGGTGCGTGAGAGAAAGAGACGAGCTGACTCAGTAACTCACTGAGTTTGGAGAAAAGACAGCTGCGAGTCATTGTGACTGGAATTTTTTGGAAAATTTTCCGGCCGTTGGATTCACGGAAATTTTTATTGGCTCTCTGTAATATGTATCCGACGTCGTTTTTCTTTATCCGACGTCGTTTTTTTTTTTTTAAATTTACTAATGAATTTTTTTTGGTAAAATACTATATAGTTCCTAAGTAAGCCCTATTTGATAACCTAAAATTTGACATAATTAACTAAGGTGGCATTTAGTAAACTGAAAATTAAATACTAAAAAATTAAGTACTAAATATAATAAACACTGAAAATTTTAAGTGCTGAATATATCAATTTATTTGATAACTGTTGTTACTGAAAATTCTTAATTTTTTTTTATTAGACATATTTAATACTGTAATGTGGTATTTAATTTTTTTATTTACGTTTTAATTTGTGAATACAATTAATGCATTAAAAAAGTCATAAATAAAAACAAAAATAATAATTATATTAGAATAATATTTTTCATAATATTTCAAAAAATAAAAATTATTAAACTTAAAATGAGTATGCTTTAAAAATGATAAACAAGTAAAGAAAAATACAAATAAAAAGCTAATAATCACATATTAATTAATATAAGAGCATAATGAAAATTCCGATTAAAAAGTTTTAAAACCTAAACTAATTAGCATATTCAACTAAAATTTTAAGTCAAATATTTTAACTTATTATTTTAAGTGCTTTTTTACTTAATTAAAAATTTTAAGTTGGAGTTTTTTTTAAGTTATAAATCCAACTTAAAACTAATAAGTGCTGAAAAAATTAAATTAAATTATTAGGTTGGGTTATCAAACAGGGCTAAGTCATCCATACTTTTTGAGAAAATTAAATGATCTCTCATAGAAGTGGCAAGGGTTTGGATCTAATTATTTTTGGATATGATTATTTAATAAAAGTGTAAATGAGTCAAGTCATTCGCGAGAATTTAGTGTTCAGCTAGATAAAATTTTGTTTGCGATCGATTCATTTTACAAACGAACTAAGTTTGAGATTGTTTTTAAGGCTTGATTAATAAATGAGCCAAATTTAAACAAAGTTAAGTTCAGTTATATTAAACTCACAAACAATTTGATTATAAACTCGTGAACAACTTTGTTTTTATTATTATTAACTTAATAATTTTGGCACTCTAAAAAATATATTTTAATATTTTTATAAACTTTTTGGTAATTCAATTTGACTTAAATATTATATACTCTAATTAATATAATCTAATATTTTCTTATTATTTAATCTAATATTCTAATTTTCAAAAATATTTTGTTATTAATTAATATCTTTGTAATACATGTAATACTCAATTTTATAATTACATTTTTTTATTAATTGGATGCGTTACTTTTATGTTAGTTTTAAATATTTTTGTTATAGTTATTTTATTATAAATAAATATTTAAAAAATTAAGTATTTTGATATATTATAAATGAGTTTGAAAACGAGTCAAGTTTGAATTTTAAGTAAATTATCGAATTTATGATCAGAAAGGATTTCAAATTGGGTTTGGTAATTTTCGAATTTAACTTTAAAAATACTATTTCGGGTTAGAGAGTTACAACAAATTCTTAATGAAAGTAAATCGTCCATATATATAAATTTTCAAAATTTAATAATTAAATAAATATTACAATTTTAACATATCACATATAAAATTTAAGTAAAATAAATAAAAATATTTAAAATTTATTATCACATATATAATTTTTGTATATATAAAAATACAATAGTATGGTACATAAGTACCTTTCAATGCCTATACATATAATAACATAATAATCAAATTGAATAATTCCAATATATTGTATTACCAATATATTTTCTTATTATAGCAAGTAAATTAAAAATGTTGTCAAAATTTTAAATTTTAAGATGATGATACTATAAAATAAAAATAATTAAATAGATTTTAAAAGTATAATATATTTAATTATATTAATCAAAATAAGATAAATTCGACATTTTATAAATAATTTTTATTTTTTATTTTCACTTATTTGAGTCAACTTTCAATTGGGTTTGACCTATTCGGGTTGGTCCTCAAAATTTTTAGAGTCGGGTCATTTTTCAAATTTTATTCGGGTTCGAGTCTAGTAAAAAATTGCTCCATTCTGTCAAATTATGTTAATCTTTTTATTTTTTATTTTTACTTTTTTTCCTTCTAAACACTAAAAAAAGAAAAATAATATTTTACAGTCCAATAAACGTGGATCGGTCACAGTTGCAAGATTCAGCACAAGCTCCCACTGTCATTCTGCTCGAGCCACGTAGTGACCTGTTGAATTCAACCAAGGTTCTCTTTCCACCTGGAATTTCTTCAAGCTTTCGAATGAACCATAAAAGCACTAATGGAATCAAGACCAGAGGTTGGTTCATCAGAAAATAAAAGAATTGGGTCATGAACTATGTCAATTCCAATAGAAACAAAAAAGAGCTGTCATTTGGGGAAAAAAAGAATGACTGATTTGGAGTCAGAATCTTGAGTAGCTTCACTGCGAATTACAATGTACATTTCTTTTAATAGTAGCTGCTCCATTGTTGTTATTTGTTACTTAATTTATGCATATTTTAGGGTTAAATGAAAATGCAGAAAATAAAAAGGAAAAAAAAATGAACCTTCTCTAGATTATATTTTTCCTCCAAATCACGAAAATTTCCAGTGAGATAGAAAGTAAATGACAGATATTTTAGTTTTTTTATACATATTTTAAAGTAAAAAAAAATGAAATAACTAATTTATTGACAGAATAAAATACGAAAGATTAATTTTAAAAAAAATGAACTACTTTATAAATTAAGTCAAAATTTTACCTTTTTTTTTTTTCTCAAATCAAATCAAAATTTCATGGCACGCTATTATCAAGCTAAATTGGGATACAATTTAGTATATGCTTTTATTAGATTTAATTGTTTATAATTTAAAAAATATACATAATTTTGAAATGAATATCATATTAAAATTAATTATTTGTCTCTATTAGCATATCATATATATTCATTCCTTGATAGTCCATTTGATATTAAGTTTGTAATTGCTTTTCCAAATTATATTTTGATTTTTTTTTTTTTATTTTGTTAAAATCTTCTTGGTTGCTTTCCTTAAGTCAAAATTTGAGAAATGCTAAAAAATAGAACCTTCTGCAAATTTGATTTGTTAAACTCTAATTAAATAAAACAAAAGGAGTTCATCACTTAAATACTAAACATGTTCATGTATTATAATAGTCATGTTCATGTTGAATTAATTTGTTAAATAGTTTTTTCTTATAGTAATTTAATAGCCGTTGGACCAAAAACCTTGTTGAATTTGAAGAGCCTGTGACAGTCTTCCCCTTGTTTTGAGGGATTTGAAACAATTAATTCACCAACATATTCTATGGTTGTCTGCTTCCTACATTGGCCTCGAAGGAATGGCCTTATTTGACAATACACACTAATATTTCCTGTAAGAGGTGATGAACAAACATAAGCAACAAGCAGAGTAATTACAGTTAACAGTTATACTCAACAATGTATATTTCAAACCCTGAACTTCATTATACAATCTTCGATTTTAGCAAGCACAGAATGATAATTTTCAGCAGCATCTGCTATTCCTTTAAGCCTCACTCCTGCTATGCATCATGAAAAAACAGACTACTCATGAAAAAGCACATATAGATAGAAACTGAAAGTAGACAGTCTATTTTACCCAAGCATTGAAATTCCTCCAAGTAACTAGTTTTTGTCTTCAGACATCATGTTTATTCAAATGTTACCTTAATCCTAACAGTGTCATACACATAATTAATGTGATATACCATTACACCAACACAATACTAAATTACGAACATGTTGATAGAGACAAACCTGTAAAGCTTTACGTCCATAATTTATGAAGCTTTGATAGTGCCCTCTGATTCAGAAAATGACTCAAGTTATAGAGCAATGTCAGGTACTTTTGGCATATAACTAATGATTATGACTTGTAATTTCTCTCCTATTACTGTAAAAACAACTGATAAAGATAAAAAATAATATATAATTATGAAGTTACAATTCTTTTTACAAATACAAAACTTTTTTCATTGTAAATACTATTCAATTCTTTCAGCTACTTTTGCATCTAGGGATATACTGACTTTGACATTACACTCATATATTCAATACAATTTTGATTATGTTTTTTTTTTTTTTTTTTGTTATTATAATAGTTGCTATGCATTGCAATTTGATATGTGCTTTTGTGAATGGTATGTAAGGACAAAGCAGATAAAACAATTTGAGTTCATATATGAGCATGAGCAATATTATTTTGAAGAAATACAAAATACTAGAACTCCATGTATAGTTATAACTATTTACTACGAGTAGAAGCAAATCTCAATTCTTATAATTTCACAGTAAAGATCAACCATAAAAATTATCTTAGGTGTTTAGCTATAAATAAAGTGTCAATAAATAACATTCAGTAGAAATATGACATCTCATTTTCTGACTGATTTAATTAGCATCAACAATATATCATTCCTATTATGGAATACATCATTCCACATGGATAACAAAGAAAAAGATCATGTCTTGTAGCAGATTATGCTCCTGAAAAAATTAGACAACCAATTTATTCAATGGCCTCTTTCCTAGTTTACTTGCATGATTTAGGTGATGCTACCAATGGTTTTAAGATCTCTAATTTGCTAGTAAAAGATAAATTGAAATTTGGAAGGTGAAATTTATCGTTAATATTACACTAAATGATAAAAATGCAAATTTCATATGTATGTATAATATTGTGGTGCCTCTATTTCAAGGTTATAACTCTTCTCAGGACATGATAATGTTTATGGATCTTCTCCGCTCTCCAACTTCTAGGTATTTTCTATATTTTATATGTTTTTTTTCTTTGATCTTATATTTGTTTGTTTTTCCTTATATTTCTTAATTTTTTTTATTGTGTTTTGGTATGCAATGAAAATGAATTTCTCATTTTGAGCAACATTGCAACTATGTCTTCAAAATCAAGATTATCATTAATCAATGGCTGTTTTGAAAGAAAATCCCCATTATCGCCGCACTAAATATGCACTTGCTCAATTAGAATAAAATCAAGAGTTCGCTAGTGGATTTTTCGCAAACAATCGATTAGGTCATCTTCGTGACTGTTGAGATAATGTCAATAGTAATGAAAAGGACACAATCGATTATTTGGAAAAAATCTATTAGTGAACTCGTAATTTGATCCTAATTGAGTGCGGAGACAATGAGGATTTTCTTTCAAAATAGCCATTGATGAATGATAATCTTGATTTTGAAGATATAATTGCAATATAGTTCAAAATCAAAAATTCATTTTCACTACACACCAAAACACAATAAAAAAAATTAAAAAATATAAGGAAAAACAAACATAAGATCAAAGCAAACAAAAACTTACAAAATACAGATAATGCCTTGAAATTGGAGAGCATAAAAAATCCATAAACATTATCATGTCATGATAAAGGTTATACCCTCGAAATAGAGGCACCCGATATTATAATGCATATGAAATTTATATTTTATCATTTGGTGTAGCATTAACAATAAACTTCACCTTCCAATTTCAATTCATCTTTCATTACCAAATTAGAAATTTTAAAACCATTGATAGCATAACATAAATTATGCAAGTAAACTAAAAAAGAGACAACTAAATAAATTAATTGTCTAATCTTTTCAGGAACGTAATCTGCTACAAGACATAAGATCTATTTCTTTCTTATCCATGTGGAATAAAGTCTTCTACAACAGGAAGGATATATTGTTGTTGCTGCTAGCTAAACCACTAAGAAAATGAGATGTCATATTTCTTTTGAATGCTATTTTTTGACATTTTATTTATAGCTAGACACCTAAATAATTTTTATAGTTGACGTCAATGTGAAATAATTAGGGCTGTTCAAATAGTCAATTCGGTTCAAAACCGAACCGAACCAAAAAAACCAAAGTTATATTTTATAAAAACTGAACCGAAACTGAATTTCATATAAAACCGAACCAGACCAAACCAAAAAAGTTCAGTTCGGTTAATAGGTTTAGACATTTTTTATTTTATATATATTTATTATTTATAGAATAATTATATATACAATATTTATCAATAATATTATATATATATATAAATATATATATATATATATATATATATATATATATCAAATTTATTATATTATTTTATATATACATAATAATATATAATATATTATATATAAAATATAAAATATTGTATATATATATATATATATATATATTTTGGTCGGTTCGGTTCAAACTGAAATTTTTTTGGCTAAAACTGAACCGAACCGAAATTTAATTCGGTTCTTTATTTTAAAAACCAAACCGAACCAAAATCCTTAAAAAACCGAACTGAACCCAGCCAGTCGGTTTGGTTCAGTTTTTTTGTTTTGGTTCGGTTATGCTCATCCCTCGAAATAATAAGAACTGAGATTTATTTCTTCTTTTAGTAAATAGTCATCAACTATACATGGAATTCCAATATTTTATATCTCCAAAATAATCTTGTCCATAGTCATACTTTTTTTATCTGTTTTTTCTTACATACTATTCACAAAACACATATCAAATTGTAATGTATATAAACTATTATAATAATTCCAAAAAAACAGCAATCAAATTTATATCGAAATGTCAAGTCAGTATATATCTAAGTGTAAAAGTAGCTGAAAGAACTAAATATTGTTTACAAAAAAAAAAAGTTCGATATTTGTAAAAAAAAATTGTAACTTCATAATTGCATATTATTTTTTACCTTTCTCAGTTGATTTTTACAGCTATAGTAGAGAAATTACAGTCATAATCAGTAATTATATGCCAACAGAATCTGACATTGCTCTATAACTTTTTTTGATCCCTTCCAAGACCGGAATACTACTACAAAATTTGTACCTCATTGAAGGTGGTCTCAATCAACAACATATGATTGAAAATTGAAAATTGAAAATAAACTAGCAAAATATTGAGATTGTCAAAAGGATTTAGCGTACCTTATACCAAGTCATCAACCCAAGCTTGAGTTATAAGAGAATGAATTGTTAATAAATATTTGCGTTAGGTATTTGCATATGGATATTTGTATAGTTCTTAGCTTATAAGACCAACGATTTGATGATAAATCCATAATAGGATTTCTATTTGCCATCAACTGGCAAGGACCTCCACAATGCCAACAGTAGTCTTATAAAAAAAAATAAACAGTAAATCTATCCATACAAGTAAGAAAAAGAAAAATGTTACTGTACTAAATTTATCAAAGAGCATGTCATATATGGATGTTTAAGCACGTTAGGCTCTAAAATTCTTTTTAGAGTGAATTTTAAACGTGCTAGTTATAAATAGCTCAATGTTAGTTTGAAACTATTTTCTAACATCGAAAATTATTTTTTAGACAATTGTCATCCTCAATGCCAAACATGCTATTAGTGAAATGCAATTCAAAGCAAATGTAAATGTAATTGCAGAAAAAGACAACATTTTGTCAGTTGTGTCAAAAATTCAGAGAACTTCCAAAATTTAAAGCCTCCAATCCTTCCTTCGAATGTAAAACCTGCTTCTCCATATTCAAAAGGAAAATCTTTTATTCTCTTGGCTGGGTTTTGTAGCAAAATTTTCCTTTAGCAAGAAAAATATATACTCTATGTTTCTACAAATTATAGTCCACTTCTGTTTTGGCATAAATATTAAGGATTTGTGTTTATTTTACTATTTTATTCTTATTATGACCACAAATTGCATTAATTATTTTAGAATAATAGATTGATTACAACTATACTAAATGACATATTTGAAAACACAATAATAAATTTAACTTAAAAAAATAGACTATTTATTTTGTACATCTCAAAAAAGAAACATGGATTATAATTTAACATAAAATAATATTGTATCACATGATAAAATCCTTTGATTAGTTGAAATCCATTACAAACCTGAGAATTTATCAACTAACCACTATCTTTTCTTTTTCTTTTTTTATTTTTGCACATCAATTTGATTCGAAACAGAACAAATATAAATTCTTCAAGTACGAATATTACAAATTTACAAATACCCAACATAGATAGATTAGAAATGGAACTTTAGCATCACCAATATATCGAAACCCCATTGACAATAAGTCTGTTAAATGTTACATTCAATAATGGAAAATGATAAATACCTTGACCAAGCTTGAATTTGATTGGTGTCCCTCTTTCATGACTTCAATTGAACTTGGTGCCCATCAAGCAATGTGCCAGTATAGTGTACTGGAAGAAAAAGGAAAACAATAAAATAAATAAGTAAATACAATTACCTATCAATGTGATAATGAACCAAACTACGAACAAATACAACCAACAATCATTTAATAGCAAAGTTTTGAAGGATATTTTTTTTTTTATAAAAAATGGCCATTTAGTAGTTCTGTTTTATGTTGTTGCGGTCACTAACACCTTACCAAATGCAGGCCACTTCCTCCTCTACTCCGCTCCACGAATCCTCTTCTTTCTCCTCCTCCCTATCTGATAACTTATTATTATCAAAGTCAATCACAACAAAATATTATCAAAGATTAACAACAAAGGCTGTGGAGGAGAAACCTGGCCTTATTATTATCAAAGTTGATTACTCTATCCTTTCCTGTATGAAATTATGAATATCCTTTCATTCTTTGATTTACAAAGACAATCACAAACTGAAAAGTTTACTATTACGGATAAATTAAAAAAAAAGGTACTCACTTATGAGGACACTTCCAGAAAGGTGCAACCTTGGCCAAGTCCACGATTGGGAAGCCTCTGTATCTGAGGACATCTTCATCACCGTTGATATGAGAAATTGATGACTCAACAGGTGCAATATTCAAATGGCATGGGTCATAAAGCTTCGGCCCTTTATCATTCTTTCCTGTTGATATCTGTAATTTCACCCGTATCAGATCAATTTCACATTAAAATTAATAGTATAAAAACAATAATAAGTTCAATTTGCCATAATATAAAATAAAATAAAATAAATTAACCTTCAAGAACACAGTCAAACCAGAAAAATGAAGAAGCAAATAAACACTAATAATCATACCTTTGTTCAGAGACCTACATTTGGTTTTTTTTTTTTCTTGCCAGTTTCATCGTCATGATAGTTAACATACCCTGGAGGTTTCTGGGAGGAGGGACCTGAGCTGAGACGCCTTGGGCCTCAAAAACAGCAGAGGAAATTGATGCGGAGTCAAGCGATGTCGCCGCCGCGAGATGAGCAGTGAGCATGGCCAACCGGTCACGAACTGTTGCCGAGGAGGAGCATGAGTCGAGTTTTGACATTTCTTTTTCGTTGACAAGAAAAAAATACAAACATAACAACCATCAATTTAAAGCCACAAAATCAATAAGAACCAAAAAGAAAATGAAGGAGTAAACGAAGTTAAAAGAAATAAAAACATCACATCATAGCAAGAAAAGGAAGAAGAAGAGGAGCGGCGACATTTTGCATAGCAGCGCTAGGGAGCCTAATCCACAATCGAAAAGACTGCACAGCACAGCTCCTGTGAAACGCCGCGTATCCGTGTAAACGGTGCCGTTTTACTTGGAGCGAACTACCGAGGAAAGTAAAATAGCACGCTCAGCGGAAGGACCAAACGGGTAAGCAAACAGCATAGTTTCAAAGACAAAGGTCGCCTATGTAGGGGGTAATCTGGACTTTTTGCAGGGCCAAATTGAAACATATCTAAATAATTCTTACAAATCTATTTTAATGTAAGTGATAAATTTTGATTCCTTGAAAATTCGGTTCTATTTTATATTTTTAATTTTACAATTTGATTAAAATTGTTTCACAAATTCAATTGGTTTTTATTTTCACATATACTAACTTGATGAGCAGCATTTGTATGTCTGATCATTTATAAATTTTGATTTCCATGTCGTAATAGAAATTATTAGAAAATTAATATATATTCATAAAATTACTTTTAGTTAAGCACATGATTTATATTAAGTAAGAAGTAATTAAATATCATATGAGAGACTTTAAAGTCAACTACATACTTTCTTTATTATGAAAAAAGTGATCATTAAAAAAGTTAGTTTATTTATAAGTGAGTGACTATTTAGCAATTCAAAAAAATATATATATAGTAAAATGGTTAATTTATCCTTCCATTTCCTAAGTATGAGAGATATTTCTCTAATTTATATTGCAATTAATAGGGGTCTTTTTGATAATTTATGATAAAATTATTACTATTTTAAAAATGATGATTTTTTCTTAATAGCTATTTTTTTCATAATGGAGAGAGTATAAGATTAATTATTTTTAACAATAATTTATAGACTAATTATTAATTAGCAATGCTATCTTTTGATGATTACTAAGCATGCAACTTTTTGTTAGTTTCTTAAATGCTATATATATTTAGATTCCTTATTGTAAAAATTTGGGAGGGTATATTTAATTAAGATTTTTAAAAATATTTATAGACTTTTTTTAAGTAAATGATTTTTGCAGAATTTATGAATTTTAATGATTTTTTCAGAATTTAGAAATTTATGAATGACTTTTAAAAATTTTATTTTAAAAAATTTTTTTAGACATTAGTAAACTTTCAATGATTATTATTACGGATTAAATCAATCAAGTTTTTTAAAAATTTAACATTTTTTAAATTTATATATGACCCATGAATAAATTTAATATTAACTAATTCGTTATTTTTAAATTTTTTAGCAGAATATTGTTGTCTTGATTAATATATGCGCTACCATTTTTACTATTATTAAAATAATCTTAATCATATTCTCAACCTATTAATTTACATTTTACAATCAATTATTAAACTAGAAGACATATTATATAATATAACTATCAAATGTTTTGTATCAACAAATGTATAGATTGTGTAAAACAAAATAAAGACAAATCATTTTTTACTTGATTGTATGTACGGACTGAAATATAGTAAATTCATAACTTATAATTTTATTACTTTAATGGGTTTCATAAATAAACCCATATTATTAGATATTCAGTTTGGGATGCAAGCTATATTGATGAAGAAAGACATGCTGGTTTTTATATTTGTGTATTACTTATAATTGAAAAAAAAAAGTCTATGAAAATCTTACGGGAAATGAAAGAGAATTTTTGAGATTTTTTATTCATATAATTATATAAAAAGTTATTAAAAGTTTATTATTTAAAAAAGTCAATGACTTTTTGAATGCCCATTTACATTTATAGAGTTTTTAAAAGTCATTATTGAATACTCATAATTTTTCAAGTTCATAAAAGTATTGAATTTTTCTAATCTATTACACTCTTGTTAGTGAAAAAAATTATAAATATACTAATGGGATGGTTTCCCCCCCTCTTTTGTGGAAAAAGGGACTAATATGAATTTATGTTGTTTTCCTATCTTCAATATTAGAGCAAGTGGGAAATATGATTGCTTCTAATTTAGGGTATATGTCACGTCACTATTGTTAAATTGTGGTAATGACATTTTTACAAGTTCCACTATCAGCTTTAGAGTCTTGTCGATTTTAGCTAAATCCCTTTCTTTTTTTTTTTTTTTTTTTTTTGGGTGGTGTCAAGGATTGTTTCTTACACATATGGGATATACTTGTAGGAGTTGCCATTTGCCAGAGTGAACTCTCCTCAGGTGAGGAGCGAGGAGAAATGGCGATCACTTGGTTGATTGAAGTACTAATTTTAATTTTAAATATTAAATTGGCTTATTAAACATCATTTTAATTAACAGAAAAAATAATCAAATAATTTAAAATAATTAAATATTAAATATTTTAATTTTTAAAAGTTAAATTAAATTATCAAATACCACCTAAATAAATATAAAAGGATCAATTTTACAATAATTATGATTTGTGATTTGTCCTTCCCCCTGACCCCACCTTAATTCCTAATGCATACATGGAAATTTTACATGGCAACTTCAAATGCTTTAAATTTTGTAGGATGGCCCCCTTTCAAGTCTTTCTAATCACCAAAAGAAATATTCTTTTGACACTTAGCTACAATTGTTTTACAGAAAATATTTTTTTGATAGAATGCTTCAAAAAAATAATTAATGAAAATATTTTTTAGGTCAATAAAAATTAAACTATGTTTAAGGAAAATGGCTTCATGTTTTCAAAAGGAGAAGTCATCTTCTAAATTTGATAAATAATAATAATAAAAAAAATATATAAACACACACTTATTAATCTATTAATCACCAAAAAAGCAACAATGAGTATCAACAATCATCATCGAGCGATAGCAACCGCTAGCGAATACTACCATCTATTAGCAACACACTACAAAAAAATTAGATTATTGTAATAAATTAATTTGTCATAACAAAAGTTAGTTTTGTCATAATATATGACGAATTTAGCTTGTCACTAGACTAGTACAATAAGCTTGTCTTAATAAGTTTGTTGTGGCAAAATAAAATTTTATCATGATAAAATATAATATATTGTGACAAAGTGACTTTATAACATAAATTAATTTGTTATGATAAATTATTTATCAAAATAAGAAAATATATTGTCACAAGAAATACCATTCTATCACCATATAATAAATTTTATAATGACAAAATAAAATATTATGACAAAAAATTTATGTTATGAAATGCTAACAATATTTGCCACAAATATATAAAATATATTTTTATCACTGTATATGTACGTATAATCATTGGTAATTTAATTATTATTTTTTATCCAAATAATTTAATTATTGATAATAAAAATATCAATAATATTGGGAGAAAGATCCTGAATAAAAGAATATATCATTGTTATTATATTTTAAATACATTACATATTTATATTGTCACGCCCCGATCCCGATGGCACGTGACTGGCACTAGGACACGGGACATGCACGTGGCTACCAGTGCCCGTAGTAAGCCTAACCCAAATCACAAGACAATAAGCCCAAAACACACAACTGAAAAGCCCAACTGAAAAGGGCTATGAGCTCAAATAAGGTAAACAGAACCAAAAGATTCACAACATAACACACTTATCAAGTTGGCCCAACCTCATTTATTCCATATATTCCAGAAAGATAATAAATTACAAAAAGGTTTTGCTTAACCCTAAAGATTACATAACTGAAAATAATACAAAAAGCTCAATTACAAAGTGTAACATTGCGGAGTTCTAGAGTTACAATTACAAATGTACTTCTATTATATACATTTTTGAATGCTCAACAATACAAACTACTGCCGAAGAGAGACTGACAGTCTACTCAATTACAATTCCTTCACCAGCTCATTCCCTGACCTAAAAGCAACAAGATGAACAGGAATGAGCGTTCGACTCAGTGAATGATACCAGCTAATATATTAAACTGGTATCCAATAGATAGAGTCTAATGCACATGATATGCACCGTGTCATAGAGACAGACAAATTATCAAATCAAGCAAGGATGGGGTATGGTCTACAGTACCACACTGATACTCAGTACTCAATATGGGGAGCCGATCCCCCTACTCTGGCTCTCTGAATCCAAATAATCTGTCTCTTATATCCAAGGGGCCCGACCGTCACTGGTCTGTACCATGCAGCCCTGACCAGACTAACAGCAGCCCTGGCGATGAGCAGGCCCGGCCGGCATCCATAAGTCATAGCTCATCTTCTGAATCTCATCATAATCCAATAATAATCATAACAAATCCATAATCCTAGGTGGTACTGTATCCTCCCGACCTCCATCCATCAATCACAACCATAGTATGGCACAAAATACAGAATATCAATTCATCATTCACAGTCAAATGTTACATGCTTATAGATGCAGTAGTAGTGTATAATATACATATATATATACACACAGCAATGCATATGAAATGAAAATAGGATAATATATCAGTGAGTATCACTCACCTAACTGTCGACGCTTCCGACCGGCTTCCCTCAGAAGAGTAGCCTTGGAACCAGAAAGACGCCAAATACCGACACCTCGCAACAGAGAACATGAACACGATAAGGATTACACTCAACCCCAGAACAGACTCGATAACCTAACAAATACTCTAAGAACCACTAAACATAGATTAACTCATATAACGACTCAAAAACAAGGGTTTCAGGTTCGCCTTCACAAATTCCGAACATACGAATGTCGAGGATCGTGCCAGAACGTCGAAACAGAACCACTAGACCTCTCCACGCGCCGCCGCCGACCGGCCATGCGCCGCCGCTGGTGGTGGCGGATCAGGGGAAACTCCACACCAGCAGATTCATCTCAACCCCAGGAGCACAAAAACGGTCACCACTCGCCGGCACTCGCCCTCCAGCCACCGGAAAACGCCTCCAAAGTCACGGTTTGGTATTTTTCGATCTTCTCCTCCGGTGGTCCTCAGGGGGCAAGGCAGGTACTAAAATGAAACTCTCATCTCCAGGAGTAAAACAACACCAAGATCGCCGGATTCTGCTACCGGAATGGGCCGAAAAATGGAGTTGAAGTCACGTTAGCCGGCGGTCCTTCTCTCCTCGCGTACGCTGCTGTGCCGCCGCCGATCGTCAAGCTGCCACCTCCCTCGAGGTCGCCGGTCCTCCCTCTGCCCAGCGGTGGTGGCGGTGCTTGCCACCGCCCGCCAGAACACCTCCAGCACCCACTCTCTCTCTCTCGGCCTCTCCCTTTCTCTCTCCTCTCCCTCTGCTTCCCATTCTACCCGTTTTTCTCTTCCTCAAAATGCACCGTTTTGGCTTCTTTCCCAACCAATCACAGCTTTCCTTTTTACTTCCCTTAAACACCGTTTACCATATATATATATATATACTAAACCATATAATATACATATAATACTATATACATATATTTATATAAACATAATGCTACATATATATATACGAAATAATAACACTAATAATAATAATGATAGTAATAATAATAATAATACTAATAATAATAACAATAATAATAGTAATAATAGTGATAATAATAATAATAATAATACTAATAATAATAATAATAATAATAATAATAAACAATAGTTCATAATTTACTTATTAATAATAATTTACAACATATACTCATTAATATATATATCAATAACATTATTAATGATAATTATAGTAATTATAACGGAAATACCAAACTTTCAATAAAATACTATAATCAACTTATAATATTAATTAATACCCTTATTAATACTCAAATATCAAAATATAAGCCAAAATACCATTCTCCAAAAAAAATCCACATTAACATAATCATAATAATATAATATTGCCATTAATAATGTATATTCAAATAATATGAATATTTATAATTTAATAAAATATAATTCCAATTCTTACTTTAATAAAGAAAATAATAAAATAATACGTTTCCGTACGAAAATAGAATTTTATAAAATAATTAAAAATTCGGGGTATTTCATATATTCTCTTTTCACATCAAAAAATAAAAAAGAAAATATTATGTATTAATTGTAATTATATGGCTATGTTTGTTTAAGATGATAAAAAAGTGGATAAATGTAAATTTTATAAATAATATTGTATTTAAATAATATTTTTTTATAAATTTTATACAAAATAGAAAGAAAATATATTTAAATAATATTTTTTTTATAAAATTTACACCATGCATCGTGCTTTTTCTTTCACTCAAACAAACATGTAGTAAAAGAAAATGACATAAAAAAAAATCTGAAATTAGCACCGACTTTCTATGATTAAAACTAAGAAATGGTCATTTTCATTGAATATTTTGAATCCATTTACATATGATTAAAATTAAGAAATGGTCATTTTTAATCCATTTACAAGACCAACAAGGAATATGATGTATTCTGCAAAAAAAAAAAAAAAAAATTAGTAAACGAAAATTGTAAAATACAAGACCAAAACAAATTCAATTTAACAATAATAAAATATAATATATACAATAGAGCTTCTTAAAAGTAAAAACAGAAATTGAAAACATTAAAAATTATACCCAAATCTTCTATTTGTACAAAAATTGGTCTCCTAAGTTCTATGTGATAATTATATGATGCTATTGAAAATTGTTGCGCGATTTCTGCAAGTGCACAGATCGTTTACAAGTAATAAAGTGATGAGTGAGTATCGTTCCCACGAGGAAGGGTTTGTCAAGTACCAATTTTTAATATTACTCTATTATTTAGAAAATCAATTATGAGATTTTATATTTTAAACTAAAATGAAATTGAAGTAAATAAATAATGATAAATATGAAAATAAGATTAAAGGTCTAGGATTTATAATTTATCAATTGATTACATATGATTTCTTTATAATTTTTAGATGGATTATTTTTGCTGGAATTAATGATTAGATTTCCCTAAATTATATGATATTCTCTCTCAAGATACAACATATGTGTTCATATTAACCTTACGTCTACTCTCGTGATCATAAGCAATTAACACAAACCCATTAAGTTTTATGGAAATCCTTTTAAAAATCACAAAGGCGTATTCTTATCTCTAAGCAATACATTCCCTAGGTCAATTATCCTAATAAACTAATATTGTGCTTCCACTCTCGCTACTTCACACAATATCTTAAATCATGCAATTAATGGCCAGTTAATTACAAGCATTTAGTTCTAAGATAAAAGATTAATTCCAACAATCAACCCAATCAATTAAATATAAATAATCATATGCAAATCAAAAGATTACATCTAAATCCTAGAAAAATAAATTTAGCTATTCATAATTAAAAGAGAAGAAATAATTAAATTAACAATAAACATAATAAACATGATAATAACTTATAATTAAATTCAAGAATAGAGTTTAGAGAGAACTTGTTTTGAGATACAATCTTTGATGAACTCAAGCTTCCAAAAACTCCTCCTCTTGATCAAAATAAAAAATAAAGCTAATCTACTCTAAGAAAACATATAAAAATCTATTTACATATTTTTTTTATGGATTTTCTTTGATGCCATTTCCCTTTGCCAAGCATGGTATTTATAGACATGTTTGGTGGAAGAATTCAAGTTCCATTAAAATTGTTACATCAAAAATTCAACATTGATGGTTAGGTTGGCCACCAACCATTGAATTCCTTCATCAATATTCAAAAATGGTTAGGTTGGCTACCAACCATTGAATTTTGGCCATCAACCATTGAATTTATTTCTCATGGATTGAAAACTTGAATCATTGCTTGCATTTTTATTTTTACTGCATCATTTTGATCTGCAAAAATAAAATAAAAATACTTAAAATATGTTATAATTTATTTATAAATTGTAGAACTATTTATTTCTAAAAATAAGTAATAATATTATTGCATTCTCGAGAATTGAGCTAAAATTTAAGTTTAAACAATTAAAATAACTCTAAAAATATAGAGTTATCACACCCCCAAACTTAAGTTTTTGCTTGTCTTCAAGTAAAGGAAAATTCAAAACCTAAACTAGTCCACTTTCGTAGGAAATTACGATTGCATTTAGCGTATGCAACAAGCCTTTAAACCCCTAGGTGTCCCATAGAGGACGAGTTATAGTCTCGTGAGGGCTTCCAGTGGTGATACCCACAAACACCTTTAAAAATTTATTTCAAAGAAAAATAAAATATCACAAAAAAGAGACTTAATCCCCTCATGCTTATGTTGAATTTTTTTTTTTTTTAAGGTCTTAAGAAATTAATATTTACAAACAACATATCAATAGTATTGCAAGTCAAGCTTCTATCTCAGGTTCAAAACAATCCTCATCTTAATCATGCCTTGAATAACTATGCATTAAATCAACTGCAAAGAAATTGTTGCACTTCAGATAGGCATATACACACTAATATCTTTAAATGCCTCTATCAAATGATATAAAATAGATGTACAAATCTCATAAGCATATTAAAGCAAACAATCTCCACTAATGGAATTCACAAATCAAGAGAGATCAATAGGTCTTGACTATGGTTGTAATGGGGCTAACACAAGGTATTTTTGGCTAAACAAAGAACAGGCCAAATGAACAAAAGTAAAATAATTATGCCAAGTTTACAAAATCAATAGCTCAAATAAAGGAATTATATTAATGAAGGATCCTTTTCATCTTAAGCACTATTCTTTTTCAATGTTTTCTTCTTTTAAGCCCACCTCTTGTTCTTCTTGTTCTTTTTTTTTTTTTTTTTTTTTCCGCCAACAACATTATTCTAAAGACAAGCAAGAATTACTAACTTTTATTGGTTCAATTTTCTTGCTTTCCCCCAAACTTATTTTAAGCAGAAGGTGGTCTTTTATAATGAATAATACTCTCAGTTATTAGAAATCCTTATTTTCTTTTAAAACTTCAATAATTCCCTTTTCTTCATTAAAATGTAAACTTGACAAAATTATCTCACAAACAAGGTGAAAGATAACAATTAAGGTTAATTAACAAAGAAAAGAAAGCTAAAATTATCAAGGCACAAAGGGGTAAACTAGGAAAAAAAATTAAAATAAGGGTAGATACAAGTAACAGGCTAAACAAACAATGCCTAAATCATATCTCTCTTTCAAAATGAATTCAAAATTTCGCCTCAAAAGTTTGCAAAAACATGTTCTAAGATAGGTGAGCCAAATGAAGCTAAAAATGTATAGAAACCCTCTCTAAGTAAGCATACACAAATTCAATGCAATCAATATAATGCAAAGCAAAGCAAAACATAATCTTAATAAAAGTTAATTTCTTACCCAAAATAGTTGCTCAACCTGAAATACTTTAATAAATTGTCCATAAATATCAATTATAATATATCATTGACCTTTCATCAATTTATTTAACACAAGCATATTTTATCAATAAAAGAGTAAAAAATTTTAAATTTATTCATCAAAACACGAAAGAAATTACTGAAAACAAAAAACAAACTAAATCTCCCCCAAACTTGCAATGGACATTGTCCTCAATGTCAAAGAAACAAACCAAAAGAAAGAAAATACTCCCTTTTGTAGAAAAGTGGATTCCAAATTATAAGCAGGATATGCATTTCACTTCCTTGCTTCCTGTAAAACATCTTGAAACAACACTAAAAGCAAACATGAGAAATTAATCATACAAAAAGAAAATATCAATTTTTTTATTTTTTTTTATTTTTATTTTTTTTAATTTTTTATTTTGGAAACTAAAAAAAAAGAAAGAAGAAAAAAAAAATACAGATGCGTATCAAGAACACAAAAAGTACTCTTTACTCAGCCATCTTGTATGAATAACTCTTGAGTTAGTTAGTTAGTTAGCTAGCTAGTTAGGTTTTTTTTTTTTTTTTTTTTAAAAGGAAAATCACATAAATTTAAGATGCGTATCAAGAGTACAAAAGTAACTCTTTACTCAGCCATCTTACATTTAGTGAATCGAATCTAAAATTTCGCTTGATCAAGTGCAACAAAAAAAAAAACACACACACACACAAAACAAAAAAAAAAAGCGATAAAAAAAAAAAACTACAAGAGTTAGGGAAGTTATAACCGGAGATTCAGATCTAGTTCTCGCTTTTTACTGCTACTGGCCCTAGGGTGCCAAACTACCTGTGCCATCAATGGATCAGGTTCGGATTTAAAGTTTTGCAGTTGATCAATCAATTGATTAATAGTTGAAGCAGAGACTAAGATGCGTCGACTCGCTGGTGTCATAAAACCCTGTTCCACAGCATGATCGAGAAAAGATAACAAACCATTATAAAAACCATCAACATTAAGTAATCCCAATGGCTTTTGAAGAACAGTTAATTGGGTCCAAGATGCAATGGTGAAAATATCTTCAAATGTTTCTAAACCACCAGGTAATGCGATAAAAGCATCAGCATTGACATTCATGTATGCCATTCGTTCGTACATGCTATTGACCTGTAACTCATTACCTATAGTTCCACCAGTGATTTGTTTATTTCGAGCCAAAGCCTTTAGAACTACTCCTAAGACTTTACTACCTCTAATATATGCAGAACTTGCGACACAACCCCTTAACCCTAAATTACCTCCCTCAAACACCAAATCAATTTTTCGTTCAGCTAAAATCTTACCAAGTTCATTAGCTGCTGTCAAGTACTCTCTTTTCTTGCCAGAGTTTGAACTACAAAAGACACAAATAGTTTTGAATTTGCGTGTTGAGGATTCTGCCATTTTCTCTCACAGATCTCTCGAAAGGGTTGTGTGCATATTGACAATAATGAATGTGCATATAAAGAAATTAGAAGAGTAAAAGAACAGTTCAATGGAATAAAATAATTATTGACAGAAAAAGTATAAAAACAAAAATAATAATAAAAACAAAAAATAATCAATGTTGTGTGTACAAATGTCAAAAGAAATATTTGAAAAACTAAAAAAAACAGACATTGAAAAACTAAAAAGCTAACGAAAGTAGAAAAATCTGCAGCATGTGTACAAAAGTCGAAAAGAAAATATTGAAAAGCTAAAAGTAGACATTGAAAGACTAAAAAGTTGTCGACAGTAGAAAAAATCTGCAGGAAAATAAAATCTAGGTGCTAAAAAAGTCAAAAAGTACTGCAAGATGTAGAAAAAAAAAATAATGCATTGAAAAATAAAAAAGTTAGTGATACACCTGATTATAAACAGTAGTTGTGATTTTGGCTCACATCTTCCTCTGGTTTTACGTCCAGTAACGGCTTACACGCCTTCTATGAGTCCAAGATAGGCTTCCCATCCAGTTTTCTTATTAATTGGCAAACAGGGTCTTTTATCATCAGATTCCCTAGACTGTAACGCTGCTTCTCTTCTTTGAATAGTTCCCATAAATCTAAAAGAGTGCGCTGAACTTGTCCACAAGGATGCGTCTCAAGAGTCTGTAAGATATTATCCATAGACTCCTTACTCAGTCCATCCTTTATGAATTTAATTTTGTCTTCTCGATTTATGGATGCAAATCCAATATTTCTACAGCGTGTGTTGCAATTCCATCTTGCACACTTGTAGCAGACTCCCATTCTCTTAGCTCTCCTCTTCTTTGAGTAAGAACTTCTTCCCGTACCTGACAAACATTTAATAAATGAGTCATCAATCTCACCTGTCAATCGTACTTTGGCTTCTATGATCCAGCAAATATCCTCAGGAAGATTCAGACGCCTAAATGCCTTCATTCTTTCTAGTCTGCGTTCATCAATTTTCCTGAGTACATCTTGGGGAAGAGTTGGAAACCTGTTTTTTAGTGCTGCAAGAGATGCTTCCATATTTGATTAACTTAGTTAAGAAAATGAAAGAGAAAACTTACAAAGAAATAACAGAAATAAAAGAAACCTAATAAAGAGAAAACTCAGATTTTCTCCTAATAAGCTATTTAATAACAACACTAAAGTAAAATTAAAATAGAACGAAACAAACAAAAGAACAAAAGAAATTAAAAAGAAGTAAAAAAGTTAGAAATTTGGGTTGCCTCCCAAAAGCGCTTTATTTATAGTCTTTAGCTTGACTATAGCTAGATCTTCATCATGGAGGATAATACACAAAGTATATCATCTCGATAATTGTGGAAAGATAGACTTTTGCCAATTTTAATGAGTCAAGCCATCTTGATTTGAACCTGCATAGAAAAAGATTAAGACAGAAATTATTTAATATTTTACAATTAGGTGCATAATTTCCAAAAGCTTTCAAACGAGCTCTTTTTCTTGCTCTGAATTTTCTCAAGAAATTGAGATAAGAAGGTAGTGGTGTTGAATCAAGAGTTGGTGAGTGCTCAGTTAATGGTGGTGAATGCTTCTTCTTTTCTTCCAAGTCTTCAAATTGATATTCTTTATGGTCTGACATATATGATGTTGTATTCACCAAACAAACTGAAAAAGTTTCCTTTGAGTGCTCTTGTTCAAATCCTTTTTCAATTTCCCCATCAATTTCAACCACTCCGCAGACACTATCCATAAGAGAATAATATTTCTTGGGCAAATTAGGCTCAACTTCTTCCTTTTTTTCTCGCTTGCTTGAAGTATCTCCTTGATCAATCGTCTCTTCTTTATCATCACCCAAAGAAATTGCCAAGCATTGCTCTCTAGAATGTTCTTCAATTTGGCTTGTCAGGTTTTCATGGCTTTGAGTATCTAATGGGCTAGTGAATTGTTCCATTTGTACATCATCATTTGTATTGTGGCTAGCCCATTGATCCATCCTATCTTCCAATCTTTCACATCGTTCATGAGTAGCATTTATGAATCTTTCCAATGCTACTTCATAAGATGGTATGTGCTCTTCAAATGGTGCATGATCTTGAAAATCATATTGATAAGGATACCATAAATTGTTACCTTGATCGCATTGGTTTTTCCATGAAAAGCTTGAATAATCACTCCATCCTGAGTTGTCTATGTTGAAATATGGATAATTCTCATACCTGTTATAATTTGGGAAAAATTGTTCCTGCTCTGCATATTGGCACTCAGAATTAAAATGATTATCTCCACATAGATTACAACTTAAACATGAATTAAATAAAGTATTAGTATCAAGTTTATCAATTAAATTAGCCAATGTATCGATTTTAGCGTTTAACTTACTAAAACCATCCTCACCATACATGTTTGTTGCTCTATTTAGCATCATTCCTCCATCACACCATTAAAAGTTGTGGAAAGCCACCTTTTTTTTTTTTTTTTTTTTTTTTTTTTAATTCCTGCGAAATAATAAAAAAATAGAAAAGAAAAACAAAATCTAAAGTAATAGAGTATATCAATCTATTGATATTGTCAAAAATTGCCTTCCCCGGCAACGGCGCCAAAAACTTGTTGCGCGATTTCTGCAAGTGCACAGATCGTTTACAAGTAATAAAGTGATGAGTGAGTATCGTTCCCACGAGGAAGGGTTTGTCAAGTACCAATTTTTAATATTACTCTATTATTTAGAAAATCAATTATGAGATTTTATATTTTAAACTAAAATGAAATTGAAGTAAATAAATAATGATAAATATGAAAATAAGATTAAAGGTCTAGGATTTATAATTTATCAATTGATTACATATGATTTCTTTATAATTTTTAGATGGATTATTTTTGCTGGAATTAATGATTAGATTTCCCTAAATTATATGATATTCTCTCTCAAGATACAACATATGTGTTCATATTAACCTTACGTCTACTCTCGTGATCATAAGCAATTAACACAAACCCATTAAGTTTTATGGAAATCCTTTTAAAAATCACAAAGGAGTATTCTTATCTCTAAGCAATACATTCCCTAGGTCAGTTATCCTAATGAACTAATATTGTGCTTCCACTCTCGCTACTTCACACAATATCTTAAATCATGCAATTAATGGCCAGTTAATTATAAGCATTTAGTTCTAAGATAAAAGATTAATTCCAACAATCAACCCAATCAATTAAATATAAATAATCATATGCAAATCAAAAGATTACATCTAAATCCTAGAAAAATAAATTTAGCTATTCATAATTAAAAGAGAAGAAATAATTAAATTAACAATAAACATAATAAACATGATAATAACTTATAATTAAATTCAAGAATAGAGTTTAGAGAGAACTTGTTTTGAGATACAATCTTTGATGAACTCAAGCTTCCAAAAACTCCTCCTCTTGATCAAAATAAAAAATAAAGCTAATCTACTCTAAGAAAACATATAAAAATCTATTTACATATTTTTTTTATGGATTTTCTTTGATGCCATTTCCCTTTGCCAAGCATGGTATTTATAGACATGTTTGGTGGAAGAATTCAAGTTCCATTAAAATTGTTACATCAAAAATTCAACATTGATGGTTAGGTTGGCCACCAACCATTGAATTCCTTCATCAATATTCAAAAATGGTTAGGTTGGCTACCAACCATTGAATTTTGGCCACCAACCATTGAATTCCTTCATCAATATTCAAAAATGGTTAGGTTGGCTACCAACCATTGAATTTTGGCCATCAACCATTGAATTTATTTCTCATGGATTGAAAACTTGAATCATTGCTTGCATTTTTATTTTTACTGCATCATTTTGATCTGCAAAAATAAAATAAAAATACTTAAAATATGTTATAATTTATTTATAAATTGTAAAACTATTTATTTCTAAAAATAAGTAATAATATTATTGCATTCTCGAGAATTGAGCTAAAATTTAAGTTTAAACAATTAAAATAACTCTAAAAATATAGAGTTATCAAAAATAAAAAAAAAATCAATTATGATTATTTGCAGTGTTTTTTTGTTTTTATTTTTTTGAAGAAGAAATCAACAAAAGTAATAAATTAAAAAATTATCGATTATGAAATTTCCAGAATTGAAAATAAAAAAAAAAGTAAATTAAAAAACTTGATGGAAAGGAAACTCAGAAAATTAAAAAATAGCAGATTAAAAAAAATGATAAATTAAAAAAATTTAATTCCTTAAGAAAAGAATAATTGACATATAAAAAAAAAAAATTCAAAATTTTGTACAAATCTGAAATCGGATGAGGAATCGCAAGAAATTTGTTACTTGAATCAATGTTCCATAATCTTAATGGGAATTTGGTAATGGCAAAGTGACCTTTTTTTTTTTTTTTTTTTTTTAGTAGATCTAACAAATAGACAAAATGAGAAGAGTACTAAATGATTTGGGTAGTGTTTTAAAAATTAGATCGGATTGATTAGTTTAACCAGTTGAATAAAAAATCATTGATCAGTCTGGTTCAGTTCAATTAAAAATTGGATTTATGATTCAACTACTTTTTAATCGATTTTAATCAATTTTTAACTGTTTGAACATTCATTAATAGAAATTAATCAAAAAATTAAAAAAAAAGTGGATTTTATTTAACTGATCGGACTATCAGTTCAACCAGTTAGACTGATTGAACTCCAAATCATTGGTCTAATTAGTTCGATCACTGCTCTGATTTTTAAAACACTGGGCTTGAGAATAGTTTAAAAAACAAATATTGAGGGTGAAGGAATGTGGAGAGCAGCGCCTGGGTTTGAGATTTGTAGGGTTTCTTTTTCTTTTTTTTTTTTTCGTTATGTTATTATTCAAAAGTAAAAATTTAAGTTTAATTTGTGCTTTTAACTTAATAATACATTTAAGAGAATAAAATAAGAATTAGTTAAATGAGTTTGATTTAATGGTAAAAAACTTATAAAATTTATATTTTAGCAAGTGTAATTGGTTCAAATTTTTGTCTTTTTTTTTTTTCTTAATCTCTTGAATATATATATGCATTATTTTATAATTTATATATTATTTCATTAAATTTATTAATTTATGTTAAATGAGAGAATATTTTAGCAAGAATTATATCAGAACGTTTATTGATATGCAGTTCCTTCATTTACAAAGGTATTTATAGCTATTAATACATGATTAATGGCATAATTTATGGCATGATTTGTGGGTTATATATGTAAGGTAGAGCTGAAAGTTTGACATTATACAGACAGCCTACAGATAACCTATGCCTAACATTGACTTTTAAAGATTTACATTAACACCCCCCTCAAACTCAAGGTGGTACAGTGGATACTAGCTCGAGTTTGTTTAGAAGATCCTGAAACCGAGTTGCAAGATGTGTTTTGGTAAAGATATCTGCCGTTTGATGAATTGATGGGACTGATTGTAAGATAAGGGTACTTTGAAGAATATGATGATGGATAAAATGACAATCAATCTCAATGTGTTTTGTTCGGGCATGAAATACGTCATTATGAGAGATCTGGATTGCACTGCGATTGTCACAATGAAGTATAGTGGCAGAGTGATGGTAGATACCCATATCAGAGAGTAACCATCTCAACCAAAGTAATTCTGATGTTGCATCAGCAAGAGCATGATATTTAGATTCGGTGCTTGAGCAAGCAACGACAGTTTGTTTCTTGCTTTTCCAAGAGATAAGAGAATCTCCCAAAAAAAAAATAATAACCAGTGGTTGATCGACGATTAGTTGGATCACCAGTCCAATCAGCATCCGAGTAGCCAGATAATACCAAGGGAGTTTTGGCATTAAAATGTAATCCATGAAAAATAGTTCCTTTGATATAATGAAGGATCCGAAGGACGGCAGCAAAATGAGATGTTCGAGGAGCAGACATGAATTAGCTTACCAGATGAATAGCATATGATATATCTAGTCTAGTAACAGTGAGATAAACAAAACTTCTAACTAGTTGACAGTACAAAGTAGGATCATCAAGAGGAGTGTCATTCAAAGGAGTAAGTTTACAATTGAGTTCTAAAGGAGTTGAAGCAGTTTTGTTGTCAATAAGACCTGCTCTGGAAAGTAGATCAGATGCATATTTTGTTTGAGACAAATAGTAGCCTTAAGAATTATGAGAAACCTCAAGACCCAAAAAATAGCTGAGAGTACCAAGATCTTTCATTTCAAAATGCTAGCTGAAATAAGTTTGGACTTCAGAAATACAAGATTTATCACTACCTGTAATGATCATATCATCAACATAAAGCAACAGCAGTATAATTCCATGATCAGTGTGGCGAACAAATAATGCTGAATCATAATTGCTAGAGGCAAAACCAAATTGAGTAAGAGTTGAACTAAATTTGGCAAACCATGCTCGAGGAGCTTGCTTAAGTCTATACAGAGCTTTGTGAAGCTTACGGACTTTATGAGAAGAGTGATATCCAGGAGGCGGTTTCATGTAAACTTCTTTAGATAAGTCACCATTTGGAAAAGTATTTTTAACATCCATCTGGAAAAGTTTTCATTTACGAACTGCAGCAATGGCTAATAGACTACGAACAGATATCAATCGGGCAACTGGAGCATAGGTTTCTTCATAGTCGATGCCATATTTTTTAGTATATCCCTTGGCTACTAAACAGGCTTTGTAACGTTCTATAAACCCATTAGAGCGAGTTTTGATTTTGTAGATCCATTTACAACCAATTGGGATTTTGTTTGGAGGAAGATCAACTAGATCCCAAGTGTGAGTTTTCTCCAATGCTTGAATTTCCTCAGTTATAGCTTGCTGCCAAATAAGGTCAATACTAGCCTCACGATAAGAGTGAGGCTTGTGGAGAGTTGCAATAGCAGAGTAACAATGAAAATCTTGAAGGTAACTAGGAGTTTCTCTTGCCCAGGTTGAATGACGAAGATTGGTGTCAAGAGCAGTTGAAGATTTGGAGTCATGGGCAGGTGCAGAATCAACAGTTGGAGCTGGTTCAGGTGGATCAGATGGGGAGGTATCAGGCTCAATTGTAGCAGAATCACCTGTAACAGAGTTAGGAAATAACTCGACGGAAGGATCTATAAAAAATAATGAGTTAGTAGTAACTGAAGTATGAAACTTAGACAGAAAGGAGAACATGGTGTTTTCCCAAAAGGTAACATGTCTAGAAATGCGAAGTCGATTAGAGATAGAATCCCAATATCAGTAACCTTTGTGTTCAATCCCATAACCTAAAAAACAACACAGACGAGTACGAGGTTCTAATTTGGTATGTTCATGCGGTTGTAAAAGAACAAAACATGCACAACCAAAGGTCTTAAGGATTTTATAGTTTGGATTTTTGCCATATAATTTTTCAAAAGGAGATAGATTTTAGAGTACTAAGGTAGGTACTCGATTAATATTATATACAAAAGTGAGTGCTGCTTCCCCCCAAAATTTTTCTGGACAGAAACCGGAGAGGAGAAGAGTACGAACAGAGTCTAAAATATGACGATATTTTCGTTCAACTCGGCCATTTTGTTGTGAAGTGTGAGGACAAGAACATTGAATGATTGTGCCTTGTTGTTGAAGATAATGAAGCAAAGATGATTCCTGATATTCCATGGCATTATATGTGCGAAGAATTTTAATTGTTGAGGAAAATTGAGTTTTAATCATATTTGCAAATTTAACATAAATATGTGGTAATTCTGAACAATTTTTCAAGAAATATATCCAAGTAAAATGAGAATAATCATCAATAAATAACACAAAATAACAAAATCCATTAACGGAAGAAACAGGAGAAGGTTCCCAAATGTCAGAATGAATTAAGTCAAACGGATTGGTAGAAATTGAATTATTATGATTAAAAGATAATGCAGGTTGCTTGGCAAGTTGATACTCTAAACACTGAAATGACTCAAATTTTATGGAACCCAACAATCCATGAGAAATGAAAGACTGAATTTTATTAGCAGAAGTATGACCAAGGCAAAGATGCCATTGAAGAATAGGAGAAGTGGTAGTAGTAGCGGCAGAAACAGATCTTTGAGGAAAATGAAGAAATATGAGTTCAAATAACCCCCACCCTGCGACCTTCCCCAAGAATCTGCCCCGTCTATGGATCCTGAACCTGACAACTAGAATGAAAAAAATTTACATTTAGTCTTTTTTCACATAATTGACCAACCGAGATAAGATTTAGTGACAGGTTTGGAATATAGTGAGTATCTGAAAGGCTAAAATTAGAGGTAGAGGCATGACCAGTATGTGTGATGTGCATTTTAGTTCTATTTGCTGTTTGTATTGGGGGTAAGAAAGAAGCAGGTGTGGTAGAGGATAAGATACTAATATCAGTGGTCATATGGTTACAACAGGCAGAGTCAAAAAGCCAATTTGAATTATCTAGAATGACAGACATGGCGGCAGAGGAGTTGGAAGAGATAACCTGTTTGAGTAAGGCCTTAAGATCACTCATTGTGATGGCAGTAGAGGTTTCTGTGGTAGCAGCACTGATTGAGGTTGAGCCAGTTTTGGAGAAAGTCTTGGTTTTAGAATATCCACTCTTTGGTCATGGTGAGCGAGTTGGACAATGCTCAAGAATGTGACCATGATTATGGCAGTATCTGCATTCTACAGTAGGACAATTAGCAAAATTATGACTAGGTTTATTACAATTCTTACATAGTTGATTGCTATATCTCATATTTGAAGATCATGTGGTTTCAAGAGCTAATTTAGAATTTGATTGCCTGCCAAGACCAAGTCGTGTTTCCTCAAAGATAAGTTCTTGGATAGCCATGTTCAAAGTTGGGAGAGGATGTCGATGTAGCAAAGAGGCATGCATAGCTTCATATTCTGGTCGAAGAGCCATAAGAACTTGGATTAGGTGAAGATGATCTTCACTAATCTTTGTTTGAGATAATTGATTCCAGATTGGCTGAACTTGTGCCAGAAAATCATTGACAGATTGGCCAGATTCTTGCTTGAGATTGTGCAAAGTAGTCCATAGCTGAAAATAGTGGGCAAGACCAGTCGTTTGATACCAATTTGCTAAGAAATCCCATATTGCTTTTGCCGTATCAAACTCAACAAATTGAATGTAGATGGATGGAATCAATGTGTTGCGGAACCAAGTGATGACTTGATGATTTTTGCTATCCCAATCTTCAAGACGATCTTCGAATTTGGTATCTAGGTCGTTTTGCTCTTTTGTAGGTTTAGTTATATCTCCGGTAACTATACACCAGAGCTTGCGCCCAATCAAGAAACTTTTCATTCCTTGAACCCAAACGTTATAGTTGGATCCAGTCAAAATTATTGTAATTGGTTTTGCAACGTCCGATTTATCCATTTTAAGGAATATAAAGAAAAAAATGGATGATAGAGCTGGAATTTGATAAAACAGAGGTCAAATTTGGATTTAGAAGATCAAAAAACTTTAGGAACCGATCTGATTTTTCCAAGAACTGGTCCAAAAAGGGTCAAACCGGTCGATCAAAGTTTTCTTGAACGGTTCGATCAATAGGCGATTCTGAACAATACAGAACACTGGTCGGGTCAGGCAGAGCAAGGATCCAGGACGGACAGAGCATGGATCCGGGTCAGGCAGGATGTGGGTGGTGATGACATGGCATTGACACGTGGACTGATAATTGGTGACATGGATATGACGTGGCACTGACACGTGGCGCACACGTGGACTGATAATTGCTGACATGGGAATGACGTGGCACTAACTGGACTGACACATGGAGATGACGTGGTTTGCCACGTGGTGGACACGTAATCTAACAAGTGCTGATGTGTGTATTACGTGGTGCTGACGTGGTCGTCTTCAACCTCCGGCTACGCGTGGAGAGCGTGAAATACAAGTATGTTTCTTTGATCGGCGCATGAGGGCGCGTGGATGACTTCATGGAGCTCCGGTTGGTCTTGAAATTTTTATGGTGACTAGTGCTTTCTTTTAGTGTGATGAAAATGAGATTTTGACGTGTGCATGGAATGATTTCAGTAGGACAGTGGTTTTAAAATGAGAAACAGAATAAATGCAAAATAATTGGATCATATATCACAGAATGACTCTGATACCATGTTAAATAAGAGAATATTTCAGCAAGAATTATATCAGAACATTTATTGATATGCAGTTCTTTCATTTACAGAGGTATTTATAGCAATTAATACATGATTAATGGCACAATCTATAGCATGATTTGTGGGTTATACATGTGAGGTAGAGCTGGAAGTTTGACATTATACAGACAGCTTACAGACAACTTATATCTAACATTGACTTTCAAAGATTTACATTAATAATTTAAAATATTAAATTTAAAATTTATAAGCCCAATGGAAAGTTCTTAATAGTAAAAAATTTATTATTTAATGTGTATACTATAATTTTGTAATATATAAATAAATATAAAATTATAATTTTTATTATATTTTATTTATTAAATTTAAAATTCTATATGGCATGTGAAAAACCTATATTAATCAAAAATATATGATTACATATTTTAAATTATTATTATATTTTCATTATGGTATAAAATTAATACTATTTTATTAAATTATATATGTATTTACTAAAAATTATTTCGGACTGTTTATGACTATAATTATATTTATGATTTTTCTACAGTAAATAATATTTGTAGTGATAAATATCTCTATGACAAAGTTGTTCATCATATTACAAGTTCTATAATATCAACAAAATTTTTATCACAATACACAAAAAAAATTTTGTGACAAATACAATTTGTCATTATTATATTTAAATTCATTTTTGTCACCATAAATTTTACTTATTATGACAAAAAGTCTTTGTCATTAATAAATTTTATCATAATAGCTAAATTTGGTGCAAAATTTTAGTGACAAAATGGTATGATAAAATTCCTTTTTGTCATCAAACACATTGTTTCTCTTTTTATTGTGATAAAATATTGTGATGAAAATTCTTTTTGTCACTATTTGACATTGTTATCATGCCTACTATGACAAGTATTTTTTTTTTTTTTGGTTACCATAAAAATGTGGTTTATACGATAAAATTAATTTCGTCTCAAAAAATTTTGTAATAATATTGTATATTTCTTGTAATGACCATAATTTACTATTTTTGTATATTTTTCTTATTTAATAATAAAATTTTAAACACCTAAACTTTTTATAAGTTTAAACATATTTATAATCTTATAAATTGATATTTTTAATATTTTTTAACTAACTTTTAATATGATAATCAAACAATTGAAAATTAGTTATTTAGAAAAATATTTTTCAAAAACAAGTTACTTTTCACAAAACAAACATAGCCTTAAAATAATAGTTACAAATTATCTCTATAATTGTATATTAAGAATATTAAAATACAGAATATTAATGTGCAAGTAATAATGCGAATCTCATACTAAATGTTTATTTCTATATTTTTCATTTTTTGTACAGTAAATATTTATATGCAAATGCATATAAAAATATATTTATATGTTGGTTTTATTACTTTTTCATTAATAATTTGTATGTTCAATGCTTAACTAATTAATTACATACTAACTCTAATTATCTCTGGCCTTCCTTAAAAAAAAAAAAAAAAATCATTTTGACATATATATATAAATGAATAGGGTAAAAAACAAACTTTATATGTATGTTCTTTTAATTCTATTAACTAGAGCAACCGTATTGATAGAGAAACACATAAATAGATTATCAATGAAAATATTATTTAACAATCATTCTAGTCTCTAGATACATAATTAATTTATATAATAATATTTTATGCTATTCAACTAATAATCTATATAAGTCGAATGTCTGACTTATAATAACGTAACAGATTAAAATTTTAAAATTTTTTAATCATCTTTTCCTCGAAAACTTTGCCAATGTACTAAAAGTAAAAAAATAAAATAAAAAAATAAATTATTGGTTGGATGATTGAGGTGCCCTAATTTTGTTTCCTATAATTAGACAACTAATTAACTAATAAACTAATTAACAGTTACATTCACATATTGTTTGTTTTGTTTCCCTCCTTGAACACAAATTTAATTAACCATTCAATATTTATACTTAAAATTACTATTTCTCTTTAGCAAATACCAATAATTAATCATCATCATATCATCACCTCTTTTTCTTTTTCCTCTTCTCTCTTCACCAGAACCCTACAATTTTCTTTTCTTGGGAAAGTGAAGAGAGAAAAAAAAAAAATATTCTTGCAATGAACAACAGATCACAAGGAGCAGCAGCAGATCAAACATCAAAATGGATGCTTGAAAGTGTCGATATCGATAGAATGATGGATATTCCAATCCATGATGTTCAAGAAAATAAAAATCTTAACAATAATAATAATAAAAATAATGCTTCTTCATCTTCAACATCAACGACGACGAGTAGAAGAAATAACCCTTCCACAGGAAAGTATTCAGGTAATCTTGGAAAGCATGCAACAAATATTCTTATTGGGAATTCTCTAAGGAGAACTACAAGTTCTTTTGGAGAATCTATTAGGAGAACTACAAGCCAAGCTTTGAAAAAGACAGGCGTTATGCCTTCTCATCATCAAGGTGCTACTCGTCGAAAAATGGATAAAAAAATTGAAAGAACAGCTTCTTCTGCTGCTAGAGGGCTTAAGAGTCTTAGGTTTCTTGATAGAACACTCACAGGGAAAGAAAGTGATGCATGGAGGGCTATTGAAAATCGTTTCAATCAATTTGCTGTTGATAATAGGCTTCCGAAGGAAAATTTTGGAATTTGTGTTGGTAAATATACTGATTATTTTAATTCTTTCTGATTAAAAAAATTTTAACATTACATTACATTTCATTAATTATTTTTTATTTATTTATCCATCTATCTATATTTACAGGAATGGGAGATTCAAAGGAATTTGCAGGAGAGGTTTTCGATGCCATGGCGAGGCGAAAAAATATAAACACTCAAAATGGCATAACAAAGGATGAATTGAGGTTATTTTGGGAAGAAATGACTAGACATGATCTTGATGCTAGACTACAAATTTTCTTTGATATGTAAGAAACCCTAGTTCTTGTGTTTTTTGACAGATATAAAAGGTGAATTATTACATAATTATAGGTGTTAAACATAATAATCTTTCAGGTGTGACAAGAATGGGGATGGGATGCTATCAGAAGATGAGGTGAAAGAGGTGAGAATATTTACTTATACACATTTTAATAATCTTTAATTAACCAATATTTTCAACATGATAACTTTTTTAAAAGCAATTCAAAGAGTAATTTCAAACATATTTTATATATATTTATTTGTTTATTCAAATTTCTTTTGTTCTTATTTTTCTTCTTCTTCTTCAACTTCATCATGAACTTTCTTATTTTGCTATTCAAAAAGGTTATACTGTTGAGTGCCTCTGCAAATAAGCTCACCAATCTTAAACAACAAGCAGCTACATATGCATCATTAATCATGGAAGAACTCGACCCCGATCATCTTGGATATATAGAGGTCAATAATATTTTCTATTATTATTATTAATTAAACTCTAACTAAGATTGAATTTGCAATCACACAATTTTGAAAACGAATCTAATACTACTTAATCAAAACTCGTTGGCTTAATTAGACTCGAATCTTTAATAGATTCTTTGCTAATTTGAAATATATATATATATATATGTATTTGTTGAATTATAGTTATAGAATTTAATACACTTTTTGGCTAACATTTTAACAAAGATATTACTATTTGACAAACCAGATTTGGCAGCTAGAACTTCTGCTGAGAGGAATGGTGAACAATGATGAAAATCCAAATGTCAAGCTAGATAGAAAAGCAAATTCTCTAACAAAAGCAATGATTCCAAGAAGATACAGAACTCCAATTAGCAAATTCTATTCTTTAACAACAGAATTTATCAATGAGAATTGGATGAAAATTTGGTTTATAAACATGTGGCTAGCAATAAATTTCCTTCTAGTCCTCTGGAAATTTGAAGAATATAAACAAGCCCCAGTATTTCAAATCACAGGTTATTGTGTTTGTTTGGCAAAAGCAGGAGGGGAGACACTAAAATTCAATATGGCATTAATTCTTCTTCCTGTTTGTAGAAGAACACTTACAAAACTAAGATCAACTTATCTTGGTAAAATTATCCCATTTGATGATAATATTAATTTTCATCAAATTATTGCAGCTGGGATTTCAGTTGGGACTGCTGTTCATGTAATTGCACATTTGACATGTAATTTTCCATTACTGAGTTCTTGTCCTACTCCCAAATTTATGGTACTAATTGGTCCTGCATTGAATTACCAGCAGCCAACTTATGGATCTTTGATGCTTAGTACTGTTGGGATTACTGGGATTTTGATAACTATTATAATGGGATTCTCATTTACATTGGCTACTCCTTCGTTTCGAAAGAATGTTATTAAGTTGCCTGGTGTATTTCATCGTTTGGCTGGGTTTAATTCCTTTTGGTATGCTCACCATTTGCTAATTCTAGCATATGTCCTCCTTGTTATTCATGGCTACTGCCTAATTTTTCCCAAGCCTTGGTATGGAAAGACGGTATGTGTAATATTCATATATATACATATTATACATTCTTATGCAGTGTATATATATTATATTTTTTTTTTCTTTCTCTTCTTGCAGACATGGATGTATATTGTTCTTCCAGTACTGTTTTATTCTATGGAAAGAATTATTTCGAGATATCAAGAACATAATCATGGAGTGGATGTTATTAAGGTTTTTGGATTAGGGATGATTATTAATTAATTTTTTTCTAGATAAATTATAATAATTTAGAGACTAAAATATAATATTGTTATAATTTTCAGGGAGTAATATATACAGGAAATGTTCTAGCACTATACATGACCAAGCCTCAAGGATTCAAGTATAAAAGTGGAATGTACCTTTTTGTCAAGTGCCCAGATATATCAAATTTTGAATGGTGATTAATTTAATTATTTATTTCTCAATTTCTTTTTTCAATGAATCTACTAAGAAAGATATCAAAGAGTGTACAGAATATTTCAGCTAGACTGACATCTTCTTAGCATCCTGACTATTTCTAATCAATAATTATAGAATTAATTATATGTGTTATGCAAACATATAGAGAATAACAATTTTTAATCTATTACAGGCACCCTTTCTCTATCACTTCTGCTCCAGGAGATGAATATTTGAGTGTCCATATTAGGACTTTGGGAGATTGGACTACAGAACTTAAAAACAGATTTGCTAAGGTAATTGTAATACAAGTGCACGAGAATTTCTGCATTGCAAGATTTAAAACTCCTGACTATTTATATATATATATATTGCAGGTTTGCGAACCTCAAGCTAAAGTACCAAAAAGAGGAAATCTAATGAGAATGGAAACTAAAACATTATCAACATCAAATTATAATGAGATACAAGCAACGTGAGTAAAAATATTGGTTAATTAAATGTTATTTATACTATTTATTTTTAAAGTGAATTGTTGTGTGTTAGAGAGGCAACAGTTTAACATTATTTCAAAAAATTATATAATTAATCTTATTGAATCAGACGCGATTGCTGTCGTTTAGAATTATACATTATAATAATAAATCTAATTAAATTATACCCCTAATTTTTTTGTGGCAGATTTCCAAGGATACTTATAAAAGGACCATTTGGAGCCCCAGCTCAAAGTTATAGAATGTATGATATACTTTTGCTTATAGGCCTAGGAATTGGAGCAACTCCATTTATAAGCATTGCAAAGGATCTTCTTCATAACATGAAGAGAAACGCGGCCGAACCAGTAAGTAAAGGACTTGTAAATGAGAATATTAATAATATGATGGAACTAATTAATTAAAAATAAACCATGATTAATTGGACACAGGATAAGGCAATGGACCCAAATAGAAAATGCCCTGAAAGAGCCTACTTTTATTGGGTAACAAGAGAACAAGGCTCTTTTGAATGGTTTAAGGGTGTCATGGATGATATTGCAGACTATGATCGTAATGTAAGTATTGAAACCTTTTACTTTGTTTGGTATACCAGAGAATGAGAAACAGTCAGGATTTTAATCTTAACTTCTTGCAATTATATATGTACAACCTTATCCCACTTGTTCTTCTCCTAAGTAAGGTAGTGTTTGACAATACCATTCGACATACAAAATTAAAATTTTCAACACTTAATCACTTTAAATTCGTTTGATAACGACGTTTTAAAAGTCACAATTAAGTAAAAAACCACTCAAAATTTTTAGTTTAAAATTCATATTGAATGTAATAAGTGATTAAATTTTCAAATATTTTTACAATTTAAAAATTATATCACTTATTTTATTATGCACTTAAAATTTAAAACTTAAACTTTTAGCACTTAATTTTCAGTTTTACCAAAAACTATTTTTTTTTTCTCTTCTATTAACAGAATGTAATAGAAATGCACAATTACTTAACAAGTGTGTATGAGCAAGGAGATGCAAGGTCTGCACTTATTGCCATGGTTCAACAATTGCAACATGCAAAGAATGGAATTGATATTGTCTCTCAAAGTCGGGTATTGACCGATTGATACATATATGTTACCATTTTAATTAAAATTGATCTTACATTTACAATGTTCTTCTTCATCTAACATATGTATCTAATTACAGATAAAAACACATTTTGCGAGACCTAATTGGAAAAAAGTATTCTCTCAACTCTCAACTGCACATCCATCATCTCGAATAGGTGCGTGTAACCCTGAAAGAAAATTTTAATTTATTGATATAATTGACATTAATTTATAGTAGAATTTTAATGGATCGTTAATTAATTATTAGTTAATGTTTTCGTTTATAGGTGTGTTCTACTGTGGAAGTGCAACTCTTGCCAAACCATTAAAGACCCTTTGCCAAGAATTCAGCCTGAATTCATCAACTCGATTTGAATTCCACAAAGAGAACTTCTAATAAAGTAGCAAAATTTCATAGTGCAGAATTTTTTGTTAGAAGGTTTCTGAAATTGATCATTGATGTCCAAACAAAAATAAAGATAACACATAAGAACTTATACATAGAAATTATTCCTAAGTTGCAATATTTATGTATATATAAACTTAGCTGGCTTATGCTATCAACATGCTCTAAGTGCTTACATTTGATGCAAAATATGAGGATTCTTTGCACTCACATCTTCAGGAAGACTAATGCTATCACTGACAGTTTATTTCAAGAGGCTTTGAGAACTGCATCTTCTTCATGGTAGCATTCAGCGCCAAGTTTTTGTCCGCAGTTGGTGGAATTTGATTTGTCTGGTTGAGAGAAAATTTTCAATTTTTTTTTTTTATTTATTTTTTTTTTTGCCTTTGTATGGCTGATTTTTCAGGTTATTTATTTAAAAACAAATTTTACTCCTTTTATTATCTTTGATAATTCTGTTAGCAAGCTTTGAAAAAAAAAAAAGAAAAACCTTGGCTAGTTTAGTATTTTATATGATTTTAAATATGGAGCTAGCCTAATTAATTAACTTTGCAAAGTGATTTTTTTGTTTCTTTTGGATTTATCCAGCACTTTTTGGACTATATTCACCTTCTAATAATATGAGAATATGTTGTGCAAAACTAATAAAAATTTCTGTTTTTCAAATCCCATCAACACTTTCCTTCTCTTTTAAAAAAATTAATTATTACCAATGAGCCTTCTCTCCCTCTCTTTTTTTTTTTTAAAAAAAATTAATTATTTTTCTCCAAAACTGTTGATCCAGTCATACTCAATTTATCTCCAAAACTGCCAAATTTACTGAAAAAAATTTTAACTATTAGATTGGAATATTCCATTAAATTTGACTTGCATATTCACTTTGTTGTAACCTTACAGTTGTTAGCCTAGACCATTGTCTATTATGCCCTTGCTTATCTCCATAAATATTTTTGTTAAACTTATAAAATTCAAATTTGAGGTGTCATACCTCTAAAAATAATGTATGATAACATCAATGTGGGTTTCTATAAAAATAATTTTTCTTAATATTTTGAAATTTTATTGGTTGAATAATATTATTATGCTGATCCATTGTTTTAAAAAATTGCATTGACTTGTCTGAAAGGTCCAAGACCAAAAGAAAAGGCTGATAATAGTCCTAAGAACACTGGGTTGTGTCCCCACTTTAGGGTATGCAGCTTTAGGATTACATTGAGACAATTGCAGCTGAAAATTAAAAATCAATACTACAAAACAACACATTCTTTTGAAACCCAATGCAGATTCTAAATTGGAAAAATAAACAGTACCAGTATTAATTATCATACACAGTGTAGCATGCATCAGTACTGCTACTATAACGTTACTCACTAGACAATTCAGATCTTTCTTCCTCTAGTGCCTATGTAGCTATCTGCCCCAATACAAATAAATTAATAAGACTTTGATTTTTTTTTTTTTTTGCAAAAAAAAAATTAGCTATAGTTAATTAAGAGCTTAATTAAAGAGAGAAGTTGATTATCTCTGATGAAGAATTATTATTAGTTGATAATGGTGATGATTTGTTGTTTCTCTCTTCTTTGAGATTTGTAGTTGTGATTGGGAAAAGTTCAAGTGTTTCGAGAGTTGGTCTTGTAGCGCTACATGGAGAGGGAAGACCCACTTCCATCATCATCATCCAATCTTGACCGTACATTTCCATCATGGAATTCTGCATCTGTGGGATTTCTACCTTCCATGGGTAATGAGTCATCATTTCAAGTGATCCTCCCTATCCCAAAAACACACACAATTATATACAATTATTGCTTGCAGAAAGTTATATAATTAGTTTTATATAAACAATCAAAATGCAAATAAAGAATAAAGAAATTTGACAAATTATCTATTGTTTTTATTAATTAAATTTTCAGCAAAGTTGACAAAAAAAAGCTGCATTACATAAAGCTAAAGAAGGTGTGCATAGAGCGAAAATTTATAACTTAATCGTAAATGCATAACAAAATAAGTAATAAATCTATATTCGATTTTTCTCCATACGTTAAAAAAACAAAAAAATAAAGTGGAGCATGCAAATAATACTGTTTCAATATTCTTCAAAATAACAAACTGATTTCTAGAATTAATTTATTATTATTAATTATTTGAAAGCAACAACATTAAAAAAAAAATAAAAGAATTTTCTACATATATATACCAAGAATTAATTAAATTTACGTACTTGCATAAAACTTTCAATTAACTATCATGTATATTTATGGTAATCATGTAAAAAAAAACAATACTTAACAAACCCTAGTTGTTTTCTTATTTCTTGATGAGTTTTTCAATTAGGATTTGAACTCTTAACTTTGAAAATAATTTCAGTTCTATTAAATCAAGTTGAATAAGAAAAAAGAGTATGATAAGAATTAAAGAAATTAAGAGATAAAAATAACCATGTTAATTTCTAACCTGATGAGCAAGAAAACTTGCAGCAGAGTTATGAAAGGAAAGGGGATGAAAAGGTGAAGAAGTAGCATGTAAAGGGAGAGGAGGAGGAGGAGGAGGAGGAGTAGAAGGAGAATCCAAGAAGCTTCCAAGAAGGTGGTGGTGATGATCATGATGACAGAGCTGGTGTTGTTGAAGTTGTTTAATAAGTTTTCTTCTGAGTTTTTGTCTATCTCTAGCCTTGTGGTTTTGGAACCAATAAAACACATTCTTGCCTTCAATCTTACCATATAAAGAGAGGTGAGAAGTGATTCTTTGAATTTGAGAAGCATTTGGAGTTCTAATACCACTTCTATATAACTCTTCTAAGATCATCACTTGCTCTGGTGTTGGACACCACCTAGAAGAAGAAGAAGAAGAAGGAGAAGGAGACATTATTTTATTAGTTATTGTTATTATACACACAGAGTACAAAGAGCAAGCAACTTTGTTGGTTATAAATAGAGAGCAGAGGATAGAGAAATTTAATTTAATTAATTGATAAAGAAATTGAGAGTGATAAAGAGGGACAAAAAGGATAGAGAAAAAGATAGAGAGAGAGAGGGGGTTAAAAATTAAAGGGAAAAAAAGAAAAGTGCAAGTGCAGGTTTGTCATGCTGATGTTTCCCCCAGAGAGGCATTCAAGTGTAGGTTTCAGTATATATATATATATATATATATATATATATATATATATATATTGATTGCATAGAATGAAGGAAGGAAATGGATGAGGAGGTGGAAGAGTGAGTGAATGAGGTGAAACTGAGTGCAGTGGGTAATGGGGAGGGTATAGTAGTGGATGACAGTACTTGATATACTTGAATGATTATGTCATCATCACCATATTATTTTTTTCTTTTTTCTTTGGAATTGGACAAAACCCAAGTGCAAATTGGACTCAGGTCAATAACCAGAGAATGCAAAAAGATTTTTCTTTTTTTTTTTTAAAAAAAAAAAAGGGTTAATTAAGCTATTATTGAAATTGGATTTTGTAAATTCACATTCTAAAAACAATCAAGAATTCCTTAAAAAAGATGAAGTATTATTGAGTTAAAACTCATACATAAAAGTAGAACAATTTTCTTTTTAGCATGCAAAGTTGAAATTATGTAATTTTTTGGAAATAAATTTTATATTGATTAAATATAAAATATAATAAAAGTTTATAAGTGGTTGTAATATATCAAATTATTTCTCTCTTATATAATATGTGCAAATATACTGCATTATAACAAAAATCATATTACTAGATTTATTTTAAATATAATAATAAAAAATAAATAAGTAAAATTTTAAAAAATATAATAATAATTTAATATAATTTTATGATGGTACAAAGCTTGAGATTTATGCTAGTTTATATTCAATTGTTAACACGATCATATATATTATGAAAACTTAAAAGGAAAAATTTTCTATATTAATGCGAACTAAAATTAATAATATAATAGATATAAATACTTATGAGATCAACTGTAATTTATTTAAAATTTGTGAAAATTATATATAAAATCATAATAAGTTAATATGTTTTAATTTAAATAAAGTGATAATAATATGGATAGACATTCAATAGAGGCCAATAGTAATATATAGTAGTCATAATTGGAAATGAAATTTTTAAATTGATTATAACCTTTGAAGTTTAGTAAAAGTGAGTCATAGTTATATTTTAATTCACTTTTGACAATTAATTACATATAGTTTTATATTTTAAATATTTATGTAATTTGAAAATGATTTTAAATTATTTTAAATTTTAACTCTAATTTCTTGAATCCTTACTAATGGCTAGAGCAATTCAAACTCAAAGCCGTTAGTATCATATTTGTATTGGTGTTGATAGTAATATCAACAATGTAGCAAGTACTATTTTAGCAAGTGTTTAGTGTAGTAAAACTACTAAATGATAATAGTATGTATAAAAGTATATTATTAATATATAAAAAAGTTTTTTATTATTTGTCAAATAATATTTTTTCATGTATATTAGCATGTATATAAGTACATTTCAATTCATCATATATAAATATAATAAAATATATAACTAATATTGCATAAATTATCTTTGAAAATATTATTATAAAAATTAATTATTAGATTTATTTTATAAATTTAGAATTTAATTATGCATATATGTGTGTTTGCGTGTATTGTTTATAATTTTATAAACAAGTATATTAATTAATATTATATTATTACATTTATAAATAAATTTATTGATAAAATCAATTGAGTTTCTCATTAACATTCAATTGATTTGAAATCAATTACTTCTGTAAAAATTTGTACTTTTTTAACTAAGTATTGCTGTTTTAATTAATTCATGTGCCATTATTTTTTATTATCATCAAAATAATTCTAATATTATTCTGAATCCATTAATTTCTACTTTACAATTAATTATTAAATTAGAAGAAATATTATATAATATAATCATTAAATGTAATATGTATTGTAAAGAACAAAAAAAAAATTATTTTTTGCTTCATTGTAAATAAAATTAAATTCCTTAACTTGGATAAAAAAAAATTTTCAATAAGTAATTTGATATGGTTACTAGAAAATTATAACAAAAAGAGTCCTATAATTTTAATTAAAAGTATTATATGAAAAATATACCATTTTATTTATAAAAATTATATTTTTTTAATCTGTATGAAATTAATTATAAGCCAATTATTACAAGATGAATAGAATATAATTTTTCCTTTAAAAATATCATTAAAAAAATTAACAATGAATCTTCTTGGGATCATACACACATGATACATCTTTGTGATATTGTTTCCTATTCCCATTTACACCTCCCAAAACTGTATGTAGTATAATATTGCATTTGCATGATCAGATCTTTTTGCACTCCTTAAACTATTGAACCCATATTATTAAAATTATATTATTCAATTCCATACCATTGATTATATAGTCCTGATGCGTGTAGTTTTAGGGTTTGGAAAGCCATAGGTGTGGTGTGGGGCTCTTTAATTTCTCTCTCAACATTAATTTACTGTAGAAATCGTATGCAGAAGACTTACATAGCCCATAAATGTATGCAGTGTATTGCCTTGTCTTCATGGCTCTGCATGCTCTTATCCCACGATACTGCACATCAGAACAAATCCTAAAAAAAGTATAGCCTATTTTTAAAGAAATTTATTATAAAAAAAAAAAACTTAATAGATAGTGAATTTTATATTCTGTTATAATCAAACTTGGATTATTAAAGAAAATTATTATAAAAAAAATTTAATACATAAATTTACTCTAAACTTAGTGTTATTTTGTAATATCATACCCTATTTTTTATTTTGTTTCAATAATTCTACCCTAATTTCAAACTTTAGTTGCAATTCTACCCTAAAATTAAATTGAAAATAATAATAATAATAATAATAATAATAATAATAATTTTATATTAATTTAAAGGGAAAAAGTTAAAGTGATCTTAAAATTTATTATATCGTGCTATTAATTTCAGGTTTAAATTTTGATAGAACTTAATTGGGTTACTTAACTTTATATACAAATTTTGTAAATCAGTAATAATCAAATTAATGATTTTATTAATCAAATTTATAAAGTTAAAAGAGTTTTAACTTCAATCAAAATTTAAAACTTAAATTAACAAAATATAATAAGTTCAAGGATCAATTTGATTTTTGGCCATTTAATTAATAATTTTTTCTAACAATTATGACTTATGGTATAATTGCAACTAAATAATAACCAAAGAATTTCCTCAATTTATTTCTCAATTAATAGAAAATAATTGACAAGATAAGTATGAAAAGATTACCATTTAAACAAAATCATCATTTTTTATATTTTAATTTAAAAGGTCGTTACCCTCTATAATGTCCATGACAATTTGTTAGGAGTGTAGTGTAGAGAAAACTAAGTATAAGAATAAAAAGAAAATTTGCTTTTGAGAAGTCTAATAGTTCATTTGGTATATAGGATTGCTTAACTAAATCTCAGTATTAATAAATAACACTGTATTTTGTACATATAATTCAAGTTAGACTTAATAATTTCAAATGCTTAACTAACCCATAAGATAAGTGTTATCTATAACTTAGCCCCCATGTTTTTAATAATCTCTATCAATTGAGATTACTAACCCATTATTTATGACATTTTATTTCCTAAAATAATCCCCTTTTTTTTCATTTATTAATCTATTCTACCAAATATAAAATTATAAAAGTATGATTACTTAATACTATAAATTAAAATTTTTGTACCAAATAAAGTTTAAGAAAAATAATTTTATGATTTAACTAAACTTATGATTCAAACTAATTCTAAAAATTACAAATCAGTAAATCGAATGGACTGTAAAGGTGTTGTATTGGTAGAAAAATAAAAGATAAATAAATAAAGAGGAAGAAATTCATTAAAGAGGAATAAAAGTTTTACTATGATTGATATTGTTAAAGAGAGAGAAAAATAAAAGGAAAGAGTTTGAGTCAAAAGTTATTTTTTAATTTAAAATTCACTAAGCACAGATATAGTATTCTAATAATTTAAAATTCATTAATGTTTCATTTGGATAATAAGAATTTGAGACTTAGATTTGGATTTAAACCAAATCCTTTGTTTGGATTATTAAAATTGAATGGATTTAAATTTAATTCAAATACCTAATGAAATCTAACAATTTAAAAAATTAATATTTCAAATATTCTTTTTGACCTAATTATTTTAAATATACTATCTTTATCTTTAATATTAAATTTTCATTTTTTAAAATTTAAAATATATAATTTCAAATTTTTTACGCTCTCCAAATAAGATATTTGAAATTTAAATTTCAAATCCAAATTAATGCATTCAAAAGTAAAGTAAGGACAGATATAGTGTACTCAAAACTTTTAAATTGTATAAAGAGTACAATGATAAGATTGTATGTTAAAATTAAGGTGAGGAGTATTAGAATATATTTGCGAAGTGCCACAATCATAAATCATCCATTATCTCTATTTATATTATAATTTTAAACACCTAAAAATATATAGAAATCTCAAAAATTCATAAAAAAAAAAAATCTGTTAGTATAGAGAAAAAAAAAAAAAAAGTCTCAAGACTTTTTCTATACTCGGCTTTAAGACATATTGTATTAGATTAGATAAATTAGATATTATATTACACTTCATACTCATAAATATATTATTTAAATTTACTCAAACATATGAAGAATTAATAATTCTGTAATGTTTTCAAGTGAAAGAATTAATTAAATATCTAAGTTATTATCATTATTTTTTTTAATTATTAGTGTATAAAAAATTTAAGTACTATAGATAGTGAATTTTATATTCTGTCATTTCTTTTAGACTGGAAAAACTTTGAATCTTAATTTGCAGATTTGCAGAGTGTCCATATTCCCCTTTAATGTTGCATTCAATCTCAACCGTCCATTAAAGAAGCCATATATTCAATATGTCCTCATGGCCGCCCCCCACCGCCATCCGGTTAATTAAATTAATTAATCTCATGCACGTGTGAAGTAATAAATTAATTTGCAAATTATATAAATAATAATGGGAAACTACAAAAATAAATAAATATTATGTAATTTGATCATTTTTCGTTTATGAGTGTGTAGAATTTTTTTTTTGACAAAAAAAAAAAATTTGTAGTTTGATTTGTTAATACTTTATGATTCACAGTTTTAATACCGTTAATCAACACTAACGTAGCGTAATTAATGATAACATAGCGCTAACATAGCATTTATGAATCCTACTTTTCTTAAATAGTTATGTGGATAAAAAAAGAAACTCATGAGTGTTATATCTCAGTGTTGATTAATGGTGTTAATGACACCTAAACTACTAAGGAATAAATCATAAATCCTTTATTGTCAAAAAATTTTACAGATTCATAAATACAAAAATCAAACCACAAGTTTTTTTTTTACTTTTTTCTTTTCAAATTAAGTATATTTTTTTCATCAAAATATATATTTTCAATTAATTTATGTATTTATTAAAATTAAACTGATTAGACTAAGAGGTGCATATGTGCGAGGCTCTCTTATATCATGTATAAAAAAATATTGAATTTAACTTAAAAATTTAAAATAACGAGTAATAAGATCTAAATAGAGTGACAAATCTTGGTATATCCTAATTGCTAATTGTAAACAACTTACCATAATGGACATGATATAAATTGAATGGAAAATATACAGATAATTTGAATGAGTGTAAGTTAAGTTTATGAATAAATTAGATTTAATAAGTTTAGATTAATCATTACTAAAATATTAAATTTAATTAATTAGACAGTTAAGTTTACATCATTATACACCCATATATTTTTAGTATATTTTTTCGATGTGAGATTAATTCTTAACAAGAACAACCAAATACATAGTAATAACTGAATTGAGATTTGATCTATTGTAATTACCATCAACTTTTTTAAACATGAAAACAACAAAAATGGACAAATTGGATTCTAGACAATGGCACAAAAACCAGAACATATTATTTGATAGAGCAAATACACCAAAACACATATAGTAAAGAGAATATAAAAAAGAGATACTTTCTCCATCCCTTTTACTTAAAACATATTTTTCTTCACAAAATTTAAAAATATATTAAATAATATGATTTTTTTTTATATCCTTTATTAAATATAATCATCATATTTTCGTATAAATTTTATAGAAAAAAGTTGAATTAATATACAATAATAAAATAAATATAAAAAATAAAAAAAAATAAAAATAGAAATGAGACATTTTTTAAAAGGTCATAAAAAAAAAGTCCCAAATAAAACAAGATGTATGGAGTAACAAAAGGGCCTTTAGTACAATAATTTGGTTAGTTGGGTGGAGAGATAATCGAGAAAGTCTTTAATTAAAAATGGAAATATAATTATTAAGAAAATGAATTGAGAATAGATAGATTTTTTGCAGGCATTGGAATGAAAGGTCCATACACAAACACAGACAGACTTTTACTTTAGAAAGGATTGATTCTTCAAGGACCATAACCTGCAAAACTTAACTTAAATTTATAACTGTCTAGTCACATTTCAGTACCTTCACAGAAATTTTGTTAAATTTTATTACCAAGTACACTCTTTCTACTATTTATTTATTTATTATTGGGAAATTTTATTTATTTTATTTATTTATGGCAAATTTATATGCCTTCGTCATGCATGAATCATTTGTGGATACCTGGACTCCGATTGGACACTTCCTTGGGCACCTCTTGTTCTTAAACCTTTCTTATTCTGCCTATGCCCCCATAAGGGCCATAACCATTCCCCCATTTCATTTCTTTTTTTTTTTTTTTTTTTTTCGTCATTGATCTTTATCTTTTCTCTAATTTTATTATTGTTTTACTTTTTTTTTCTTCTTCAAAATTGTATGAAAATTGTGTATTCACATAAACACAAAATAATTTATTACCATTACAATAAATATTAGAATTAACAATATTATAGTTTCATAAAAGATAAACATTTAATATAATCTTTAGATCTTATAATCTAATAATTTAAATTTTTAAATTTAATTTGAGATTTTTTATATGATATTAAAACCGACTCTATACTCTAATTTATATTCTTTTTTTACACTTGAAAAAATTTGTTAATTTGTTTAACCTTTAATCTATTTTATTACGTATTAGTTATAAACCTAACATGTGTCAATAATGAGATATTCAAATTAAAAATTTCACATAAAAAATAATAAAAAAATTAATGTTTAATATAATATTTAAATCTTATCACTTAACAGTTTAAACTTCTAAATTAAATTTGAAATTTTTCAAATTAATAATTGCAAGATAAATAAAAAAAATTCAATTTTGAAATCATGCAATGCCCATAAAATGAAAATCTATTCATAGTAATTTTTTCTAATAATATTTAAATTAAAAAAATATAACAATAATAATAATAATAATAATAATGTTGAAAAAAAACAAAAAGAGGTTTTAATGATGGCACTCTCTAGTCAACGTATACAGGTGGGAAATGGAGATTGGTGCACGCTATATACTGTTCGTGAATCTGACTTGACTACTGTCATTTATTTTCATTTTAAAGTATTTTAATTTTTATTATTTATGAGGAAAAGAAAAAACAAAACAAAACAAAAGACTTGACTCCGACAACTCAAGGGGCAATGTTGACCGTACGATTCTGATTTTTAAGGCTATAAAACATTGTTTATGCTATGCTAAAACCCTATATCCTGAATTTCATTTGTATATTAAAAATAATATACTTTAATAAGTTTTTAATTCACAATTCTTGATGTAGTTAACACTACATATGTAGGCAGTTGTACACAAGGTCATCACGTATCTGAGATGAAGGTATAGTATTACAAAAAAGGCAAAATACATTTTAAAGTTATCCAACTTTCACTATTTTGGTTATTAAACACTTATAAATTTATTTATACACATCAAACTCTCAAATTTTTATATTTTACTAAATTAAATGACTTTTTAACTAGAATAACAGAGCGTGAAAATCATTAGCACGTAATGATTAACTAGACATATGATTCGGCCAAGTTGATTGACTATGATATATTTTATCAATAGCAAAGCCATGTTATAGAGAAAGAGGCCATTAGCCTCCTATTTTTTAAAAAATTCTTTTAGTACCAATATTTCATAAATTTTTAAAATTATTCATTTATTACAAAATGATAATTGACCCCCTCAATCTTGATAAACTGGAGCATTGACCCCTTAACTGAGTCCAATTATTATTAATTTGCCTCCATAATTTATAAACCTGACTTCATCACTGTGGGTCATGCTTTAATTTGGTTTTTATTTGGTATTCTTGCCCTTGAATTATTTTTTGGTGTTTTTAGTTTGATGTTATGCAATAAATTGATTTAAATAGCATGCAATGTGGTTGTGAGAGATCAAGAATAATGGATTTTGAGAGAATCAGATTGATTTAGAGTCAATGAGAACTTAAAACTGGTGTCTGTTGTTGTTGACAAGGTGTTTGAAGTAATGAAACTCAAGAAGCAACAAGGCAGGCAAAAAGTAACTGATGGTGAGCAGAGAAATAGGAGAGAATGAGAGAAATTTCAGAGAGAATATGATGATTTTTGGGGTTCTGATTCTTATAAACGACTACGTTTTATATTTTTTTTAATCTTTTTTAATCATCATGTCTAGTAGGCTGAAATTATCCAATCAGTTGATCAAAAAACACACGTTATTTTTATGCTCTATTACTCTAGTTAAAAAATCTTTTGATGTGGTGAAAAATAAAAATCTAAGAGTTTGATGTGTATAAATAAATTTATAGGGGTTCAATAATCAAAAAGATGAAAATTTGAGGGTTTAAAAATATGTTTTACCTATAGAAAATGGTTAAGTCTTGTATATACTTGACACATATATCATATAAGAATAAAAATAAGTATCAATATCTTTTCACTATATAAAAAATATGCAAAATAGTTATATCAACTAAAATATCTCATTATTAATTTAGTGTAAGACCAAAACTTATATACTTAATATAAATAATAATTTTTCTACGAAAAATTATTAGTTAGAACTGAAGTATGTTCTCTCTATTTACACAAATGTGAATTCACATGAATATTGATCTATATAGAAGTAAATCAATAAATACAAATCCACGTAAATATAAGTAGAACGAAAATGCTCTTATTTTATTTAATAATTTCTCATAATCCTATGCCATGATCTTCAATTTGTGATTAACGTGGGTCCGACTGCTATACGTATAGTTTTAACTCTATAAAGAATTGTGAATTAAAAAAATTATTACGTATTAAAATATATTAGTTTTAATATACAAATGAAATTCACGATATATATTTTTTTAATTATGAATTAAAAAAAATAATCCTTAGCAGAGGCAGAGATAAAGATTTAAGATTTTCATCCCCTAAATTTAAAGTTGGAATCTTGAATTGAATACGAAAGACTTATGAAAAAAAAAAAAAACAATTTCGTGTATATTATCACTTAAATTTCAACATAAAAAAATCGATAATTATTAAATATAGAACAGTGACAGAATTAAAAAGTTTCTAAAGTGTTAAATTTGGCATGAAAAGTAGGTATTATGTTTGAATTTTTCATATTTTATTTATTTATTACAATTTATTTTTTTTAAATATTATTTCTTTATAAACTGCATAAATATTTGTATATTCTCCTCAAGTGGGAAAAAAAAAATCAAATTTCATCTCAGAGAGCAAAAATATTCACAAAATCATATTACATTACAAAATTACATGGATTAGATTATGTAAAACGAGTGATAATAATTTATGAGTTAAGACACTCAAATATAAAATTTCTAAATTTTTATATTTTTAAAAGAGACGAGAATACTGTATTAAAGTTTGTTAATATGACATGAAAAAGAATAAGAAAATAATTAATTGTGATGGAACAAATCGAATTTATTGATCATTTAATTATTGGTGAAGACTTTTTTAAGATATGAGAGCACAAAACCAAATCCCACACGAATTTTTCTTTAGAGTCATCAATACTTTATGCCTTTCTGTCTACCAAAGAAACTGATCACTTCTGGACCATTGTATTGTAGTTAGTTAAAAGTAAGGTATTTATTTCCTTTTTGTACAATTATATACTATATAATATGATTTTTGTACTTTTTGACCAAATTTTCTCTACAAGAATTTTTATTTTTAGTTCTTTTTTAAGTTTAAGTATTCTGTTTGGTAAATGAGACAAATATCTGATCCCACGGATTTTAACTCCATCTTCCTAAATAAGATTTTTTGAATTTATTGATCTGAATCACTTATAAATTAAATATCTTCTATTATGAGCATTCATAATATATAATAAATATTATTTTATTTTTTGTGTGAAAATTTTTAAAATTCAATTGATAATAATATTCATTTAAAGCATGTAATAAGCGTTATCTATGCATATTAGCAAATGCATAATATAAATAATATTTGTTAGTGTATTATATTACTTTTAATATATAAATAATAAAAATATAATATTATTTAAAATTTTAATTTGATTTCGATTTGACACTAATTCAATCTTTCATTAGTTCTAAAACTGACCAGGTTTAAAAACCATGATTTGAAAACCATGATAAAAACTATGAATAAATAAGATATTTACAAAAATTCATTGTTTTAATATGTAACTTGAATTATTTAATAATTTCACTATTTATAATAGTGCCACATCTATTTTTAATTTTGTAATTATTTTGTTACTTCTTAACATATGTTTTTATATTTTTATGACTTTCCAATCATAACATGAATAAAGATTCATAATAATAATATATATATATATATATATATATATATATATATATATATATATATATATATATATATATATATATATATTCCCAATTAATTAATTAGTACAATACACACAAAGTAGGTATTCGACCATTCAAGTATTAAAACAATAAAAAAACACATTATACATATAATAGTTGAAGAAAAGAACCAATTTAAACATTTTTAATCACCTAAATTAATTAGTAAATTAAAGTACTATTTACAAAACAACATACATTAATGAATTAATTGGCTTCCTTCTCTACAAAGACCTTCCTCTTATGTTTAATCCCAAAAGGAGTGACCTCTTTGTCACAGACATCAGAACCATGCCAAACATTCCTAGGCAAATACCTACGAAAATAGAAATAATCTGAGCTAAGATGAGGCTCTTCTAAAACCCTAACTTGAGCAAAACCTGGTCTCCAGTCATCTGTTCCACTCAATTTTAGATATAGATAGCAAATTGGTGAATCGACACATTGGCCTGTGACTTGAAATTGGTCCACCATGCAAGCTTGGAAAGGTCTCCTAGGCATATCATCAAGCACCTCTGGTTGCAATGGATCCAATTTTCTTACATGCTTTCTGTTTAGGTGGTGCACTATTATGTCATTCGATTTTGTGTCACCAAATCTTAGGCTAACATGATTTGAGGTTTCTGCTCCCTTTGTACAAGTTGTTTCTATTGTAATTGCATAGCTGCAATTTCCCTGCATTAATGTCAAAATATATAAATCTTATCACTATACTATATAAGAAATCGAGAACATACTAACACTTTAAACATGTGAAAATTCCAATCCAAAAGAGACTATTCCTTACCTTGTTTTGTGGCAGCAGACTCTCACCTTCTGCTAGTAGAGCAAGCAAAAATAAGCAACAAGTGAAGATCAAACCTCGGCAACTCTTCATTCCCATTGTTCTCTTGAACCCAATGAGTATCTGTTAGTGTTTTCTTTTTATATGCAACATTTATAGCCTGCAAGAAGTCATTCTTTCCTTGCTATACTGAAAAGAATATATTCTTAAGCTTAATTTGTACATTTGTCCCCAATTCAAGTATTATATGTAGGGATGGCAATAGGTATAAGGTGGGTTTTGGTACATATATTCATATCCTACTCGTCTTATATCAGGGCGGAGTGGGATGATGCGGAGCATGGAGCAGAGCGGATCAAATCATGGATACCCATAAAAATATATATATGTATTTATATGAAAATTACATGTTTTAAGGAAAATATATACATTATATTTACATAAGCATATATACATAATGCGTGATTATGTATTTTTTACTTAAAAAATATATAATATCAATAAACATATGTAAAAATGAATTTTAAAAAATCTAATATATATTTATGTGTATAGTATAATATAATATATAAATTGGTATATGGGGAAGGTTCGAGGCGGGTATGTTAATACCCACCCCTATCCTAATTATATATACACACAAATGAATTTTCATGTTATGTGATGAATTCCATAACTTTTTCATATTCATAGCTTTAGTGAGGTAGATTTTCTAATTATTGGGGTAAAGAATCCTTTCCAATGTTGTAACATTTTCTTTATCATACTAATTAAAGCTAGATTCTATTCTATCATCACTTTCTATACACAAAGTTGGAATTTAAATAAAAAACATATATATTTAACTAGTGATCATTTTTGGTGTTTTGTGCGGTCATAAAATTATATTAAATTATTATTATATTTTTAAATATTATATTTTTTTAATTATATATTGTATTAAATAAATACAATAATAAAAATTTTGTGTCATAGCGTAATATATTTGCACATATTACATAAGTTGGGGAAAAGTAAATATATTATTTATAAAGTAAATTACAACAAAATTGTATGATAGAAATGTGTGCATGCTTTTCAAAAATTGTTATTACTAAAAAAAAAAATACTAAAATGACAATTGAGGATCTAAAAAAATTATTATAATTTGTTATAATTGTTAGTGTGAATATGTATCTTCTGCAAGTCAATAATGGCTCCTTGTGCAAGTCAACAATGGCAGCTCTCACATTCACCTACATGCACTTTTTGATACTCCAGCTAGCTCTATTATTCACATAGCAAATGGACCCTTCAATTATGCTTGTTTATTTTCCATTGTATATGTAATTCCTAACACTATAAATATAGGTGGATTCTTGTACATAAACTAAGATTGAAATATACAGAAATATAATATCATTCTCTCAGTCTTTTATCAATTAACATGGTATCAGAGCCCTAGTAATATCTTGTCTGAAATATGATCTGTTCCATCATTGCTTAAAGTGTACACAGAAAATTTCAATCTCCTTTTTGATATGTTTTTTGATGAGTAAATTGTCATTTAAAGATATATTCTTATTCTCCTTCGTCCAACGAATCCAATGCAACCCGCTGAAGCCTCAACAGGCATTGGACGTGCCTGTACAGACCTTATAAAATTTCAGGTATTATTTTATAAATCTGCAGATTTCAAGATTGAAGACAATGAAAACAACATGTCATTTGACTGTCCCAAATAAAACAACATGTCATTTTGGCATCAAGCATCTACCACATCATCAGTCCACGTCATCAACACATCAGCTATTCCGCCAAATCATCAGTCCATGTCATTAGACACGTCAACAGTCATGTCATCAGCAAGTCTCATCCATGTCAGTGGCCACGTCATCATCTGTTCTAGTATTTTTGTGTTTTGGTACTCCTTGTTTCCAGCCATTCAGATATCGTCACGTGTACTTCCAATTTGGTTTAGTTAAACCAGTTGACTTTGGATTTGACTGACTGATTTAACCACTTCTGTATTAGTTTTCAGATATCACAAACCGGTTCCTAAGGTTTTTCACCCTCCTAAGTTCATTTTGCCATCAGATTTGTGAAATTCTAACTCTTTCTTAGAATTATGAAGAAAATCAATGAATTTCTTACTGAACCTATTATGTTTCCATTGACCAATCGGTTCAACCATTTTTAAACTGAATTTGATCAAACTCAAATCGGTTCCTGAAGTTTTTGGCTTCTTGAATCCATTTTTGTTATTTGTTTTAGTATTTTCTGACTCTGTCATCTATTCTAGGCCTTCTGAATCTAGTTTTGGTATCTATTTCACCAGTTTCTGATTTTATCTTTTGTTTTAGGCCTTTTTAATCCAGTTTTGATATCTATTTTAACAGTTTCTGACTTTATCTTCTATTTTAGGCCTTTTGAATCCATATTTGGTGTTTGTTTTTTTTTTTTTTTTTTTTAGTTTTTTGACTTTGTCATCTATTTTTGGGCCTTGTAAATATGTTTTTAGCCTGGTTTACCAGTTTTCGACTATGTTTTTTTGTTTTCAGCTCCATACTCTTTAAAATAGAGAAATTAATTTTCCAACTCATTTTTAAGATCTTTTAAGTAAACTCAAACTAGTATCTACCATACCACCTTCAGTTTGAGAGGGGTATTAATGTGAATATGTGAATATATACCTTCTGCAAGTCAATAATGGCTCATTGTGTAAGTCAACAATGGCAGCTCTCCACATTCACCTATATGCACCTTCTGATATTCTAGCTAGCTCCATTATTCACGCAGTAAATAGAGCCTTCAATTATACTTGCTTATTTCTCATTGTATATGTAATTCCTAGCACTATAAATATAGGTAGATTCTTGTACATAAACCAAGATTGAGATATACAGAAATATAATATTATTCTCTTAATCTCCTATCAATTAACAATAATTATTATTATAAAAAGTATATTATATTTATTCTTATTTTTTAGATGCATATATATATATATATATATATATATATATATATATATATATATATATATATATATATATATATATATATATATATATGTATGTATATTTTCCTCTCCCAAAATATAAAAAAAAATTATAAGTTTTTTGAAAAAGTATAATTTTTATCCATCTGTTTTTACCAAAAATTCATTTAATAATGGAAAAGCAATATTTTGTTTTCTTAACATTATAAATTAAATATAAAGTGCTAATAAAAATAATCTTTTTTAACCATAGAACGTTTCATATTCAAAAATTTTACTTCGGCATACTCCATTATATAAATTAAATGTTCACTTGACTTAGCAATTGCAATTAATTATTAGTATAATCAGCAATAATTACAGGTCAGTGATTAATGATAAAAATTTTAATTTTTAATCTTTCAATTATAATTTTAAATTGTTAATTATTATTATATTTTAATGTTGTTTCAAATATTACCAATTGAGAATTCAAACGGCTTCAAATGAGTTCTAAATGTTAATTAATATTGTACCTAATTAATAACCAATTTTTTTTTTTTAAATGCAAAAAATTAATTCAATATTTTTAACAGTACTTTTCTTTTCTCTTAAAAAGATAATGTGAGTAACATGTGATTCATTTAAAATATAAGTGGCTTTTTTTTATTAAAAATCATATGACTAGCATGTGAATAATTTAAAAATAACATGTGAGGAGCACGTGACTGATATAATAATTTAAACTTTTTTAATACCTTATTAGGTTTATCTCATGAATTTTTAAATTTAACTAACATGAATATAAATTAAATTTATCCGATGATTGTATAAGATTTCTACAATCTAAACATAATCTATTTGAACATGACTAAAAGAAATTATTTTTCTTAGACTTAAAAAAATTTGTTAATATATAAACATAATTAAAAGAAATAATAAAAAATAAAAAATGGGCTTATGTCGTCGGTACAAAAAGGAACTAGCGACACAAGTTTAAGATAACAGCCGTTAAAATGCTATATTTATTTTTTTTAATTTTTCTTTAATTAAAGAGAGATGTCTTTTCTTACAATGTTGGACGCCTACCTTTATTATGTTGTACTTTTTTTTTCTTTTAATTATCTTTAATTATTTTTATTTATTATTATTATTATTATTATTTTAAATGGACATAAATGACTTATTAAATATATATTTTACACATTTACAAAAAGGAATTTAAATAATATAATGGACTGCATATATAATTATTAAATTATAACTATATATTTTAATTATTAAAAATTTTTAGTATATTATTTTTTTTTCTATATATGAAAATTTTAGCAGAAATCTAAAATATTTAAAAGGAAAAAATAAAATTAAAAATTAAAAAAAAAATGTTATAACGATAGTCCATTCTCAAAAGAACGGACGACCACTTCGAAGGGTCTTTTTTTTTTGTTTTTTGTTTTAATTATATTTAGTTATTTTTATTTATTATTATTATTATTATTTGAAATAGGCATAAATAACTTCTTAAATATACTTTTTTACTTATTTAACCCTATTTTAACTAAAAATATATAATAAAATAGACACTTTAAATATTTTAAGATAAAAATATAGAAATAATTGTGTAGTATAATTATTATCTTTAAAAAATACTATTTGAACATAAAACCTTTTCAACATATTAAAAAAAAAAATTCAACATTAATATTTGAGTACTAAAAAATCATCTAATTTAATATAATTAGATGACACTTTGACTCAAAGTTTGTCAAATATAATAATATCATATAATACACATTGAGTAAAAGGTTATTTAATCTTATTAAATTAGTTGACATTTGACTCAAAAGTTTTCTAATATAATATAATTAAATGACATATTGACTCAAAAATCATCTAATTTAATACAATTAGATGACATTTTAACTTTATATTACATGTATTGTTAAATATTTTTAGTATATTATTACTTTTTCTATATGTGAAAATTTTAATAAAATCTAAAATAATTAAAAGGAAAAAATAAAATAAAAAAAAAAAAAGATCACTTTGAAGGAAGGCCAACTTTGTATCTCTTTCTAATTTTTTTAGTTTTTTATATACAAAATTACATTATAAAAAAAATTATAACGAATAATAAAACAAAAATACTAATTATAAATGATGGAAATCATTTGTTATTTTAATAAATAATGAGAAATTGTTAGTAATATTAACAATTTCTCATTGTTTATTGTCATATGTTATTCATATCATATGACAATAAATAAAAAATTAAGTATTAAAATATTTAATTATAAAAAATTAAGTATTAAAAGTTTAAGAAAATTTTGAGAACTTAAAAGAAAGTATTTTTTTTATTAAAAAAAATATGACTTTCTTTTATATATAGTGGAAAAAGTCATCTATTTTTAATAAAAAAAATAGCTTTTGATAATTCTATCTCATACCCACTAGTTTAATCCAAAATGAATCATTTTATATTTTTAGATATATAATTAAATCAAGTTATTTGGATATAAAAAACTAAGTATTAAAAATAAAACAAAATTTTGAAAATACAAAAGAAAATCTTTTTTTATTAAAAAAATACGACTTTTTTTCATATATGCTGGGAAAAATCATCTATTTTTAATAAAAATGATGAATTTTGACAACTATGTTTCATATCCACTATTTTAATCCAAATGAGTCATTTTATGCTCTTATATGTATAATCAAATCAATATATTTGAATATAAAAAATTAAATACTGAAGCTAAAAGAAAATTTTGAGAATTCAAAAAAAAATCACAATTTTATCTCAAGTTAGCCCAAATTATTTATTTTTTATAAATTTTATTAAAATTTATGAAGTTTATTTATAAATAATTAAATATATACTTTTATATTTTATATAAAAGAATTTTTTTTAAAATTTTATCTAATTAATTCTATAAAATTGGTTATATTTAAAAAAAATCCTATCAATTTTAATGGAATTTACAAGTAATTATAAGAAATAATTATTTTAAGACTTATAAACTTTTTTTTTTATTGTAATAACAAAAAATTTTACAAATTTTATAATTCATATTTTTTATAAATACATATATTCATTCTATTTTATTGAATATTTTTAATTTAAAATAATATACATATTTATTTAAGAAAATTAGTATAAAAAAAATAATTATTTTTCTAAAACTTGTATTCAAGTTATATAATATACCAGACCATTTTTAGTTCAATTTTCGGTTAACTTAATTAAACCAACTAGACCGGTCTAAATCTGACAACGTAATTTTAATTAACTCTATAATTTAGCAAAACAATTCCATAATTTACTTTGTTAATTAAGGTGATTAATTTCATTTTTAAATTAATAAGATAAAGACTTGAAATTCAAACTCCATTTTAAAACTTAATTGCATTACATGAGAATATGAAATCAGAATAAACTGCCAAAATTCTTATATTGTGAAGAGAAAGATATAAGCCTAGTTGGTGGAACTACAGTATCAGAAATGCCACATCAATTCAATTCAACTGTTCTTGTAACTTGATTTTATATATATATACGTTATTTTTATTTTATTTTTATAAGTTTGCTTGAGAGAAAATTGCTTGAATTGGAGTTCCCCTGCTATTCATCCATGGAGATGTTACAAATCATACATCTAATTATAAAATGACTTCTTGATAGTAACCCTTATATACAAAATATTTTATTTATATGTTTGATTTATTATCACTATTCATTATCCATATATAATATGTTTTGATTGGTTAATATATAATTACTGTTTCTAATCTTAAAATTTAGTTATAATCAATAGCTTACATAAAGTGTATGTATATGGTGAAACTTCACTTTCATAAATATCATCCAAAATTAATATATATCTACCAAATTATAATATATATATATTTTTTGCATTAATTTTTGAGATATTTTTCCTGTTATTCCAATAAGTATTAATTTTTTATTAAAAATATATCATAAAGTACAGTTTGATTGTAAGTACAAAATCAAAGTACATATTAAAATCTTAAGTTAGAGTATCATTCTCTTGTTATATCATAATTAACTAAAATTATAAAATAAAGAAAAATACTCTCTATATTATTTGATTTCAATTAATAAAATAGGAAATAAAACTTTCAGATTTATAATTAAGGAATTGCTTTTAATTTTCCTTTGAGATTCAAAGAAAATTAACAATTAATGGAAATATGCTTAAATTAACAATAAAAATTATTATTAATATGATATATAAATTTTTTTAAAAAAAATGGTATTATTGTAATTCTATGTAGGAAAGAATGAATGGTTTGACTTGAAAAAAAAGAAGGTCAAAACACAAAATGAACAAATTGTCTTTGACTACACTCTTGAGTTGTTCCAACCACTTGTTCAGTTAAATAAAATAAAATAAAATATGCCCAAATCCATGAATGGCATTTCTGTTATAGTTTCCTCTTCAATATCACTTTGAACTAATTTGAAAAAATTTTCTAATCTAAAAAAAAATATATCAACCCAAGTCTCTCACTTCTATATATATAGACAACATTCAAAGAATTGATCAATAAATACACATACATAGTTTCTTGAATTTGGACCAACCCATCAGTACTTTTTCTTTTTCTTTGTCTACAAGGGGAAAAAGAAAAAGGCAGCAAAAATAAAGAAATGGGTTCTTTTCTTCTTCCAAAACCAGCATTTCTTGGAATTTTTCTCTTCTCAATTCTCACTTTTTGCTACTTTCTTGAGCCTGCTCTTGCCATAACCAGGCACTACAAGTTTGATGTATGTGTCACATCAATTTTGGCATTGCCAATATAATTAATAGTTTAATTTTCAAGCTTTAGTACCTTATTATATAAATTAAACATGAGATTTTGAATTTATTTTATTTTATTATGATTGGAATGTTTTTGTAGATCAAATTGCAAAATGTAACCCGCTTGTGCCACACCAAGAGTATTGTAACTGTAAATGGAAAGTTTCCTGGACCTCGCATTGTAGCTAGGGAGGGTGACCAACTTCTTATAAAAGTTGTCAATCATGTCCAAAACAACATTTCCCTTCATTGGTAAGCATATATGATTAATGATTTAATTACTCTTCTTATTCATCATTCTAATCATTGTTTTAAAAAATCATACCAGACTAGCCGGTTTAACTGGTTAAACTAAGAATCAGATATCAGTCCAGTCCAATTATCTTTAAATAATCATATTTCCAGTTAAATTGGATTAAATCGTCCGAAATAAAAAATTGATGAACCTGTCGAATCAATATAATTTTGAAAATTATTTAAACAAATGAAACTTCTATTGTATTTTTTTTTATCCTTAGATGTATTTAAATTTAATATTAGGTTAATTATTTGTTTTTTTTTTTTTATATGTTTTCAATGACGGACCTAGGGGGGATTGACTTAGGCTGAAGCCCAGGTCAACTCTCAATTTTTTTTTTTAAATATATTATGAAACTTTTTTTTTTAATATGAAGTCCATAATTACTGATATTCAGTCCACTTTTTATATGAAATCTAAAATTACTGAAACTTAACTCGGCCTCTATTTAAATTCTGCATCCGCTATTGTATGTGTTTTTCTTAAATTGTTGTAATTTAATATATTATATTAATCACATAAAAATATTAAAAGATATACAAATATAGACATTTTATAGTAAAACAATTGATGGGTGGTTGAACCGGTAAGATTGGTTAGACCAAAAATCGATGACCCTATTCATTTGATTACTGATTTGATTTTTAAAACACTGATTCTAACGAGTTAATCATTGTGAAATGATTTAACTGAAAAGTCACCAACTTAAATCATAGAAACAATTTTTGAAACAGGCATGGAATTAGGCAGCTTCAAAGTGGGTGGGCTGATGGCCCAGCATATATAACACAATGCCCAATCCAACTAGGCCAGAGCTATGTGTATAACTATACAATCGTGGGGCAAAGAGGCACTCTTTGGTGGCATGCCCATATTTCTTGGCACAGATCAACTCTCTATGGTCCTATTATCATTCTCCCAAAGCTCGGCGTTCCTTACCCATTTGCTAAGCCTTACAAGGAAATCCCAATGATCTTTGGTAATAAATTAATCAAGTTAATCTCTCTCTCTCTCTCTTGTTTTTTTCATTCATTGCAGGTTTTAATGTGACTTCCAAACATAAAATTCTAAACTCATTTGAATGGAGAGACTCTAATTCGAGATTTTTCACTTTTTATAATTTTCAAGAGAATAAGAAAATCAATCAGATTATATTTAATTAATAATTAAGTGAATATCCTTATGTCATCTATAATTAACCAATTTCATAAAATCAAATTTATATATATTTATTATTTATTTTGCAGGAGAATGGTTTAATTCAGATACTGAAGCAATCATTAAACAAGCCCTACAAACAGGTGGAGGCCCAAATGTCTCTGAGGCCTACACTATCAATGGGCTTTCAGGTCCATTATACAACTGCTCTGCTAAAGGTACAATTAAAATAGAATTCTTTTTTCATTAGATAAAATCTCTCTTTTCATATGCATATTACACCAAAAGACCTTTGAAATCCAAAGTTAAGTTTTGTACCAACCTTAACTATTGGGTTATCCCCCTTAAGGACTACTACAAGTAGATAACCTCATTTTTTTTTTTTAAAAGTAGGGGAGGGGAGAATCGAATCTGAATCTATTGTTCAGACCATATATGTACTTATCATTAAGTTACGTCTTGGTGTGCTAGATAACCTCACTATATATACTATTATGTATGTATGTCTAGCAATTTTTTACATGACATATAGTCAGGTAGGTTCAATTTAGGCATAATCATATTTAAATTGGATTATGGTTAATAATTTTTATGGTATAATTATACTTATATTTGGAAAATCGAGACCATACGAATTGTCAATCTTATCTTATACTGCTCTAAAGCAAATATAAAGATTTCCTTTCTTTGACATTGGAAATTGATTTTTTCATTTTTTAATGTTTTACTCTCATTTTGCAGATACATTTAAATTGAAAGTGAAGGCTGGAAAAACTTACATGCTCCGGTTGATCAATGCTGCGCTCAACGATGAACTCTTCTTTAGCATAGCAAACCACACACTTAAAATTGTTGAAGTTGATGCAGTTTATGTTAAACCTTTTGAAACAGAGATATTGTTGATAGCACCAGGGCAAACCACTAATGTTCTTCTCAGAACCAAACCCAATTTCCCAAATGCTAAATTTTTAATGACTGCTAGACCTTATGCAACTGGTCTAGGCACATTTGATAATTCAACTGTTGCAGCCATTTTAGAATATGAAATTTCACCTAAATCTGCACTCTCAATTAAGAAAAAACTTCCATCATTTAAACCTAATTTACCAGCTCTTAATGACACTGCCTTCGCTACTAGTTTTACAAACAGACTTTTCAGTTTGGCAAATGAACAATTCCCTGCTAATGTGCCTAAAAATGTTGATAGGCAATTTTTCTTCACCATTGGGTTAGGGACTAACCCTTGTTCTAAATCTAATAATAACCAAACATGCCAAGGACCAAATGGAACTATGTTTGCTGCTTCAATTAACAATGTATCTTTTACAATGCCAACTACAGCTTTATTACAAGCACATTTCTTTGGTCAGTCAAAAGATGTTTATTCACCAAATTTTCCAATTAGTCCATTAATACCATTTAATTATACTGGTAATCCACCAAATAATACTATGGTTAGTAATGGGACAAAGCTTGTTGTTCTTCCTTTTAATACCAGTGTGGAGTTAATTATGCAAGATACTAGCATTCTTGGTGCTGAAAGTCACCCTCTTCATTTACATGGATTCAATTTCTTTGTTGTTGGTCAAGGTTTCGGGAATTTTGATCCTAATAAAGACCCTGCTAAATTCAATCTTGTTGACCCTGTTGAAAGAAACACTATTGGTGTCCCTTCTGGTGGGTGGCTTGCTATAAGATTCCTTGCAGATAACCCAGGTTTGTATGTACCAATTTTTAGATTTTTTCTTAAGCAATGAAATTATGTATTTATTTTTCTTTCTTTTTTTAATTAATAATGTTGATAAAATGTTGTTAACAGGGGTATGGTTCATGCATTGTCATTTGGAAGTTCATACAAGTTGGGGTTTGAAGATGGCTTGGGTTGTCCTGGATGGAAAGCTTCCTAATCAGAAATTGCTTCCTCCACCAGTTGATCTTCCCAAGTGTTAGACTTTTGAGCTGCTTTTGAATTCATTCTGACCACAAGCTACTCAATTTTATTTTTTTTTCCAATTGGTTTTTGTAACCCAATTTTACTCTTTGGCCTTTTTTTTTTCATTTTAAATAAATTATTACTCAGTAACTATTTAATTACTCATATGGAGTTGCATAAAGAAAAAGAACAGAGGATTTTTGTGATTTAATATAATTATGTGAGATATCTTAATAATATTATCAGATTTTTCTTTAATGTTTTCTTTAATATTTCTAAAATGTAATAAATGAATGAAGATAAAAAAAAAAAAAAAGAAAAATCGATTTCGATCAATACTTATAAATTGGAATTAAGGATTAATAATCACTGTGATCTTATAGAAGAGAGATTTGTATATGTGAATAGTATTCATGTTATTAGTTTTTAAGAATATCTTAAATCGAAATATTAATATTTAATTAGTGAAAATAATCTAAGAATACAATACAATGATTAACACATCTGGAAACTTATTTTCCAACAAACACTTAAATCCTAACGTTATGTTTGGAAAGAAGATAGAAAATGAGATGAAATAAAATTGATGGAAAATGTTTCTTGAGAAAAGTTTTCCAAACTAAATTTTTCTTGAAATTTGAGTAAATTATTGAAAAAAATTTCCACCCATTTTTTCCTTCATTTTCTATACCCATTCCAAACACAATGTAAACCAAAATTCTGTGTCATTTCCCCTTTCCCTCCTCGCCTATCACTACCAGCATCGCTGTCTGCCTCGCTGCTACCTCCATTGCTCTTGGTATCGCCGATCACCACAACCCATAAACTGGGGTCGGGTTTCCATTCCATTTCTTGTGCCTTTTATTATATCTGCTTAATCTCACCACCAAACAATACAAGCAATATCATAAAAATTTCACTCCTCCATTGCTCTTAGTCTCCGTTTATTTTTCACCTTCGCTGATAATAATCTCTCTCTCCCACTGTCTGTGACTACTAAGAGTACACTAGATTCACCATTTCAAACTCAAAATAGTCTAGAGGTTTGATTTCTCATCTATTACCGGCACTCGAGATTTTCTCCTCATCCTTAACTAAGTAATAAAATTCATAATTTCAGGTTAATCCATTTGGCATGCATGCAAAATTATTTTCAGGGTTTTAATTTTTCTCATTGTTAATCAGGTTCATGTTGTTCAACCTGTGCCCATTTCTTCCCCTTCAGTTTAGAATGGTAGTTTGATTTGTTGTGAATGATTTATAGCGGAGAATTAGAAAATTTGTGATTGTATCACTGTGACTCTTGATGGGTTTGTGTTCTGAGATATAGTAGGATCTAGGAGTGGCAATAACATAAATGATGAATTAGGCAATTTTGATTTGAATAGTTGACAAAGAGGTAAGGCACTTTTGATTAATCACCCATAACTTCATTTTCTACTAACATTTCAGTTGTATATCAAATTATCAGATTGAGCTTTAACTACTGTATATTCAATAATGATAATTGATCTTTTTTTTTTTTTTTTTTAAAAAAAAAAATCAATTATCATTATTGAATATACAGTGGGGGAGATGTTAGCTTGGGAGGGACTCGACATGTGCAGCAAGCACGACTGCCAGGACAAGGGCCTATGGCTATAATCGATCTTTTGTTCAAATATCTGTTTATGGGTAATAAGTTAAAAAATATATTATCAAATAAAAATATGGTCTCTAATGATAATAATATACTAAAAATAATTTCCTCCAAAAAATATATCAAAAATAATTAAATTACTAATAATTAGATAAATGGGTGGATAGGAGCTTATGTAGGGGTTATATAAGTTTGAGTACCCATATAAATTTAATATGTAGAGATTACAAAATTCAATCTGTCCCAATGAAAACTCGGTCTATCTCTTAATCTGATGGAGAATCTCTACTCCTTCTATTATAATGGAACATAAATCGGATTGAATATCTATGTTTAAAGATAGAGAGCAAAAAATGCGTTTTTGATATGGAAGTATGATTATTGTAATGCTGATTATTTTGTGAAAAGAAATTAGTGCCTTTTTTTTTTCTTGTAGGGTGTAGCCTTTCATTTTTATTTATTCTTTTGTGCAATGCAAAAAATTTAGGTTTAGAGCATCACCTAGATTTTGTAGAAATTCTAATGTAAAAAAAAAAAAAAATGCCAATTTGAGAATGCAGTAGGATGTGCGTGAATACGGGCTATTTGTGTTGAATGTACATAAAATTAAAAAGTGCAAGGATTAAATTGACCATTTAAAAGTTTAGGATTAATTTGAACATTTAGAAAGTTTAGGATGTCATTTTTATTTTGGTAAAGTTCAAAAACAATGAATATATAAACATTAATTTTAATTGACTAAAAACACAAAACAGTGAGCATGCACGCGAAGTGACTATCTTGCCAATTTTGAGAAGTAATCGAACAAGACTACACGAATCTTTTACTATATGGGTTGAGTAAAAGAAGAAAGCCAAAGCCGTTTAGTGGTGAATCGATAGATGCCTTCCGTTGATTGGTTGTAGTCGCTAAATATTGGGATCCCAACGAAAATATATCCCAAGCAGTGGAGTAAATTCATTCTTTGGTAAGTTTAGGCACCAAAATATTTGAGTTTAGAAAGCAAACTAAGCGATAATCAACGTAGGATCTGTATCTTAGTTCTTAGATATCTTTAGTCTCTTCTCTATCTAATCCTCAATCCAGAAAGAAAGAGCACTTAAAAAAAGTCCCATTGCCCAAGTAGGTAAGGACTTCTAAGTAGGCATCCACCGAATCCCTTGGGATAAGGTAATCCAAGACACATGGAGTATATATTGAGAGTATTCCGGTCCATATTGTATTATAGACCCATGATCCAAAACTTTAATTATTATATATATAATAAAATAGTTAAAAATATTGGTTAGTATAATTGGTTAACACATTAATCTTATCCTTTTTAGATTGTGGGTTCAAATCCTAGGCATAAACTTTTTTTTAGTTATTCTTTATTTTTCAGTTATTTTTTTCTTTTTTTGTTTGTAATATTTGCAGTAAAATTATATTAATAGTTAAATTTTTATTTATTTAATTATTCTAATTAAATTTATATTAATTTTTACAAGAAAAAATTACTTCAATTTTTTTATAAATATTTATTTATTTATATGAAATTATCATTTAATTATTTATTTATATTGAATTTGATAAAATTAGTTATTAAATGCTTACCATTTATCCTCTTACATGTCCCGGAGGAGCGTCTGGAATTGATAGATAGGAGTGAGTCACCACACTCAAAAAGTATAAATTTTTGTCGTTGTGGTACTGTTTGTACAAATGTGTTGGGGTGGTAGGGTTTTATTTCACAAACTAAAGGTTTTGAGTTCGATACGCAAATATCGCTTTTTCTATTTTTCGCCTTTTTTTTTTTATGTCACTTTCACCATCTCCGAAAAACCAAAAACCCTCCCGCCCTCTGCTCCATTGCCAGAAAACCTTAAACCCTTTTCGCCTCCATCTCCTTATATAAAAAATATATTTATTCATACATTCGTTTGGTTTTTGATTTTGTGTGACAACAGCCGCAGAAGTAGAGAGTTGATCAAAGATGCAGAAGACACAGCCGAAAAAACAAGATATAGTCTACACCAAGCAGCCCTATATCGAAGATGTTGGCCCGCGAAAAATGTTTGTTCCATTACTTTTACTTATTTTTTTTTGGATTATTGAATTTTTTGGTATTGGATTGGAATTTGAATTATGATGCTATTTTCATTTAATCTTTATTATACAGCAAAAGTATGCAATTCTCCATGATGTCTGGACAGGAGATTGTAAAAGCTGCAGAATGTCAAGTGCATTTAGGTGTATACTATGACTCTAATAGAGAGCCTGTTCCAGGCGGTTTATTGGATACCCATATGGTACATTATCACTTTTCTTTTTGTTTGTGTTTTTAGGCATTTGTGAATTTTGTTCTTTTTGATGTTCTGTTAGATACTGTATTATGGTATTATGTTAACAAACGAAATTTAAGAGGATATAAGTCTAAGAAAGTCCTCTTCTTTTGTGGATGAATGTGTTTCAGGGTGCTGCTAATAAAAGAGGTACCTGCCAAACTTGTGATGCGTCTTTCAACGACTGTCCTGGGCATTTTGGATACATGAATCTTGTCTTGCCAGTTTTCAATGTTGGATATATGACCAATATTTTGGATATTTTGAAGTGCATATGTAAGGTAAGTTGCATTGCTCATTTTTCATATTGTTTGCTTTAAATCTGGAGGTGAAACATTTGATTTTTTGTTAACTTTAAACATTTGACTTTTTGTTAACTTTCTTTCTTTCTTTATATATATATATATATATATATATATATATATATATATATATATATATATATGAGTTCACTTTGTGCAATTTTTTCTTTCATTTGGGGTTGGACTATGGGATGTTAATCAGCTATATGAACTCAGTAGGTAACCCATAAGCTAAGTTTGTGATAAAATATGTGCTTAAATAGAACATCTTCGTACAGTTGATGGAAGATTGTTGATACCGGGATTAGTTGCTTGGCTAATACCTCATTGACTATAAATATGCGGACATTATCCATTCTACCTTGCATAAACAATCAATCAAGGCTTAAATTTGTGATACAACTTGCAAGTTCCTAACCATTCAATACAATAATTTTCCATTTTTCAAACATGTTACCATCACTCTCTATCTGTCTCTTTAAAACACACGCAAATATATTGAGATGGACATGACATGCCAACATAAAAAGTCCTAAGTTTTAACTAGTTGAGGTAAGCTGATGGTCCTCTTTCCCTATTATTCCATATACAAAGATGTAACCTTAAAATGGTTCATACCACAAGCTAAATATATAAAGAAGCTAAATTTGTTTTTAATACTTCAACTCTAAACATTTTTTTTCCTCTAACGTTTGCCTTTTCTGGTTCCCCTTAAATGAAGTTATCGTTACCTACTGGCTCAAATAAATGCACTAGTTCCTCAATGCATCTTGTGTGGGCTCAATTTCACCATAACATTTTCATTTGATCTCATTATACCTTGATTGCACAATGCAAAGTCTCAGAACTATTTAGGCTTTGTTTGGTTGCAAGAGATAGAGGAATGAGGCTTATTCTCATTCCCAGATTTTTAATGTTGGACGCAAATGTGTAAATGAAATCAGATCATAAAAGCTTATCTATTCTTGATTTCTCGTCTCTATTCATCTCATTCTGGATAACCAAGCATCCATTAAATGTGAACATCATTCCTATTCCAGTCTTTCATTCCCATTACTCAATTGGCACCTTAATCTATTCCCACATCCCTTTAACCTAGCAAATTTGTTTCTTGATCCACTCTTTCTGCTTTGTCTTTATTTTTTATTTCATTATTTCCTCGCACAACTATATGCTGGACAAAATTTTCATAGATAGTCTTCCAGCAGTGACTAATGATGATAGTCAACAACTTGCCTTGGGGTTTTGAAATAATGATACATTTCAAATAATGGTGATAAATTTTCTGGAAAGTTACTTTGTTTTTTATTTTTTATTTTTATTTTTTTTCCTGTTGTAACTTTTGTGCAATCTTTAAAAAAAAAAAAGTTCCGATTGAACCTTAAGGCCAAGATGAGGGTACTTGACCCTAGAGAAATTGCATTGACAAACCAATAGATGTTGTTGCCATTGCTTATCTACTCAATATGTTGGTTCTGTGTGCCTTGAGTTTCTTTTGCAGTCTTGTTCTCGCATACTTTTGGATGAGAAACTATGTAAAGCACATTTGAAAAAGATGAGAAATCGCAATCTGGAGCATTTGAGGAGGGCTGATCTTGTGAAGAAGATCGTAAAGAAGTGTAGCACTATGGCAAGTAACAAAGCAGTGAGGTGCATGAGATGTGGAGATATGAATGGTATTGCTTATGCTTTTCTCATGACTAATTATATTTTGTTGATGACATTGTTTTATCACCAACAGAGAGGAAGCTTGTGCTCTGCTCTTCTTCAACATATGTATCAAGAAGGCCATAGCATCTTTGAAAGATTCTTTATGATAGTTATTTTAATTCCGCTTTCCAATATCATGTCATGTGTATGGATAACCTAGAACCAGATTGAACATCATGCTTATTTGAATAACGAGCCTTTTCCTTTTTCCTCCTTATATTTGTTCTTGGCTATTGACATGGCATATAAATTTGTCTAGGATATAGTATGAAGGTGGTCTAATCATGTTCCATGTATTGATAGGCGTCTTATGCATTCAAATGTACTTACATGCATAAATGCTTTTATGTTTGTGTAAAGAAGCTAGCTTAATCGTAATAACCATAAGTGTCAGATGCTTGGAAATAGTGGCAGAGCCTCATGGTTTTCAATGGGGTTAGTTGACCCCATTCAACTAGGAAAAACATTTGAGAACATATGTTTAATATAGAAATTTTAGTTGCTTTTAGTAAATTGACCCCAGTAAAATTATTTTAAAAAATAAATTTAAATGAATATTGTATTTCTTGGATTTGTAATATGTAAAAAAAATTTCACATAGAGACATTTTGTAGCCCAATACCTCAATTATGCGTATATATATATACATACACACACACACACACATATATACACATACATAGTTGTTAAAGGTGCACCTGAGACGCAAGGAGCACTGGGCGCATCTCCTAGGGCCTTATCATACCAAAGGCAGATGCTGTCGCAAAGGTGTGCGCCTTGGTGCATCTTAGGCTTTGTTACAAAAGGCTCTTTTTATGTCTATTTTGTATTTATTTTCAAAACAAATGAGCATTTCATTTAAATCTTAAAATAACTTATGATAGACTTGCCAACACCCAATGATTTCGATAAAGAAAAAGAAAGAAATAAGAGAAGATTAAAAGAAAAAGAATTAGGGCAACTTCTTGCCATCGACAAAAAACATAAAAGAATGAATGTTACTCTCACAAAGAAAAAAAGAAAGAGAAGAAGTGGATATCTTTTCCCGCCAAGATAAAATAATTGGAAAGAAGATGAGAAGAAGGCAAAAAGTCAATCATCTCTTGACTGTTCCTTTCAACCAACTAAGAAATTGGAAATAATCAACTTAAATTTGATGATGACGATGAAGAAGAAGATAGTATAGAGCTTGATGATGATTAATTGTGCTTTAATAATTGATAAGTGTCTTAAGAATGGATGCTTTTTAGCATTAGTAGGATTAGGAAGTAGGAACCTTACGTGTTTTGCATTAGAAACCTTTATTGCTAAGTTTTATATGTGTGTTCGTTTTGTTTGTTTTGGTCATAAGTTATGTGTTTTAAGTACACTAATAGCGTAATAGTCATATTATTATATAAGCTTGTTAGTAACAATTTTTTTTTTTTTTAATAAGGGGTGCGCCTGCGCCCAAGCTCAAGGACCCCTTTGAGCCTTTAATAAATAAACATATATATATATATACATATATATATATATATATATATATATATATATATATATATATATATATATATATATATATATATATAATTTTTTTTTAGTACAATAGAAAATTTTTGAAGGGGAAGAGGTGATTGATAAGGTTTGAATACTTGACCAACTATGCTATAAGGTAGACATTTAATCCTGGTTTAGTAGGTGAATGACAATTTTTTCTAAATTTTAATTGTGATTAAAAATATATATGAACACACTCACTTATATATAATGATATATTAGTAATTATTTTTCATTTAAATTTTGTAAATTATAATTGTGACTTGACTAATTAAATAAACGACCCCGCTGAAAGAAAATTCTGGCTTCACCACTGGTTAGAAACCAAACTTTAAGATTGCTCACTTTCCGTTTCTGAGCTTCACAAGGACATGTCAAATGCTCAAGAAAGAAATTAAATGGCTTCACCACTGGTTAGAAACCAAATTTTAAGATTGCTCATGATCTGTTTCTGAGCTTCACAAGGACATGTCAAATGCTCAAGAAAGAAATTAAATGAAGGGTTGAGCCACTTTTGGACATATTTCCATATCATTATTCATACCTTAGTGTCTATAAAGAGATATTATTCCAATATATATTTTATGTCCTAATATTTCTTACTGTTGGTTCTTTTCAATTTTTAATTTGAACCATTAAAAATGCATTACGGCATTAATCTCATGCTAGTGTCTTAAAATGTAAATTTAATATTTATTTTAAGAAAAAATATTATGCATTTAATTGTAAAAGGCAAAATTTAGAGATTAAATATAAAATTAGGGGGATTAAATGTCTAATTAGAAAAGTTCTTAGATCTAGAGGGGCGAAAATTTGGGGGGCAAATATGAAAAGCATAAAAATTATAAATACCAAATGAAATTTGTGAGGCAACAGGGGCTGTGGCTCCCCCGAGCCACCCCTAAATCCACCATTGGTGGAAGTTGACAAAGTGCATAATAGATTTCCTTGGATTCATCTTGAATAAGGAACCATCAATTAGTGAGAGAAGGAATACTTCCTGGCTTTTGAAGGGGAAATATTTGCTGTCTTGTTTGCATAATATCATTGGGTATTCAAGGGTTATATTACTTTTTTGATGTGCGATGTAGTATTGATTAGTTTGAAATTGTGATTTTCAGGTATGGTCAAGAAGGCTGGATCTGCTCTAAGCATTATTCATGATCGTGGGAAATTAACTGATAGCTATTTGGATGAATGTAAATCTGCAATTTCACACACAAAAGAGTCTAGGGCACCAATTAGTCCGGCTACGTACATTCTTAACCCTGCCAGAGTTCTATCTCTTTTTGAAAGAATTCCAGAGGAGGTAAGCTTTACTGTCAATCTGGATATAATAAACTCCTGCATTTTCTCATATTTTCTTCTTTCTAATTCACAATGCCATTCTTTTATATTACAGGACTGTGAAGTGCTTGGTCTGCGTGATAGACCTGAGAAACTCATCATAACAAACATTGCTGTGCCGCCTATAGCAGTCCGACCTTCTGTTATAATGGATGGCTCGCAGAGGTTTGCCCTATATATATTTTGTTCTATTTGCCCTAGGCTGCTATGCTCTCATGTAGCGTGATGATAGTTGATGTTTAAACACTTGTCTGCTTCTGTTGCAGCAATGAAAATGACCTCACAGAAAGGTTAAAACAAATTATTCAAGCGAATGCTAGCCTTCGTATGGAGTTACTGGAAGGAAGGAGGAGTGTGAACAAATATCTGGTACAACAGAGAATTTTGATTATGTGTTTAAACCCTTTGGGAAGTTGTGGAATGTGGATGTTAGATAATTGTATCATAACTCAATGGTTATACAAGTGCTTTTTATCGTGTTGATTCTATTATTTTTTTCTCTCTCTCCATACATATATTATTGAGCAATAATTCTCCCTCCTCTTTGCTTTTCCATTTTATAAGTGTGTGTATGCCCTTCTTGAAAGTTTATGAAACCTGAAGAACTCTTTTAGCTTTATGAACTTTGACTTTACTCCTTGATTTATACCTCCGTTGCCTAAACATATTCTCAACTTTTTAACTTCTTCATTAATGTTGTCCAAGCAATTAAGTTCACAAACTTTTCTACTTTTGATTGCCCAAGCAAACTTGAATATCTGTTGTTCATCCTGAATAGAAACTCTCTTATTAAATCCCAATTAGTCTTACATTGCAAATTCGTTTCACCATTCTATTCCAATTTTATTATACTTTTGGATATTATATGTTGAATGGTTGCACTCTTTTTCTATTTGGCTGGTGGTTTCTTTTCTAAAGTCAGAATTTCCACACTGTCTTGGTATATGTCAATCTCAAATATATATTGTATTAGTTTCTCGTACTTTTTCAATTGCAAGGTATTATTGCATTGTGCTCATGTTAAAGATTTTGGTTTAGGATTCTTGGGATGGTCTTCAAGCTGCTGTTGCACTCTATGTAAATAGTGATGTTCGTGTGCCAAATAATGTTGAAGTTGGCAAGCCATTGAGTGGCTTTGTTCAGCGCCTCAAAGGAAAGCAGGGAAGGTTTCGTGGGAATTTATGTGGGAAGCGTGTTCAGTTTACTGGCAGGACTGTTATATCACCAGACCCTAATCTGAAAATTACTGAGGTCAGGCTTCATTGCACTAATCCTTGAATGACTAGTATGGCTGTTTATATATGCTGTTTATTTAGTTGTGCTATTATGGTCTATTGGTGTAGGTGGCAATTCCCATCTATATGGCTCGGATTTTAAGTTTTCCTGAGCATGTTTCTCAACACAATATTGAGAAGTTGAGGCAGTGTGTCAGTAACGGCCCTTCTAAATACCCTGGTGCACTTCAGGTTAACTATCCAGATGGTACTTCAAAGTTCGTACTCTTACCATAGCTTTCAGATGGATAAACTCTTCTCTCTCTGGAATTCATTATTCTGTTTTGCAGGGCTTTGTTAGGTAAGTATAGAAAACGCATTGCTGAGGAACTGAATGTCGGTTGTATAGTTGAGCGCCATTTAGAAGATGGAGATGTTGTTCTTTTTAACAGACAACCAAGCTTGCATCGAATGTCTATCATGTGCCATCGGGTGATTATTAATTTTATATAAAGTACATGATATCACATATCATCCTTCTGCTATTCAATTGAATTTTCTTTTTGTTCTTGCAGGCAAGAGTCATGCCTTGGAGAACACTGAGATTTAATGAATCTGTTTGCAATCCATATAATGCTGATTTTGATGGCGATGAGATGAACATGCATGTCCCACAAACAGAAGAGGCTCGAACAGAAGCTCTTATGCTGATGGGGGCAAGTTCTTTTAGATCTTACTATCATTTATATTTATCATGCTTGGAAACCTTTTGTATTTTAGGATCCAAGTTTATGTTTCAGTTTTAGCTTGCATCTGTTAGTGTTTCTTGTTCAATCTTCATTTATGTGATAATATCATTTTTGAATTTTGATCCCTTCCGCACCCATTGGATGATAGTGATGACTTGCAACATCACATGAAATAGAGATTCTATTTCCAAATATATGTATTCCTATAACTACATGCACTCTCTATAGTCTGAAACTGTGTAACGATACATCTCTCTCTCTCTCTCTCTCTCTCTCTCTCTCAGTGAATAGTAAGCCATTGTTGTAAATAATAGCTGGATGGTGCTCCTTATTATTCATAACTGTTCCTTGGATCTGTTTACTTTGCCTGTATACCTTATTTTTGCTTTTCTTGCTGGATGATCATTGTTTTTATGAGATTTTTTGTGTGTTCCTCAGGTGCAAAACAATCTGTGCACGCCAAAAAATGGAGAAATCTTGGTTGCTTCTACGCAAGATTTTCTAACATCATCTTTTCTCATTACAAGGAAGGACACTTTTTATGACCGTGCAGCTTTCTCACTTATGTGCTCTTATATGAATGATGGCATGGATCTTGTTGATTTGCCAACACCTGCAATACTCAAGGTTAGATAATAGATGTGAAATCTTGCCTTGCCTTCTTATTTTAACTATAAATATGTTTTTTTTTTCTTTTAATTTGATGGCCAGTCTAAAATTGAGGTTTCCTCATCTCCATCTGGTGTTGGGTTTTAGATAATTCATTCTCTTTGTTGGTTTTTTATGATGGTACCCTAGTCCAAATTGGCATTAGTAGAATTTTTTGTCCTTTTACCTGTTGCAACATCTAAGGCTTGGGACCAGAAAAGGTCCATGTAGTGACAATTATATCGAGTAGCATAGTACAAAATCACACTGGGAGCACTTATCTTCTACTGCTAGAAAAATTTCCTGGACACATGCCTGCATAAACACTGGGGCTTTGTAAGTTGGCTTAATTTCACCTATGTTCATTGAACTTACCTCTTATCTCAACATGATCATGTAAATTCAACTTATATCAGTAAAATCATTCAATTTTACCTAAACATCAACTTGTATCAGCAAAACATTCAACTTCAATTTTGTTTCAATAAGGTTAATGTTGCTAGATTTTGGATACAATTTTACAGAAACTCCTGATATGATCACTGAATATTTTTCTAATTTTTTTTACAATTAAACATTGGCTTTTTCTTTGTCAATGCTCAAAATATTTGGCTAAAATTTTACATAAATTCAGCAAGTAACTTTATTGAGGTTTAGTGATTGTGCTGAATTTTAGTGATAGGTTCAATGGCCATGGATGAAACAAAGCCCCTTAATAACTTGTTAATTCCATGTGGAATTCAGTTAGATTTAGTTAAAGTTTACAAGTCTGTCATCATGAAATTGTGTGTCTATCTGTTTAATTATGCTTTAGAAATTGGATTGAACATTGTAATCTCTCCGTAGAAGTTCCAGAATGAGCTGGTTTTTATATCCTTCTGCTGTGTCTTGATTGTCCATTGTTTCCTTCTATCTTTAATTATTCTGAAATTCTTGTCATGCAGCCAATAGAGCTTTGGACAGGTAAACAATTATTCAGCGTCCTAATTCGTCCAAATGCAGATGTGAGAGTCTACCTGAATCTCATTGTTAAGGAGAAAATCTACTCCAAGCCTAAACCAGGAGATAAAAGAGAAAAAGAAACAATGTGCCCCAATGATGGTTTTGTTTATATCCGGAATAGTGAGCTAATATCTGGACAACCGGGAAAAGCTACTCTAGGTAAGTTTTGTTGTTCATTTTAAATGGTTGGCAAAATACAAGAGTGATTTTCTTTACTTGACTCTTTCTTTTCTCCTGTTTTAGGAGGAGATCATTTTTAAAGTAAACTAGTATCCTCTCACAAATGCAGTTGATTCATATATCTACATCTGTATTTTAATCTTGTTTCAAGATGCGTCATTTTGGCAGCCTTGAACTTTTTTCTTTTCTGATATTTCATCTTAAACTTACTCAGAAGTTATTTTACTTGAGTTGCATGTGGAAAGCTGTGTAGGTTAGTTTATGTAAATTTTTTTTTGGCATGTTGGTTTTAAAACCAGACCAGCTGGAAATGGTTCAACCAGGTTAATTTGCTAAAAACTAGCCAAATATAATTTTAAAAAAATCAACTAATATATTAGTGGTTTGAGGTAAAAAAATAGAGAATTTAAAAAAACCAAACCAGACCATATCAAACCGATCTTTCTGCCGGTCCAGTTTTTGAAACACTGTTTTGCCACACGGGTTTTTGTTCTTATAGTATGAATGTTATTCCAGGAAATGGCAACAAGGATGGACTTTATTCTATTCTTTTTAGAGACTACAATGCACATGCTGCTGCTACTTGCATGAATCGGCTAGCTAAATTGAGGTAACTGTTTACTGCAAGTTCTTTAATCACCAAATTCCTTCCCTTTATTTTAATTCAAGTCCAATGAATTTGATTTTGAGGTTAACTGTAAAGTTCAGATATCAGACTTCGCTTTTTTTTTTTTTTTTATAATGTATTTGTATTATCTGCTTGATGTTGTAGGGTGAACAAGTTTATGATGTTTTACCTTGGAATTTGATTTCCTGAATGGAAATTTTATCAATTCCAATGGGGGTTTCTAACTTTATGTGCTATACTCCCAAGTTAATTTCAATCTTTTGATAAAGTTATGGGGAGTCTACCTACATGCATGCTTCAAGTTAGGTATATGGTGCTTAGGATTAAAGTAAAGTGGGTTGGTTGTTTGGGTTGCATATCATTGGAAATTAATGACCTTTGGGGACAAAAATAGGATAAATGGATAAGAAAATATAAGTTGCTGGATTTTTTTTTTTTATTTTTTTTTGTCATGGAAGTTCAATTCAGAAAGTAAGGTGGAAGAAGACAAAAAAAATAAAATAAAATAAAATTGTCTCCTAAAGAAAAGTGATAATGGTAAAACTTATGAGAAAAGAATGTATACATGAGAAGGCTGAAAGAAAACTCAAGAAAACACACAGGGTTAGAAGCTTCTCAAAATTTCTTGAATTGGAGCATTATAAAATAGCATTACAGCATTGGTGTAGTACTAATACGACCATAAAGAAATTTCAACCGATTCTGTACGGTAAGAATAGAATGGGATTGTGATTCTGCTCTGCCCTTCATGCCAGCACCTCTTACTAGTGTGATTCTATATTCCTGTGGAGCTGATGGATATTGTTATTTTTCAAAGTTGGAATCTTAGGATGTTCCTTGAATTGAATGTTGGGATAGTCCTCTGATATCACTTCTAATTTAACAACTCATGGTGCCTATTGAAAAGAACAAATTGGGAAAACGTAAATCCATTAATAAATTACTAACGATTATTGTCTTCTTATACAATGCATTATTTTTAAATTCATGCGGGAGTTTTATCTGTAACTTGTTGATGATCATGCAATTTGTAATCCCTTTCCTTAATTTGATCTGCACATGGTTCAATCACATATCCTTTTGCTACTTTACCATAGATTCTCACTTTTTTTTTTTTTAATTTTATTTCGTGGCTAACACTGTAAAATGTTGTGCACTTGAACATTATGGTTCTCAAAGATTACTTAATAGCTATGATTGCTATTATCTGAGTGCATATGATAAGCCTGTTTTTATTGCTTTAAATATAAGATAAATTACTAAAAACCCTCCTGACATTTGCCCTATACACTTTGGTCCCTACTATTTAAAAGTAAACTGTTTTAGTCCTTGAATTAAACTGCTGTTAAAAACCATTAGTGAGATGCAAAATGACCAAAATGTGCATTTAAATATGGAAACCAACCTAATCTGACCCATGAATCTCTGGCTCTCTTGTTTATTTTCCATGTACAGTTCCATGAGATTCAATTAAAACCCAAAAAAAAAAAAAAAGAAAAAAGAAAGAAAGAACAAAGGAGGCCAATGGAATGCCTCAGCATGCCAAGAATTACCAAAGAAATTTAAAATCATTTAGGGACAGTTTAGTCCTTACATCTCACTAAAGTTGTACACCTCATCATTGGACCTGAGTAAAAAATATATACATTACAGCTTGCAGACAAAAGTATCATGCCTTCTACAAATGTTAGGGACTAAATAATACTAATAGGGCAAACCTCTAGGAGGTTGTAGTAATTCATCCGAAACTATATATTATCTGGGATAAAAAAAAAATTATATATATTATCTGGGATAAAAAAAAATCATCTGCAGTATTTGTTCATCATTTGTTGTAGGTTGTTATGTAATAGAGTCACAAATTGTGCATGCTAATTTTATGTTTATAGATAGATTTGTTTGGTTGATGGGATTTCTTTTTCTGCTTGAATGCAGTGCTCGATGGATAGGAAATCAGGGCTTTTCAATAGGGATTGATGATGTTCAACCAGGAAAAAAATTGATCGATGAAAAAGGGAAAACAATTTCAAATGGTTACCAACATTGTGATAAACTAATAGAGGAATACAATAAAGGAAAGCTTGCACTTAAACCTGGTTGTGATGCTATTCAAACATTGGAAGCTGAAATAACTGATACATTAAACAAGCTTAGAGAACAAGCTGGTGATGTGAGGATCTCAAATCTCTTAAATTTTGATCTCTTTATGTGAAACTGATTGATGATTGCTATCAGGACATGTTAGTTGCTTACATAACCTTGCGTGCTTCTTTCATTCTTTTTTGGTCAAAATTTTTACATAGATCTATGCAGAGTAAGTGTGCTCATGGTTAGGGTCACCTTCTCGTGTGAAGTTTTTTCAGACTGAACTAGGGGTGGCAACATCAAACATGACATGAAATTAATGGTTTGGATTAGGAGTTATTGTGCTATAGTTGATTTCTTGTTGATGTGATTGTAACGCGAAAATAATCGTGTCGTGTCATGGGCCTGTCAACCCGAAAATGACACACTTAACCTGTTAATGTTCATAGGTCGTATTATGTTAACATATTTAACCTAATACACTTATGACCCATAAAATATGTATATATAAATATCGGTTTTAATCTTCCTTATAAATCTTTATATAATAATATAAATTGATAGGTATTAAATTATCAAATTTAATAATTTTAAAATATTAAAAATAGTTGTAAATATGCAGAATGAATACTTTCATATATTTCAATGATATATGTACAGGATATAAGGAACCACTATAAGAATATAATATACAAAATAGGAAAGAATCAAGCTCATTCTTGCTATTTCTCCCCCTCAAATTGGGGCGTAGATATCACATATGCCCAACTTGGATAGTGATGTATGGAACATCCACTAGTGACAGCATGAGCCAGAATGTCAGCCAACTGATCGGAACTCCTACTATAAGGAATTTCTATTGTGCTAGAATTAAGATTATCTTTAGTATAGTTTCTGTCAAGTTCAACATGCTTAGTTTGATCATGTTGTATTGGATTACTAGCAATCTCAATGGCTGCCATATTATCACAAAACAACACCATAGGTTTTTTTGGACCATACCCAAGTTCCATTAACAGAATTTTCAGCCAAGAAAGTTATTTGAGTGCATGATGCATAGCACGATATTCAACTTTTGCACTAGAGAATGAAACCACATTCTGCTTTTTACTTCTCCAAGTCACTAAGTTGCTTCCAACAAACGACAAATATCCGGAGGTAGATTTTCTATCTAGAGTACTACCAGCAAAATCAGAATCTGTATATCCCATAACATCAAGATATCAATGTTTGGATAACAAAACATCTTTACCTGGAGCTGATTTTAAATAAGCCAGAATACGGTTGACAACATTCATGTGATGATCGCTTGGATTGTGCATAAACTGACTCGCAACACTACTGCATATGCTAAATCCAGCCTAATATGAGTTAAATAGATCAACTCCCCACTATCCTATGATCTCTTCTTGTTTGTTGGAATTTGATTTGAATAAGTAGAAAGGCCATGATCTACCTCAATTGGAGTATCTATAGGATCACAGGCTGAGTTACTAGTTTTGGCTAGGAGATCCAAAGTATACTTCATTTGGGAAAGAAACAGTCCTTACTTAGACTGAGAGACTTCCCCAAATCCTTCATCTCGAATTCTTTGGCTAAATAGCTTTGAAGTTTCTCAATTTTGTCTATGTTATTACCTGTTACAATTAGATTATCAACATAGACAAGAAGCAAGGTAATTTCATTATGATCATGTTTATAGAACAACGTATGATCTGCCAAAGCTTGCTTGAATCCGTACTTCTTCATTGCATTGCACCATCTCCCAAGCCATGTCCTTGGTGATTGCTTTAATCCATACAATGCCTTTTTTAGTTTGCATATGTTTCCTTCTTCTAGCGTAAATCCTAAGGGTGGATCCATGAACACTTCCTCTGTCAATCACTATGAAGAAGGCATTCTTCACAAACTATTGTAGAGGCCAGTCTAAATTAACTTCAAGTGATAGTATGACACGAAAAATATTCATCTTGGCTGCTGGTTCAAAAGTCTCCTGATGGTCAATACCATAATTGAGTATAGCCTTTTGCAACCGGCCTATCCTTGTATTTTTCAACCATCCCATCCGACTTATGTTTTACGGTGAATACCCGTTTGCACACCACGGTCTTCTTTCCCATTGATAACTCAACAATTTCCCAAGTAGAATTCTTTTGGAGAGCCATCATTACATCTACCATTGCATCCTTCCACTTATGATCTTCAAGGCTTCCTAAAAATGACAAGGAACAAAAATAGAAGAAAATTGAAGCGCAAATGTTAAGTTAGCCTTAGACAAACAGTGATATGATATGAAGTCAGAGATCGGATAAACAACACTGGAGGCTCTTGAAAAACTGAATCTATCAGGTGCTCTTCTTTCACGAAAAGGATATCTTGTATTTTGATAAAAAATAGAATTAGGATTAGAAGTTTCAAGAGATTCAGGATAATAGGTACATACCTTTGTGTTAGTCTTGGAAGATTCATCCGATGGCATAGTAGTATCATCAAGAGAGGTACTAGAATTAGGAGGAGGCATAATAGTGATATTTTCCTTTCTCTTAGAATATCATTTCTTAAAAAAAAAACGAGCTGGTCTTTCAGGTCACTCACCATTAGGTTTGTCATTTACTCACCATTAGGTTCGTCATCTAAAGCTAAGGCTTCCCTAGTTTCCTTATAATTCTCTGTACTTGAGACTCATATTTTTTCTCTCCCAACCATAATTGTTCCTCTTTTTTACTACTAGTCTCCCCTAGAAAAGGAACCATAGATATGTTCTTTGGAAAAATAGGACTCATTTTCTCATAACTGAACATCCAACGACACATAGTAGGTTCCTGTAGGAGGATGAAAACATTTATATCCTTTTTGTGATATAGAATAGCCAAGAAAAATGCATTTGATGGCATGGGGATCAAGTTTATCTCTATGAAGAGAACATGAACATAGCCAGAACCAAAAACCTTAGGGCAAATATATAGAGCAGATGTAATGGAATGAAATCTAGATAACATCTTTAAAGGGGTTGAAAATCAAGAATCCTAGCAGGCATTCGATTGATAAGAAAAACAGCAATCATAACAGCTTTAACCCAGGAACGTTTTGGAACATGCATAGTAAAACATAAGGCTCGAGCCATGTCAAGGAGGTGGGATTCTTACATTCTGCGTTGCCATCTTGTTGGGGTGTGTGAACACAAGTTATTTGGTGAAGAATGCCATGTTATGTCATACAATCAGCAAAAAATTGATTCACAAACTCATGATCATTGTTGGAAAAACTATAATTTTAGTGTTAAATTGAGTGAGAATCATGTTGTAAAACTAAGGAATAATATGTAAAACATCACTCTTGGTTAGCGTTAATTATACCCAGCTGACTCTAGTATAGTCATCAATAATAGATACAAAATATTTATGTCCGGAAACAGAAGGAGCGGAGAAAGGACCCCACACATTATTATAAACGCATGAAAAAGGAATAACACTTTTATTAAAACTTACTTTCAAAGGAATATGATGGTTTTTAACATTAATGCATTGTTCACATCTTAGACTAGAAACAAAAATATTGGAAAATAATTTAGGAAACAAACGTTCTAAATAAGAAAATGATGGATGTCCTAACTAAAAATGCCAAAGGATAATTTTCTCTTTATCAGATGTTTCTCTCTCTGTTTGGAAGCCACGAGTAGGTGTCACTATGTTTTGATAATGCTCCAAATAATATAGACTGTCCCTCTCCCTACAAATGCCAATTGTCATCTTCGTACGATTGTCTTGGAAAACACAATGAGTAGAGTAAAAAATAACAAAACAATTAAGATTCTTTGTTATCTTGCTAGTGGAGAAGAGGTTATTTGAAAGTGTAGGTGCAAGTAAAACAGAGGACATAAAAATGTTGGAGAAAGAGACACATTTCTAACTCCTATGATTGGCATAGAAAGTGTAGGTTTCTTGCTTTTTCTCTCAGCTTGCTTGAGTTTATACCATTACTGCTGGCATGCTTCTTCCAACAAACATCAACTATGTTTGTATTCTTATGGCGGTAGGTGCAAAACCGAGATTGAGAAGCTGTAGATTCTCTAAGAGAAGGAATAGAACTAATCTTTTGGACAGCTATAGCTGAAGCCTTGGAGTGAATTTCTGGCCCCATGGTAACTTGTCGTTGTACTTCTCGTCGAACTAAGGAATACGCTTCTAATTTTGGTAATGGAGAAGTAGTTAGAACACGACTACTAACTCGATCTAAGTTATGATCAAGATTGTCAAGAAAGATATAAACCTTGTCTTCTGTGATAAGATTTCAATATTTTTCAATATCAGCAGCTCATGTCATATTGTTTGGCCTTCAGTAATCAAGCTCCATAAAAATTGAGTTCAACTCATTGTAATATTCTGCTAGAGGACGGCCACCTTGACGTAATTGGAAAGACTTCTTCATTAGTTCATAAACATGAGAAGAATCAGATACATCTAGGTAACTTTCTTTATAGCATCCCATACTTTCTTTGTCATGTCACACTGCACAAAATGTAACGTCAGATTATTGCTCATTGAATTAATAAGCCAAGATTTGACAAGTGCATCTTCGGCCACCCATTCATCATAGCCTGAATCATCTTCTGCAGGTGCAACCTTTGTCTCATTGATATAGCCCATTCTTTTTTCTTCCAGTAATATGTATCTCTGAAATCTTAGACCAGCCCGATAGATAGAGCTAACCAATTTAATATGGATGGATGAAGGAGCATCTTGAATGGACGAGGTGGATGTTTTCTTGCTGTTAGAAGATTCGCCATCAGTTTTGGTAGACATATTGTGGTGTGGCTAGGGTTTTAGGAAGGAGGGCTCGTTGTGGCTAATATATATATATATATATATATATATATATATATTTTTTTTTAATTAAGAAGAGGAGTGGCTAGGATTTTTGGAAGGAGGAGCAGTTGTGGCTAGGGTTTTTAAGAAAGAAGAGGTGGCTGGAATTTCAGAGAAAGAGGAAAAGATTATATTCCAAAGCTCTGGTACCAAGTTGTAAATTTGATGAATGAAAACTTTTCATATATTTCAATGATATATATACAAGACACAAGGAACCTATATAGGAAATATATAGAACCATACAGTTGTATGTATATTCCTGAATTAAGGGACACTATACAGGAAATATACAAAATAGGAGCCTGTACAGAATACGAAAGAATCAAATCCCATTCCTGCTAACTAAAATGATAAATAAATTTAAAAATTTAAATATATTTTTCGTGTTGTGTTGTGTTACCCATTAATTAAATTAATCGTATTTATGTTTAGATTTTTGATACGATAGGCTTATCGTGTTATGGATACAGGTTGACCCGATGAGAATATGACCCACTAACACAAATTGTCACATCTAGACTGAACCAACAGAATCAAGCCATCATTGCTAACAATAGCTGATCTGACACTGAACCAAGTGAGATAAAATATCTGAATTTTTTGTTAACTAACTTACCAGTAGATTAACTAATCTAGTTTTGCTTAACCAATTGAACATGTTGATTTGGGCAAGTTTTAAGTGGAGATGAATTAGGATCTCAATTTTGCAGGTCTTGTTTCTTAGATTTGACCAGTCCTCGAGGGAGAAATGAAAAAGAAGAAAAGTTAAATTTTTTTGTTTTGCCTACAGGATGGGGAGAGAGAGATATGAGAAACCAAACTAGGTTTAACAACTGAAAATGAGGAGGGAGATGTCAGGTGTAGAGGGGAAGTCTGTGAAATGAATAAGTAAATATTAGGAGTGAAACAGAAAATAGACAAGTAAATAAATACTTGCAAATGTGAATTGATCACGTGTTAAATTAAGAGATAGATGTCGATGTATCCATTTTTTTTATTTTTTCTACAGAGTAAGGGGGAAGGAGTGTAACTCTTCTCTTTTGCTCTGCTTCATTCCTTTCCTAGAAGTTGCAATTCATTACCATGTAATTTGGGGTGTAAAAGTTTAAACTTCCGAAAAAGGGAAAATATCTATTTTTACAACTCTTGTTCCCTTCTCGTCCTATTCATCCAACCAAAATATAAAAATATTTCTCTGCCCTTTATTTTATAGTTTTAGCTTCCCAAACACAAGATATATAGTTTTTTTTCCCTTTTCATCCCTAGATAGTTTTTCTTCCCTTTTCATCCCCTTTCTTCCGTTCCCATAAAAAAGCCACTTGTTCCCCTCTCCCCTTCTAGCCATGCATAGTGTAAAAAAATAAAAGATAAAAAATGAAAATAATGTAGAGAGGCAAGAATCAATTTGTCAACCAACCAGATGAGTAAAAGCTGTGTTTCCATATAAGCTACTGAATTTGCTACAAATATTTCATCATGCTACTATATATTTGTTTGGCTGGTTAACAAATGAACTTTTGGAACGGTAAAACTGAAACTGAATAGATTGGTTCTGTTAACTAATATTTAGGCTTTTTTTTTTCATTTTCTAGCTTAGTGGATTATTCCTATTGACTGATAACCAGACTTTTGCTTTTGAAACTCATTATTGAAAGATTATATTGTTATTTGCTTTAAATCAATTTCTTTTTTATTGCAAGTTATCAAGTTTCTTTTTTTTGGCTTGGGGAGGCACTTCACAAATCCCAACAATAATTTGATTTTTCTTCTTATAGGTATGCATGAAAGAATTGCATTGGAGAAACAGTCCATTGATCATGTCACAATGTGGATCAAAAGGTTCCCCTATCAATATCAGCCAGATGATTGCATGTGTTGGTCAGCAATCAGTTGGGGGTCGTCGTGCACCAGATGGATTCATAGATCGAAGTCTTCCTCATTTTCCTAGAAAATCCAAAACCCCAGCAGTAAGCTCAATCTCACTTTTCCAGCTCTTTATCATTTAATTTTCTTTGTATTTTGGTGTGAAAACTTAATCACTGGCGGCATCATATAACAATATACTTTCTCCTATTTCATCCAAAAATATGTAGTTGCTGAAAGCAATATTTTTCATCAGCAGAAGTGTGTATTCTATGCTTTCTGAAATTAGCTATTGTTAGAACTTGCAAATTTTTTGCTGCAACAAATAAGATACTTGGACATATATGCAAGTTGGGTGCAGGTACCAAGTCAATGTGGCAATGATCTTAGATTTCAACTCAGTTCTATTACCTAAAGGGAACTTCTGTTTTGTAGGTTTTATTCTCATGGAGAACAAGGGTTGAGAGTGATGCTTGTTGGGTTTATCATTTTTATTTGAAGTTGTGAATGGCATGTTAAGCTGGTGCGTTCTAATTTATAACTCAAAGTAATGGATGAAAGTAAAAGCTTTTAGATGTAGTGGGAGTAGCGTCATGCTTGCAGAAGAGGTTCTAGGATTAAAGTTTAAGTTATATATAGATGCATGGTGTGCTGATGTGCTGATGTGCTTTCCATGAGCAAGCTTACGCACAAGAAGTTCAAAAAATTGAAAGTACATTTATTTGCTACAACAAGAGTTGTACGTCCTATTGGATCCTTTCTGTTGGACTGAATAGGTTCTTTTTCTTTTTCTTTTCCTTTTTCCTGATGAATAATATTTCTACACATGGCTTTAAATGCCATTGATATGTCTTTTATCAGCTGATACATATTAGATTTTTAGCCTATTTTTTTGGTATTTAGTTTCACAATGGCTATATTACAGGACTGATACGGAATAATCATAATGGCCAAAATGATATTTTCCCTTATTCTGCGTATACGTAAAGAGAAAAATGGAAAAAATTAGAAGGATAGAAAGAGAGAAGAGCATGGCATGTATGGGGGGGCTGGGGCTTGGCAATTGGATAGACTTCTTTTTATTTTATTTTTTTTTCCTCTTATAACCTAGTGTCCAATGGGCCTTTTCTTTTAACTCCATAGTGTCTAGTGGGCCTTTTTTAAGGTTTTGTTTGGTTTGTTGCTATCAACCCATTTATTAAGGGGTATATATTCAACATAAAACTATTGGAAAGTTTAGTTAATTTTGTATTTGAATTTTATAGGTTCTTCTTTTGTTCAATTATGAACTTGTAAAATGGGCAGCTGGTCATTTATATAAACACCCGATTTGCTCTACCAAATAATAGTAAAATCAATTTAAAACTCTAAATATTTTTTATTGCAGTGCTATCAAAGAGAAAAAATAGTTATCTTAAGATTTATATCTAATAGTTTAGTATTTGAATAACTAGAAAATCATAACCTATTCTTAATGCGTAGTTACTTTAGGTGTCAAGAGTATTGTTATGTTAAATATTTAGTTACATAGTTGTTAGCTCATGAATTTCAGTTTTCTAAATTTTAAAAAAAAGTTCGCAGTTGTGTCACCTGATATTGATACATTTTGGCCAATACCAAAACATTGTGATTATACGTTTCTGTAAACACCTGTTTCTGATGTATGAGTAATAGAATTTTCTTTTATGTTCTATGCCATCTGTATTCTTGGAGTCCTGGTTGAATATTTAGACGTCAAGAATTCTTTTTGCTTATTAATATTTCCTTGGGCAAAGATAGCCAAATTATCTCAAGATCATTATTGTCATTGTTAGTTATGTGATGGTTGTCTGAATCATCTGTTTGAATGGCGTTGACTATTTATTGAGACTATAAAAATGATAGCATTTGTGAAACTTCGCTAGCTTTTGAAATTTCTTTTTTATTTTTTATTTTATCTCTGAGTAAATCTCATTGTGATCATCTGAAGTCGAAATCATACTTGAATTTGGGTTAAGGGCTTGCTAATGATCTCTACAAATGTGATTTGTAATTTGATTGTACTTCATCATCTATGTTTATTGCATGCACAAATGGAAGAAAGGAAATAGAGAATTTTAAATCTGTCTTCACATGGTAATAATGGCATAGCTACTAAAATTTTACGTTTTATCTGTTTTCAACTTGATCTGTTGCCTGGTGGAAATTATTAGTGTTTTAACTTATTTTTCTTTGAAAGAATATTTGACAATGAAAAGAATTGCTTATTCATATTGTAACATTAGGCTGAACTGCTCGGAACATTTTAAATAACTAACCATGAACTTTTGAAGCGTTGAACTGGATTTTGTACTGTTTTATGCAGGCTAAAGGCTTTGTTGCTAATTCATTCTACAGTGGTTTGACAGCAACTGAGTTTTTTTTTCATACAATGGGTGGCAGAGAAGGTCTTGTGGACACTGCGGTATAGATAATCTTCTTCATCGCTTTTTTATCAATTATGTTCACTAGCCAAGCTGTCTGACTTGTATGGGTTGGCTTTTTTAACAAATGTTTCATCAATGGTAACCTACTATTGATGAAACCTTTGTGAAAAAAGCCAAAGAATACAAGTCAGAGAACTTCAAGAAAATTTAGATCAAGTCCAAAGAGCCTGTAGTTAGATTCTTGTATATTATTAAACAGCTCTAAAATAACAAGCTACAATGTTAAAAGACTGATCTTACTTTTCTGAAAATTCTTTTGATCTATATAAATTGCTAGTTCCTGTCAGTAATAAATGCAATATGTATGTAGTCTCTCTCTCTCTCTCATATACACAGCCACCCTACGTTATTTATCCTGAGAGTGAGTGCTGATAATTGCCATAATAGCTCAATAGTATGGACATGCTGACGTGGTATGGAGTGGGTGAGGAGAGGACATTGGGACTATCTTACTATGTTAAGATTCTGAACACTATTAAATTATTTTTGCTGTAGGTCAAAACAGCTGACACTGGGTACATGTCTCGTAGACTCATAAAAGGTTTGGAGGACTTGTCTATCCAATATGATAATACAGTACGAAGTGCAAATGGATGTATAGTTCAATTTCTTTATGGAGATGATGGCTTGGATCCTGCAAAAATGGAAGGAAAGGGTGGAGTTCCTTTGAATCTTGATCGATTGTTCATGAAAGTAAAGGTTTGTAGCTTTGCCTCTCCTATTAGCTGGAATTTCAAAAAACTATTGGAAAAATTAAAAATGACTTCTGAATGTGCATTTGTAGGCAACCTGTCCTGCTAGAGAAGAAGACTACCTATCTCCTGCAGATATCTCCAAAAAGGTGGGAAAATTGCTAGAAAAGTATGATATGGCATTTGATGGCATTTGTTCTGAAGCCTTCACCAAAAGTCTCAGTTTCTTCCTTGGAAATCATGTTAAGAGATTGGAAATGATGTTGAACTCATTTGATGGTGTTGAGGAGCAAAATTTTGAGAATATGGAAGAAGTTGGAGGTGTAAGAGAAAATACTACAAACATAAAAAAAATGGCGCATAAAATATTTGGTATTACTGAAAGACAGCTAGAGGTCAGTATTTGCTATTTCATGCTATTTGCTTCTGACAGACATTTGGCCTTCTCTTTTATTATTTTATTGGTGTTTGGTACCTAAATTACGACTCTTTTCTAGTAGTGCCATACTTTCATGACACCATATAGGTTTGATTTAGCTGAAGAGCTAAAAATAATTTGCAGAGAATAGTTATGGTTGGAAATGTATTATTCTTTTTAGTTGATGAGATAAAAAATCGGCTGAAGAAAAGTGCATCAGTCAGATAGATCTAGTGGAACAAATATTAGCAAGCTAGGAATTGGGCCCATCTTGAAATCGGGGCCTTCGTTTGGCTGTGAATGAGTGGGAGCTGGATGAAAATTTCCTTCTAGTTATTGTATACAGTTGTTTTGACAGTTCAATAAAACCTTTTGTTCTCCTTGTTGTGGATGGAATGAGTCAGGAAAAAAAAAAAAAAAAAGTGCAAGTAAATAGAAGATTGTTGAGATTGTTTTGAGGTAAGTGCAAGTCATGAGAGAATTAGATGTGCTTATGCTTGTTCTGTTTCAACGCAGGAATATTTAATGAATTGCAAGTAAAAAATGAATGCGTCAAAGCCTTCTGGAAATGGAACATTGTCCTAGCTTAAAGGATGCTATAACTTTTTATGCTGTTTCCGGGTGTTAAGGGTTGCAAAAAAACAGAACACAAGATTTTTGTTCTTGGTCTTAATGTTGCCGACTTATTGCAATTAGATATGGACTTATTTTGTATCTCTTCTTCTCAGTTCAATTGGTAATAGGGTGGAGACAGGAAATAATTCTAGGTTCCAGTTCTGCTGATAAAAGAATGCAATTTATTTTGGCATTGTTGTGGTTTGCCTTCAGTGCACAAATTCTGATGCAGTAAAATGGCAATTTATCCATACACTGGAGAAAGCATGCTTCTTAAAGAAGCTGCATTTTATGTACTTCGATCATATGGCCTGGTTAGCCAAAATGGACAAAGTATGATTTCATAGAAACAAAATAGCAGCATGCTTTTAGTATCTGGATATATTTGAGTGAATTGGTGTTTTATGGCTAAATAATACTTGAATTTTTCACCCTGATTGTTAATTGGATCTAGTTGTCCAATTCGTATCTAGATTGCTTGGCACAGTGAGAACCTAAGGCTAGCGCCTAGGGCAGCCTGAGGTGGGGCGCCATTTCTCAGTTTAGGTGCTGGCCACCCAGGCACTTTGTTTTTACATGCATCCTTCGGTTGCAGCTTGAAGGAGCACTCCTTAGGGACTTAATGGTTTTCGTTTTGAATTTTCTGTTGGTCAGATCTGCTTGACCATTGTATGTTATTACTTAATGACTTTGTAAATGTGTTTGGACCATTGTGATATTTTTCTGTTGCTCTTGTCTAATTGACCATTGTATGTTTTTATTTAATTACTTTGTAAATGTGTTTGGACCATTGTGATGTTTTGGTAAAATGACATTATCCACTGGGAATCACAGTACCTTGAAAGGAGAATGAATTGGAGTTTGGTCAAGACTCCATGCCCCTCTCCATCCCCAACTCCCCATGCCCCCGCCCCCCCAAAAAAAAGGTAACCTATGCAACAAATCAGGTTAGGCTTGTAGTACTCCTCCTTTGTCCGCCGCCATCCCTTCTCTTTTTTTGACCTGCTTCTTCTTTTTCTTCTACCCCTCATCTATCCTACATTATCTGTATCTCCTTCCTGCACTTCATGAATTTTTTTTTTACTGGAAAAAAAATAATTTGCTTAATTTGTTATTTTATACATTGCTTCTCTGCCTTTCCTTTTCTTGGAGAACAAGTTCGCAACCATCTCCCTATGCTGACTTATTTATAATGGCTGTAGTCTAATTTTATGTACCTACTTGGTCAAATGATAATTTTTGTGCGCTCTCAGTTGAAATTTATGGTTATAATGGAAAATTTTGAAAAGTTCAATCAGTTGTCTTGGATCAGTTGATGCAGTTTGAGGGTAGAATTTGGAGTTGATTATTGTATTCAAGTATGCTTGTGTTGAACTGTTCTAAAAATATTAGTTATTCTTATTATTATTATTATTATTATTTTGGATGCTCTTGTGCTCTTATGGCTTGTTCTGTCCCATCATGAGTAATAGTCTTTTCTTTTTACACTAAAATAATTTTCTAGTTGATTTTGTATATTTAATTTTAGTATATTAAAACAACAACAGCAACAACTAAACCTTAATCCCAGGTTAGTTGGATTGCCTACATGGATCCGTTTCTTCCTTCCTGCTCAGTTTTGCATTACTTCATTAGAAAGGTTTAGCTGCTAAATCTTTCTGTATCACTTCTTCCCATGTTAACTTGGGTTTTCTCCTTCTTATCCTTGTCCATTTTAAGATTCTCTACTTTCCTTACAGGTTCCCTTGGTGGTCTGCGACGTACATGACCAAATAGCCTCAATATTCCTTTACTTAGTTTTTCCTTGATAGGTACCACTTGTACCTTCCCACACCGCAACATTCATCTTTTGAATGTGTTGTTTCTCTACTGCCCAACACTTACTGCCATATATTATAACTGGTCAGGTGACGGTTCTATAAAACTTACCCTTTAGCTTTGTTAGTATTTTGCAGTCACATAAAACTCCAGTAGCATTATGCCTCTTCATCCATCCTGTTTTAATTTGGTGATCAACATCCAGTTCATTTCCTCCTGTTTAGTTCATTAAAAACATTGATTGGTTTATGAAAATTTTAATAAATGTGGTCCTTAGATCCCTTAGGCTTGTCAGAGCTCTGCAACTATGTTTTTGGAATTAATAATTGTTTTTGTGCTATTTTTCTGCTCTTCTTTGGACCTTAGTAATTTACTTGCAGCATTAATACAAGCCCTTTTCTTCTCTAATGATTTAATAATAATGAATCTATAAAAGTGTAATTTATGATCAAAATATAGGTTTTTCTTAAAACCTGCATCGTTCGTTGTCTTTGGAAAAGAGTTGAACCTGGGACTGCAATTGGTGCAATTGGGGCTCAAAGTATAGGGGAGCCGGGGACGCAAATGACATTGAAGACCTTCCACTTTGCTGGAGTTGCAAGCATGAGTATCCTTACTGATTTAATATGACTGATAATTTATACTTCATTTAATTGTTTCTAAGATCTGGCTATAAATGGCTTTTTTGTTTGATTCCTTAGCAATTTTTTAGATATCACACAAGGAGTTCCTCGCATCAAAGAAATAATAAATGGGGCCAAAAGGATCAGTACACCTATCATTACTGCTGAGCTTGAGAATAATACTAACGTGAATGCTGCTCGAATTGTAAAAAGTCGCATCCAAAAAACTGTTTTAGGCCAGGTATGCAGTCCATTCATTGGCAGAATTTAATAGGTAACTTGTCAGTTAGTTTCCATGAGAACTTCTCTATATAATGTTTGTGAAGTTCTGAATATTAGGCGCTCTTGATTTTTGCACTTTAGTCTTTGTTTCAGATATTTGAAATGCTCATCTCTAACCCTTTGTTTTCATTGATTAAGGTTTTGTTTTGTCTTCATTTAATACAGTTAATCTATCTCACATATACATATTGAATCTTCCACGAGTCCCTGGGTCTTCTTGCACGTGTTATGTCCTCAATCATATTTAAAATTCTTTTATATATCAACTAGTATTTTTGCAGTTCTGCCCTGTAATTGAAGGCACTTTGTCTTGTTTTGTCTTCATTATGCTGATATTATCTTCTAATATAATTTCCTTGTTATATTGCAGATTGCTAAGAGTATCAAAATTGTAATGACTTCAAGATCAGCATCTGTAGTGGTTACGCTTGACATGAAAACAATTCAAGATGCACAATTATCCCTGGATGCTAACTTTGTGAGGGAAGCCATTTTACAAACTCCAAGAACTAAAATTAAGCCACAGGTAATAAATCTTTATATTGTAATTTTTAACATTTTGAGAGTCACAGTTTAAACATTCCATGGCATATTAACATGCAGAATATCAAGGTATTGGATATTAGAAAGTTGGAAGTTATTCCTCAGGGTGACAGAGAAAAAGTCCATTTTGAGCTCCATTACCTTAAAAATATGCTCCCATCAATCACAGTAAAGGTGAGATTTTAGAATCTTTTGAAATAATTATATGATTCTATGTTATGTTGCTTTTTTCTCTCCTGGTATTACTGGCAGCAGATGTGTAATTGCTGTATCTTCAAATCACAGGGCATAAAAACGGTAGCATCTTCTGTTATTGCCCAGAAAAAATGTGGGGGTAAAGCAAGTGATCAGGAGCTTCCAACCTACAACATGTTGGTAGAAGGGTTAGTTTTCTACAGATAGAACATGCTTCACCCATTTAAGTATTCTATAAATAAATATTTTTGTTTTGGCAAACCCTCATGCTTTATCATTTCTGCTTCTGGTCTTTATGCAATTTAGATGATTTGTGTCCTTTTTTTTTTTCTGGACATATATTTCCAACACATTTTTACAACCTTGATTAGAATTCATTATTACTTATTCCCTATGTGGTAGATGTTTCAAGTCTCTTTTACTTATTTCAATCAGCTAGAAAGCAGTCATAATCATCTAGCACATTTGATTATTCACATAACTATGTTTGCATACATCTATCTCCCTTTTCTGAATTAAATGCTAGCGGGGCGGGCACTTTCAATTGTGTTGATGTATGGTTCTTGAATCTTGTTGCCTATGACTGTTGGATTGTTCCATATTGCAGTTGAAGAGGGTATGGTCTTCAATTTTTTTAAGAACCTTACCATGTGGTTTATACATCTTTGCAGGATGGGTCTTCAAGATGTTATGGGGACTGAAGGAGTGGATGGACGCAATACAACAAGTAATCATGTGATGGAAGTTCTTAAATATCTTGGAATTGAGGCTGCAAGGAAGTGCATTATTGATGAGATAAAAACTGTCATGGAAGGTCATGGAATGAGCATTGACGTACGTCATATGATGCTTTTAGCAGATCTAATGACATTTAAGGTGATTTTCTTAGCCATTTTCAATTTGCAATGAAAAATTGTAGCCAACAGATCTGGGTTCTGCATCCTTTTCTGGACATGCATTTCTATGGAAATTTCATGCAACTGATTTTGTAACAGGGTGAAGTTCTTGGAATCACAAGATTTGGCATTCAAAAGATGGACAAAAGTGTGTTGATGTTGGCTTCATTTGAAAAAACATCGGATCACTTGTTTCATGCTGCTGTACATGGGAGAGATGACAAGATTGAGGGAGTTAGTGAATGCATCATAATGGGCATCCCTATGCAGCTAGGCACTGGAATACTCAAAGTACAGCAAAGGTAAGAACATATTCCTTCTAATTTTTTCCCCTTGTTCTATTTTATTGGTGATTAAATTGGATAATAACTGTGATCAATTGGCTAAAAGAAACAATGCTATACCATTAAGCCTCACAATTTTGTGAATCATGTGTTACATTGAAGCATGCTTCCTCTAATGTTGAGAACCCAAGGCATTACCTTAATTCTGATACGCGTTCACTTACTGCACTTGCACCTAAGGTCCTTTTTATTTTTTTTTTCTGTTTATTGTTTTTATTTTTTAAATTTGTTGGTTCATAGTCTTATAAATAAATAAAGACATATATTGAAGTTGTAAATTCAGTATATTGTATATTGATACAAAAGGGTCTACATAGTTTGAGTATATATACAAGTTAGCTAATTTTATATTAGGAAACTATCCACTAAATAGGTTTAGAATCATGACCCTAATCAAGCCTATGATATTTACAGATACCAACAGATTCTTTTCTAACACTCCCCCTTAAGCTGGAGCATAGGTATTTATCATGTTCAACTTGTTACAAATATAATTCACTCGATTCCTATTCAAAGGTTTAGTGAAGATATCTCCTAGTTCTTCAACCTTCACATGCCCAATTGAGATGAGATTCTGTTGTATTTTTTCACGAACAAAATGACAGTCAATATGTTTAGTTCGTTCATGAAACACAAGATTGCAAGCAATAAGTAGGGTAGCTTGATTATCACACCACAACTTAGCTAGCAAAGAAGTTTTGAGGCCAACTTCTGTTAAGAGCTGATATATCCATATTATCTCGCAAGCAGATTGTGCCACAGCTCTGTATTCTGATTCAGCACTGAATTGGGACACCACATTCTGTTTCTTACTTTTTCATAAAACCAAATTCCCTTCAACAAAAATACAATAGCTTGTAATAGATCTTCGGTCAATTTTAGATCTTGCCTAATCTGCATCTGAAAAACACGCAATGTGAGTGTGCCCATGATCTTTATACAACATCCCAAGGCCTGGAGCTCCTTCAAATAACATAAAATTTATTCTAACATTGTCCAATTCTGAATTGTAGGAGCAGACATAAATTGACTGACAATACTGACTGGATTAGCAATGTTAAGTCGAGTCACTGTAAGATAGTTTAATTTGCCAATCAATCTCCTATATTTTTCAGGTTTTTCAAACAAGTTCCCATTTTTTGTTAGCTGCGAATTAGGCATCATAGGAGTACTACATGGCTCAACTCCAATCTTTCCTGTCTCAGTCAACAAATCAAGCACATACTTTCTCTGAGATAAGAAAATTCCTTTCTTAATTCTTGTTACCTCAATCCTTAATAATTACCTCAATGCCCCTAAATCTTGTGTGTGAAACTGACTATGAAGAAAAGTCTTCAAGGATGAAATTCCTGCAGTGTCACTTCCAGTGATAACAATATCATTCACATACACCACTAGAAAGATACTACCAGATGCAAATTGCCTATAGAAAACTGAATAGTTAGACTTGCATGTTTGCATGCCAAATTTATCCATTGCATGACTAAATTTGTTAAACCAATCCCGGGGACTTTGCTTCAAATCATATAGAGATTTTCTGAGTTGATACACCTTCTCATACTCCCCCTGAGCAACAAAGCCGTGAGGTTGCTTCGTATAAACTTCATCCTGAAGATCGCCATACAAGAAAGCATTTTTTATATGTAATTGATGCAAAGACCAGTTATGTGTAGCTGTCATAGAGATCAACAACCGAACAGATGTTAATTTAGCAATAGGAGAAAAGGTATTAAAGTAATCTACACCATAAGTTTGGATATAGTCTTTAGCCACAAGATGAGCCTTAAGTCAACCCACTTGCATCCTATAACCTTTTTTCTTGCCGGCAAATCCACTAAATTCCACGTACCATTAGTTTCTAAAGAATTCATCTCCTCTATATCATCACGCTAGCTAGAATAAGACAAGGCCTCATGAATAGTTTTGGGGATAGATACAAAATCTAAGGATGTAACAAAAGAACTAGAAGAAGAGGACAAATGATCATAAGAAACAAAAGACGAGATAGGATAAGTGCACTGGCGCTTACCTTTGCATTGGGCAATAGGAATATGAAGATTATTGTGTTTCGGATTTGATGCCAAAGAAGATACTGGTTCCAAATATGAATCAGGAAAGTCTCGTTGCCTGGAATAAACCTGACGAATGCGTGGTTTTGGTCGTGGTTGAGGTGGTTGAGATGGCGGTGGTGATGATGTGGAAGAGGGACTAGCTTGCATATAGGTAATGGTATAAACCAACAAATCATCATCCTCCCCTTTAGGAAAAGAAGTAGAAGAAGTTGAAAAGAAGGGTAGATGTTTATGAAAAGTAACATCAGTAGACACAAGATATTTTTGGAGATGAGGACAGTAACACCTATATCCCTTCTGCAAATGAGAATAACCTAGAAAGACACATTTTAAGGATTTGGAGTCAAGTTTAATTATCTGGGGTTGAACATCACAAACAAAACAAGTACTTCCAAAAATTCTAGGTTCAATAGGAAACAAATCACGATAAGGAATCTTACCCTGAAGAACAGATAAAGGCATATGATTTATCAGGAAATAGGCTGTGGAAACTACATGAGCCCATAATTATTTTAGAATATGCATTTGGAAAGCAGTGCTCTGACTATTTCAAAAAGATGTCTATTCTTTCTCTTTGCCACACCATTTTGAGATGGTGTACTAACACAAGAAGTTTGGTGAAGAATGTCATTTTCAATCATGTATATTTGAAAGGTTTCTGTAAAGTATTTCTTGGTATTATCACTTCTCAAATTTTGTATAAACATATTAAATAGTCTTAATTTCAGCACAAAAAGCATTGAAATGAGAGAAAAGGTTCAGAACAATTTTTCATTAAATAAAGCCAAGTTACACGAGAAAAATCATCAACAAAAGTAACGAAATACTTAAACCAGTTAGACACAATAGGACAAGAACCCCAAATATAAGTATGAACTAATTCAAATGGAGCATTAGCTCTTTTATTGACTCGAGGGATAGAAGATAGACGATGATGTTTGGCGAATTGACAAAACTCACAATCTAAAGAGGAAAGACTTTAAAACTGAGGACACAACTTCTTCAAAGTAGATAAGGAAGGATGTCTCAACTGACAATGAGCTTCAAAAGCAATTAAGACATTGGAGCAAGCAATTGACTTGGGCACTTGACTATCCATAATGTAGAGGCCTCCTGATTCACGTCCTCTACCACTAATCTTCTTCGTCACCAAATCTTGAAAAAGACAGTAATCAGGAAAAAATGAGACAAAACAGTTTAAGGCAAAAGTAATTTTGTTGACAGAAAGTAAGTTAAATGCAAATTCAGGTAGACTCAAGATAGAATCCAAAGTAAGCTGTGGTGTGGGTTAATAGTGCCAGTGCCATGGACAGAAGAGGTAAAACCATTAGCTAAAGTGACTTTAGGAGTTTTGGAAGACTCAACAGAGGAAAGTAGTTTAGGCTTACCTGTCATATGATCTGTGCAACTAGAATCAATGACCCAGTTGGTAGACGAAGCAAGATATGCATTAGATTTACCTGACCCAGCGTTGGCAGTGGTAGAAGAAGATGAATTCTTTAGAGCTTCTTGATATTGTGAGAATTCAGCATACTCGTCTACAGAGATAGTAAATGTCTGCTCAGATGTTGGGATGGGTGCAGTAGTTGCCACATTTGCTAAAGGTGTTTTTGTATTCTTGGCCTGCAGTTTGTGGAAAGTGTGCTTTGTATGACTCGGCTCATGACAATAGTAACACACAGCATCACTTGTGTCTTGACTCTAATAGATCCAACTCCCAGTACCTCCCCCTCTGGTATTATTTATAGAGTTCAATATTTCACTTTGATGACTGATGAGAGCACTAGAAGCTTGAATTGAAGAAGTAGAACCTGTACTAGTATCAGTGCGAAGTACTCTAGAGAAGGCTTCTTGAAGAGAGGAAATTTCAGCGCTAGACAAAATTTGAGACTTAGCAACCTCAAATTGAGAATCAAGCCCTGCTAGAAAACTCATTATTGCCATTTGTTCTTGTTGAGCCTGCTGAACTTTTTTATCAGAGCTGAAAGGGAGTAAAGTGTTTAGCTCTTTATAGGTTCTTTTAAAATTTATAAAATAAGCCTGGAGGGATTGCTTTTGCTATTCAGGCTGATAAAATTTCTTACATACTTCATAAATACGAGACACATTACCTTTTCTAGAGTATAGAAATTCTAAATATTCTATCAATTCTTTCACATATTCGCAGTGGTTAACTAAACCCACAATCTCATGATCAATGGAATTTTTAATTTGCAAAAACAAATGGGCATTATCTCTCACCCATTCCTGATGAGTTTTGTCATTAAGAGGATCGTGAGTGAGATGATCATCCTGAAATAAACTCCTTAAATAAATTCTAATTGTTCTGTGCTAATCTAAATAATTAGGGCTAGTCAATTTATATCCAGTGTTTTTAGTGTTCATAGGAATCATATCCATAACTACTAAATTCTTTTGATCATCAGCCATAATCACCCCAAAACAATCAACAAAAAATTCACAAATAACATATTCTAAACACCCAAACAGAAGTCAAGAAAAAGGAGGCTCACAGTAACCTCAAACCAACAACACAGTGACCAAATTATTTTTGGAGCAGAGTACTAGGTAGGTTTTATGAGATCATTAACTACACAGGGATGGCGGAAAAGAGGAGGCGATGCTGAAGGAGCAGATCGTACAGCTAGAGTATGTCCCATGCACTTCCACTCGCCGGCGCATGAGGAGGGATGCAGCGGCTTCTGGCGGCATGTGAGACTCATGCATTGAAGTTCTGGTGACCAGACTTCACAGGTTGACCGGTCGACGGATGGGCCTTCTATCTATGCCTGCAGCAAGAAAAAGAGAACCCTCTAGATAGGGAAACCAACTATGGCAGCCCTTTGCTGACTAGGGCAGAGTAAAATAGAGTCAGAGTAAAATAGGGCAGAGTAAATTCAGTATATTGTATAGTGATACAAAAGGGTCTACATAGTATGAGTATATATGAAAGTTTGCTAATTCTATATTAGGAAAATACTCAGCTGATTCTATATTAGGGAACTACTCACTAAAATAGGCCTAGAATCATGACCGTGATCAAGCCTATGATGTTTACAGATACCAACAGATTCTTTCCATAAGTGTTATGGTTTAGACATAATTATTGGCCTCAGGCTCAAGGCTCAACAGCCACCAAGTCTAGCACCTTTACTATGGTCAGGTGGGCGACCTTACTGGGGCATGTGCTATATTGTATAGGTGTGCAGCTAGAGACTTTTTCTAGACGCGAGGGGACCTTTGTTATTTTTTGACTACCACCATTTACTTTTTATTATTTGATATTATTTTATCTATTATATTGATATAAAGTTGGATATTTGTTTATAGTGTATTTAATACAACCTAAGCTGCAAAAAAGGAACAAAGATGAATACTATATAGGTGCTACAACCCTTTCAAGTGAAAATAACATAGAAGAAAAAAAAAAAAAAAAAGGGGGTGGGTGGTTGGGGGGAGCAATGAGAGGAAGACAATTAGGGCCTCTGTTTTGTACACACTTAGGGCCTCTCTCTCTCTCTCTCTCTCTCCCCCCATTATCTAATTTTCAATTAGGGCCTCTGTTTTGTACACACTTTCCTTCAATCTCTCTTTTTTGATCCTTTTTAGTTTTGTTGTTTCCTGCTGTACTCTTCCTCCCTCTTGACCTATCTGTCACTTATTTCTTCCTTCCCCTTTTTATTTTTTTCCAACTGAATTCTAAAAACCCTAGAAGATTGTTGCTTCACTCATGAGGAGATGGACATTAATATGTTGTTTTCACTCATGAGGAGAGGGACATTCACCTTTTCAAATCTCACCAATGTAATCCCCCCCCAATACTCGGGGAAAAAAGGATTTTGATATTTTCCCCTTTTTTATTCCTTTTCCTTGGGATGTATTGAATTTAGTCATTCTACGGCAGTAATAATTTGATAAGAGATCATTTATGTAACACACACCTCTTAATTCAAAAGAAGCGAGTATTTTACTACACAGATCAATTTTCTTATAAATGTGTGATGTCAATTTGTATATGTTCTAGCTAATTTCATTCATTTTGACTCGGTACTTGCCTCTCAAAGGTGCATACCTATACCTTGTGTCTAGGCACCTTAATTCACCTGGTGCTTCTAATAAACTTTGGCTGGTAAACTATTAGCTATATGATAGAGTCAGCAGAACGCTGGATTTTTGTAGAAGGGCCATATACAGATAAAAAGGTCTGCAGAACTCTAGATTTTTATAGAAGGGCCTCATATAGGACTAATCAACAACACACGTTGTTAGAGCCAGAAAGCTTTATTATGTGCCACTGTGGGTATCACATAAATTGGAGCTTGCACTTGTTATTTCTTGATCAGTTTTGTGTCTTCACTCTTTTCGGAAACAGCATTAAGGAAAACATTAAAGCGACTGTGCATTCTCTGAAATGCACGCACCAAGTTTTGGTGTTGGAGGAATTTTCTTGAATCCATATGGAATTTCAATGACTTCAATCAATATGACATGTCTTAACGCACCAATTTGTTTATCCACCCTCAGCTAATTGTGTTTTCTTTGCAGGGTTGATTCGCCACCGATACTCAATTATGGATTAGATCCTATCATCTCTTAAGAGTTTGTGATTTCGAGGTTCATATTGCAGTACCATTGGTGCACATACGTTAGTATCCATCTATTCAATGAAGGTTAGAAAATGTATATAGAAACTAAATGCGATCGATTGATTTATATATAACGAGTTCTATAGAAGCTTTTTTATAGTTTAAGCAACCTTTTCCTGAAATAACAAAAAAAAAAAAAAAAAAAAAGAGGCCCCAGTTAGTCTACCTTTCCATTGGAATATCTGCATATAGCATAGTTGATTAACCATGTATTCTTTGATAACGCATGGCGGAACAGAAGTTTATCAACTGTTGCATTCTGGGAAGATGGTCTGTATAAAGCTCCACAACAAGCTTTTGCATCGCAGGGGAGTTCAATGTCATCCATAGTCATTGAACTTATTTTTGTCTAATATGATCAAATTTTAGATATAATAGAATTTCATCCATTCATATATATATATATATATATATATATATATATATATATATATATATGATAACTAATTAGTTCTTTTGAATATGTGGTCAAGTGAAAATAGGCTAAAAATTTCCCCAAAAAATTGGCAATATTGACCTAACTGAAGTAAAAATAAAATCAAGTAATTTTGCTGAAATAAATTGGGGTGACTTTTTTTTTTTTTTTTTAATTTTTACTTAAAAGTTTTGAATGAGAAGCAAAGCAAAAATGTAGTTTTGCCCTGCTTCATTCAGCCTTGTTACATAGCAAGGGTTCATTTTAAAATGTAGTCTTGTAAAATAAAAACAGATCAGTAACTGCTGGAATCGAATTGAAGAATATCAATTTAATTACACAATGCACACAAGCAAATTAAATATTCAAAGTTTAATTCTATGATTTTCACTTATCATCCGGTATGTGATTCCTCCATGGCTTCTAACAATTCTTTGTGTGTTTTTAGAGATCACTCAGTATTTTCACTGTCATATGACTGTAAGATTAATGTGAACTTGAAATTTAGTCATAATTAAAATTTATTACTATTTCTAATTAAAAAATGTGTTTAGTGGAAGTCAAATCTGAAACTTTTTTCACAAATTCATCAAGTGTTATCACTTGATTTTGATTCTTTTGGTAATAATTTCTTGCCTTCTCCATATGCAAAAATGAAAAAAAACAAATTACAAAAATTAGAATTTTTTTCAAATAATTCAAAATGGGTTTTCCCACTTCCATTACAACTTTGCCCCTTTTTTTTTTCTTGAAAAAATAGAATTCTATTAGTTATACATTTTAAAACATGAGAATTGACAAAATATAATTAAATTAAATTTTTATAAAATTTGAGTTTTTAAATTTGAACTAAATGAATTTATTTATACATTTCCAAATAAAAACTCAAAGGTGTCATTTAACTTCATAGTGGGCGAAAAAATATATATATACAAGAGGAATGGACGACTGAAAATTTCTATAATATAATTTCGTAAAATAATAAATTCATTTAAATCTTTTATTCGTGATCCATCCAACTTGTAATATTCATGATTTATATTTATAACATTCCAATTACAGTATTTTGGATTTCAAAAAGAATATTAAACTATTAGATTGTACTAATATAAGTACTTTTGGTCGAGATTCAAATGCTTTAGAGCCCTATCTCAATGTCCCAAATCCAAGGTTTCCTGTATTCTAATTCTAATGCATCGTATATTAATTTCCAAGAATCTGGTGATTTTTATAATTGAGCCTTGACAAAGAAAACTAACATCTTGGAAATAGAATTCAGATTAATTAAACATTGGAAAGCAGTTAATATTCGTTTATTATCACTAATTGTACATGAACTTATGATACAAATACTTGCTTAATTTCTAATCTCTCGTTTCATAGCAATAGTCATTTTAAAAAGTTCCACGTATATTATAAAAACTATTTCATCCGTTTCAAAAAGAATATTCATTTTTTTTCTCATATACTTTAAGAGAATATCATTAATTGCTCAACTTCTAAATTTATTATATTTTTTCACTTATACCATTGTATATACTCATTTGTTACTATTTTTATTATTAATTTTGAGAAAACACACCTTTCAATTAATAAGAATAAAATGGACAAATACTTATATCAATTATTAGAGTAGGCAAGTATTTTAAGACATTCTGAAAATGAATAATGAACAATCTTTATGGAACGGAGGTAGTATTAAATAGCTTTAATTTTTATTAAAATGGATAAATATATCCTTATTTTATCATTAAAAATAATAAATGTTGCATGGAAAGTGAAAGAGAAAATGAAATTAGAAATGATAAAATTGAAAAAAAAAAATTCTTAAAGTGACAATTAATTTGAAACAATTTTTTTTTTTAAAATGACTATTATTATGAAATGGATGGAGTATTTTGTAATTAATATAGAAAAGGGAAGATGCAAATGGGAGAATTTACCAGAACAGAAGTGTTTGGAAGGGTAGGCATAGAATCTTTGTTATTGAATGTTCCATTTGTTTGCAAGTCTTGGAACAGAGCAACCCTTATTTCTTTTTCTTTTCTTTTTTTTTTTTTAATTTTATCCTCGTTTATTTTCCTATTAAGTAATTACATTTATAATTTTTATTTTTTCATGTCAAAATAAAAAAAGAATAATTTAATCTTTTCACTGTATAATTGAGATAATTTAGTAGCTTTTAACTCGTGTGTTGAAATTTTAAACGATAAATATTTTAAAATAGATGAGAGTATTATTTATAAACTTTAATTCATCATCTACTTAAAAAATATTATATTCAATTTTTCAACAAATGTTTATTTTATGTAATTGTTTTTAGGTGTCCCAACATGCAAACCTTGGTTTTTTCTGCTCTATTTTCTGAATCTGAACTCACAATTTTACCAGAATTGATAAAAAAAAAATGGAAGCATTTACAGTTTTTGAGGCTTCCAAGAGGATCAAATATTTTGAAAGACGTGGTATATGAAATCAGTGTTAACTGTAAGAACTTCAGGGGCTTATCTGCTCCTGGAGCACATATTGGTGAAGAGGAGGCATCAGGCATCAGCCATTGCCACAAATATTCCAAATATTAACTACCTGTGTCTAAGCCAAGCAGTCATTGACCAGGAGAATATGGTTATGATATTGGAAGGTTGCAAAGGTCTAGTCCATTTTGATGTCAGGAACTTCAAAGCATTGGTGATTGATTGCAAGATACTAGAGCTAGCTGCACATGTTCCTACATTTGAATATCAAGATCCTGATGATTGTTATATTGACTACACCATTTCGTAGCATTCAAGGACTTTGGAGATAATAATATTGTCATTACACAAGTTTATATACATTCAACAGCATTCATGCATAAATGCCATACAAATCCTGTTATTCCCAATGTTTCTATATCCAGATTCTTTTTCAATTACAGAGTCTGATATATAATAGAAAAACTTTCAAAGAATATAATCATGTCCGTAGGGATATAAGCTGACAAAAAGAATATTACTAAATATGTACACATTTTTTTCAACTTTATGTGACTTTGTTGAAGTACCTTTCAGTTTGGATAATCACAAACAGTTATTTGCAATTGGGGGCTCTGTTCTGCAACATATTGTCTGATAAACGCTCTTCTCCACCAAACCTCAAATGCTCTCTGAATGTTGGGGCAGTCGTCCCCCTTATTAAGGAATCGATCAAACCACTTTAGCAAAATAGCCTGCTGTTGCGGCAATGGAAGGGTAAGAATTGTCCTCCCTAATCCATCTTCAACCAGTTTCTTATCAACAGATTTAAAAGCCCTTCTTATCCATCCAAAGTCTTCGTAAAGAGCTTCCAACCAGGTAGACAACAAAGAAAACCTAGTTTCTTTTGGCACCAAGATTTGTCCTCTTCCAATGGCAATGCATAGTTGCGCTGTGATCTTGCTGATTTCATGTCGATAGATGGTAGGAATTTTTGAATGGAGAGCTGCAAGCTCCTCCTGATCTGCCCATAGTTTCACAAACTCATCTGCTGCTTTCTTATCAATGAGAATATCAACTATCCACTGCAAATTTTCAGCTTCTCGAGCTATTTCACTCATTAAACCTGCTCGATCAAGCCTGGTATCATCCATGCATGTAGCTTCAGATAAGCATAGGACGAGTGAACTAAGACATCCGTGGCAAAGAGAATAAAACATTTCCTTAGAAACATCAAGCCTATTATCGTGATCAGATGAATCTTCTTTAAATAATCTAGAAATTACAGTTTTCATCTCTCGGCGAGCTTTATCATCTTTGGCTTGTAGAACACCATTTAACAATTTCCGGCAGATATCATCAGCTCTTGTAGAAGTTGATAATTCAGTTGATACTCTTTGCAGAACCTCAGTTGCTGAGTCATGAAGCTGAAGTTGACTGAGATGTGATATGACCTTTTCCTCTTCATCCTCAGACCATGGTACTGCTTCCAAGTATTCTAAGCATGACATAATCCCCTCATCAAACATGATAGCTGCAGATACCTACAACCGGGCACTAATATTATAAATTTTTACTTTTAGTTTTTTGGTAAATGGTAATGAATATTATAATACTGAATATTTCACTACAGCAGAAAAAAAAAAAAAAAAAAGATTCCATCATCTTACATATAAATGATAAGTGGATGACTTTAGCAATGAGATGTATCCAAATAAAAGAAAAAAAAAATTCAGTGAGTTAAATGTGTAGCAGTAACTTCTGTAATTAAGCTACATTACGAGCTAGAGCAAGTTGGAAGTCTCAGAGAAAAAACAGAGGTACATAAGACATTTTTTTGTTTTTACTATTTTTCTCTTACTTCCCAAAAAGATTAAAGGATAAAACAAGAAACTTAATGTTATTTGTACCTATCCTGTTGCAAGAGTTGCCAGCAAAGAAAGTTTCAATACACATTTCCTCATGACAACAATATAGCGCCGAGTAATATACGGTTTTATCTTTGAAATGTGAAAAAATGCAGTCCAATTTACGTTCTGTCCATTAACTGCAACTCAAAGCAAACGCTACTATTCCTGTTCACCCCTCTGCTTTTCATTCTTCTGATGAAAATGGTTAATTTTTTCCTTTTATTTACAAACCAAACTAACAAAAATAGCAAAACACTTGAGTGCAATTTTCCCATTTTTCTTACCATTCTTAGTAAACAACCAAAAAAAGTAATGATTCATTAAGCCGAAAACATAAATATGAGAAATATCTCAATAATTAGCATCACAGCAACCTATCAAACAGAATACAAAACATCAACTTCCGACCTCATTTTTCTGCTCGTCAATCTATCCGAGTTCCCCCAGCCACCAAAATGAATAATAAAAGCATTTAAAAGCAAGTAAAGACTACCGAATGTCTGTACACAAACACACACACAAAAGAAAAATCCAATTAGACCCAAGGAACACAGATAAAAAGGAAAAATCAACACAAAGCAACCAAATAACACACAAATAACCATTTATAAGATAAAATGTGATTATAAACAAAGATATTATGTAAAATGCTATACCTTGAGCAATGCCAAGACCTTGGTGACCTCCTCACCCATCAATCTCTTCTTCAAATCATCACAATACATCAAAACCAGAGTCTCCATGTATACCTCTACATCATCACACTCGCTTATCTCCACAGAATGCATCACACCTTTTTCTCTGTCTCTCAACTTTTCACTGAAGAACCCACTCTTCTCCATCAAAACCCTTTTATGCACATCGAATGAAACGCTATACCCATCTCTCCCAATCACTGTCAGCCTCACATCACCCAACCCCAGCCCACAATTATTCAAGTTGTCAAATTCTTTTACTAATTTTGAGATTTTTGATTGGGATCTTTGCCTGTTCTGTTCAAGGGCTTGCTCCTCAGACATCATTTGGAAGAGGGTTGGGTGGTGACCCGAGCGAGTTGGCGGGTGAGTTGACTCAGTAGTATTGAAATGAGGTGGAGAGAGCAGGGTTTTAGAGGTGGGAGAGTTTAAAACTCTAGAAAGTGCTGTTGTAGAGGAAATTCTTGAAGGTGAAAAAGAAAGTGTTGTGTCTGAGATAAACCCTTGTTTTATCATCGTCGACACTTCTCTTGATGCTGCCATTTCAATTAAATTCAAGCAGTGAAATGGGTATGATCAATATCAAATTCAAGAATCCTGTACTAACAGGATCTTTTTTTTTTTCCCCGGGAAATTATCAAGTGGGTTTTTCAGAAAAAGTTGGCTGTATAAGAAATAGAGGTGGAATCTTAGAAAGAAATTCAATTCAGTGGTCTTCGGAGCATAGAAAAAGAGAAGATAGTGAAATGGGTATGATCAGTATCAAGTTCAAGAACCCTGTACCATTGGGATCTCTTTTATTTTTCCCGGGAAAATTAGCAAGTGGATTTTCAAGAAAAAGTCGCTTGTGTAAGAAAAAGAGGTAGAATCTGAGAAAGAAATTCAATTCAGTGGCCTTGGAAGCATAGAAAAAGAGAAACTAGTGAAATGGATATCATCAGTATCAGGTTCGAGAATCAAGAAAACCCTGTACTATTGGGATCTTTTTCTTTTTCCCGGAAAAATTATGAAATGGGTTTTCGGGGAAAAGTGGGTTGTGTAAGAAAAAGAGGTAGAATCCAAGAAAGAAAGTGAAGAAAGGTGGGGATTTTGGATCTGTAGTTGAATAATGGCAACAAATGCTGACAACCAGTGTGGGTAATTGTAATTATGGTGTTTCTTTATAAACCTAAATAAACGGTTGTTTTTTTTTGGAGATCGGCAAGGGGACCTTATTTTATGGACAATTTATTATTTAGCCCTTAAAATTTAATCTAATTAATAAAATAAATTTTTTATTTAGTCAAATTAACTGATTAGTCCTTAAAATTCTATTCTATTTAATTAAATAGTCCTTAAGTCTATTTTTTCCAATTTCCACTGTTAAATTCAAGTGAAATTACTAAACTATTCTCATAACCACATCACTGATACTGATTTATAGAGGCGAATAGAAAATTAAAATTTTTTAATGCAAGTACACGCTAAATACAATATTAAAGAGAAAGTTAGATAATTAGAAATAAACTATTTTTCTACGTTCACTTCTCTTAAATTCTTATTTAGAGCTTCACTAATCCGAGTTTATACCTAAAAGCTTTTACACTTATAGTTGATTCGGGTTTTACTTTATACTAGTTCTCTAGGATCACAGGTAAACACATAATCAAATACAATGATTTTGAGGTTTTAAAGTGTCATAAGATTCACAAAAAAAAGCTATCACAAGAGGGGCTTTATGAAACAATCTAAATTTTCAATTATTTTATAAAATTCTATTTTCGTACGGAAATATCTTATTTTATTATTTTCCTTATTAAAATAAGATTAGAGTTATATTTTATTAAATTATAAATATTCATATTATTTGAATATGTATTATTAATGACAATTTTGATATAATATTACAATATTATATTATTATGATAATGTTAATGTGGATTATTTGGAGAATTGTATTTTGGATTATATTTTGATATTTGAGTATTAATAAAGGTATTAATTATATTATAAGTTGATTATAGTATTTTTGTTAGATATTTAGATTTTCGTTATAATTACTATAATTACCGTTAATAACGTTATTGATATATTTTCATGAGTATATGTTGTAAATTATTATTAATATGTAAATTATGAATTATTGTTAATTATTATTATTATTACTATCATTTGCATTATTATGATTATTATTATTATTATTATTATTATTATTATTATTATTATTATTATTAATGCCATTACCCTTATTATTATTATTAGTATTATTATTTTGTATATATAAATATGTAGCATTATGTTTATATAAACATATGTATATAGTATTATATATGTATATAGTATATGGTTCAGTATATATATATATCAAAACTGTGGGTTAAGAAAATTAAAAGGAAAAGATGAAAAGGGAGTTGATTGGTTGGAAAGAAGCCAAAACGGGGCGTTTTGGTTGAACAAAAACGGGCAGAACAGAAATAGGAGAGAGGAGAGAGAAAGGGAGAAGCCAAGAGAGAGAGAGAGAGTGTTGACCGTGTTCCGGCGGGCGGTGGCAAGCACCGCCACCACCACTGGGTAGAGGGAGGACCGGCGACCTCGAGGGAGGTGGCAGCGCGACGATCGGCGGCGGCACGGCGGCGTACGTGAAGAGAGAAGGACCGGCGGCCACCGTAACTTTAACTCCATTTTTCGGCCGATTCCGGCAGCGGAATCCGGCGATCTTGGTGCCGTTTTACTCCTGGAGATGAGAGTTTCACTTTGGTACCTGCCTTGCCCCCTGAGGACCACCGGAGGAGGAGATCAAAAAATATCAAACCGTGGCTTTGGAGGCGTTTTCCGGTGGCTAGAGGGCGAGTGCCAGCGAGTGATGACTGTTTTTGGGCTCCTGGGGTTGAGGTGAATCTGCTGGTGTGGAGTTTCCCCTGATCCGCCACCACCGGTGGTGGCCCGTGGCCGCGGTGCCGGCGCGTGAAGAGGTCCAGAAATTCTGTTTCAACATTCTGGCACGATCCTCAACGTTGTATGTTCAGAATTTGTGAAGGTGTCGGTGTCTGGCGTCTTCCTGGTTCCAAGGCTACTCTTCTGAGGGAAGCTGGTCGGAAGCGTCGACAGTTAGGTGAGTGATACTCACTGATATATTATTCTATTTCCATTTCATATGCATTGCTGTGTGTATATATATACGTATATTATGCATTACTATTGCATCTATAAGCATGTGACATTTGACTGTGAGTGATTAATTGATATTTGTATTTTGTGCCATACTATGTGGTGATTGACGGATGGAGGTCGGGAGGATACAGTATCACTTAGGATTATGGATTTGTTATGGTTATGATTTGGATTATGATGAGATTCAGAAGATGAGCTATGACTGATGGATGTCGGCCGGGCCTGCTCATCGCCAGGACTGCTGTCAGTCGGGTCAGGGCTGCGTGGTACAGACCAGTGACGGTCGGGCCCCTTGGATATAAGAGACAGATTATTTGGATTCAGAGAGCCAGGGTAGGGGGATCGGCTCCCCATATTGAGTGTTGAGTATCAGAGTGGTACTGTGGACCATACCCCATCCTTACTTGATTGGATGCCTTGTTTGTCTCTATGACATACTGCATATGATGTGAATTACAGTCTTTGTGGGGGATACCAGTTTAATATTTTAGCTGGTATCATTCACTGAGTCGAACGCTCATTCCTGTTCATCTCGTTGCTTTCAGGTCAGGGAATGAGTTGGGAAGAAATTGTAATTGAGTAGACTGCCAATTTCCCTTCGGCAGTGATTTGTATTAATGAGATATTCAGAAATGTATATAATAGAAGTACATTTGTAATTGTAACTCTAGAACTCCGCAATGTTACACTTTGTAATTGAGCTTTTTGTATTATTTTCAGTTATGAAATCTCTGGGGTTAAGCAGAACCTTTCTGTAATTTATGATTTTCTGGCAATTATGGAATAAATGATGTTGGGCCAAATTGATATTGGGTTATGTTGTGATTTCATTTGGTTCTGCTTACCTTGTTTGGGCTCATAGCCCTTTTCAGTTGGGCTTTTTGTCTTGTGGTTTGGATTAGGCTTACTACGGGCACTGGTAGCCACGTGCATTTTCCGTGTCCTAGTGCTGGTCACGTGCCATCGGGTTCGGGGCGTGACACTTTAAGTACATTTAACTTTTACAATGAACACAATATTTTATATGGAGTGCATGTGTTTTAAAAACAGAGCAAGAATAAATTTGAAAATTAGGAGTTTAGATTTCACTTGAATGCACTTGATATCACTTATTCTTCACTTAGGAACTCCACCTATATATAGGTTTTCAAATTAGATTAAAAATTGTGGTTGTTCTAGAGTGAAAATAATAGATATTTACTTCTCCGTCATTTTCAACGGCTAAAAATCTTTACAGATTTACTTGAAAATGCCAAGTAACATTTATTATTTTTCAGTTATATTCGTTACTTTTCAATAACGTTCATTACTTTACTCATTATTATTTAAAATATGATTTTTTAAAAAATTTTATTATTTAAAAATATAATTTTTAAAAATTTTAATATATTTGTTATTCAGAATATAAGGTGAATCTCACATCTAATTATATGAGACCTACTTGAAAATGAAAACTAACGTTCATTACTTTTTAGTAACATTCTTTACTTTTCAATAACATTCATTATTTTGCTAACTATTATTCAAAATAAGATTTTTTAAAGATTTTTTTAAAAAAATTACATTAAAAAGAGAGAAATTTCATTAATAAGCATCAGTTACATTTTTCAGTATGTGAGCATGAAAAAAATCTGGCTTCACATATCAAGTCATAGGCCTAGCCAAAGAAAATGCAACATTTGCCAAGACATGTGCTAGATTATTGGCTTTCCTCTTCATAAATACTAAGGAAACATTTCTGCATTGTTAGAGACTCTTTTTACATGAGGAGATAAAGTACCCAAACTCTGATATGTCTGTAGAAAAAGCTTGATAGCATCAACAATTAATTTGGCATCCATCTAGATAATTACATCACTAAGATTCCTTGCTTTTAACTAATCAATAGCTTCTTTAAGGTAAATAATTTCAACCAATTGAGGAGACAAACAACCACTATAGGTCTGTGCAAAAGTCATTAAAAGTTCACCCAAATAATTCCTCGACACACCTCCTAAGCCAATACAAACCTCATTATTATGGCATGAAACATCTAAGTTTAACTTTAAAAATCCTTGCACATGTGGTTGCCACTTCTCTATCTCACTCTCATGCGCGTTAGTAGCAGTCCCACTACACTCATTAACTGCTTTATGATTTTTGTACAGGTCCATGTAACACTTCAAACCCATAGGTAGAAACAAGAAAGAATTATGCCATGATTTTTTGTTCCTTTGCTGCCAAACTTCCCAAACAACTATACAAACAATTTCACAATTCTTCCTACTCTCTCTACCAAAAATACCACTACACTCATTAGCTGCTTTATGATTTTTGTACAGGTCCATGCAACACTTCAAACCCATAGGCGGAAACAAGAAAGAATTATGCCATGATTTTTTGTTCCTTTGCTGCCAAACTTCCCAAACAACCATACAAACAATTTCACAATTCTTCCTAGTCTCTCTACCAAAAATACCACTTAGCCATTTAGAGAAAGAGTCAATTTCAGCAATCATATGGTCAATTCCTAACTCCATCCAATAAGCACATTAACATAGGAGCAATCAATAAAAAGATGGATGGAGTGCTCACCATACTCTTCACAAAATAGGTAAATATTATCAATATGAATACCTTTAAGAAAAAGGATTCTTTAAGGGGCACATAACTATTGCAAATTTTCCACATCAAAACCTTAACTTTTGGATGAATAGAAAATGACCAAAACTTGGTACATGGCAAAGGCACCTCATCTATAGAGTTATGAAAAAATAAATTGTATGCTATTCGGTACCCCGATTTAATAATATATTTACCTTTTTTTTATCATAATGCCAAATAATTTGATCTTCAAATTTCTTATTACCAGCCAGCATTGAGAGAATGGATTCAACATCTTGTTCATTGAAAATGCCTCTAATAAGGTCCATGTTCCACCCACTTCTATCTTCACTCTATAACTCCTTTACACTCATATTTTTCAACCCCAAAATTTAAAAATTTTTATTATTTAAAAATATAATTTTTAAAATTTTAATATTTTTATTATTCAAAACATAAAGTGAGTCTTACACCTAATTGTGAGGGGCCTATATCATCTGTTAAGGTCATGTGTTGGAACGTGAGCTGATAAGCCTTTAATTGGACCAAAATATAGTATAAGAAAACAATTGACTCATTTTATTTTATGTGATCTAGATTGTACTTTTGGATAAAGTTCAAATTTTAAATTAGATTTTTTCCTAAAAAATTTAAATTTAACAATTCTATTTTCTTGCAAAATAAATAAAATTAATTGATAGTACATTAAAATTAATTTTTTAAGGATTTTAATAGTGAAAATTGAAAAAAATGGAGGGATGATTATTTAGTTAGATAGAATGAAACATTAAGGACTAATTAATTAGTTTGGCTAAATGGAGGGACCACTTTATTCATTTGGTCAAATATTAAGAATGAAATAGTAATTTATCCTCATTTGATTTACTATTTATTCTGGCTTGCACATGCAGTCACGTGCCTTACTATCTTTGATAATTAGGGGTTTAGGAGAGGCCACGTACAATACAAACAAACCCTCTTAACAAGAAATAATTAGATTATTAGTCTTGATTTGGTACAACAAATTCTCATCATTAAAGTGGAGAAGTGCATTATTAAAGTATTTATTAATTTAATTTATTAGAAAAAAAAGTATTTATTAATTTAATATATAGCTATTTATATTATATCATAAAAGATAATGTTATAATGTGGGTATGTATCATCTAATACACCAAAGTATTTTCTTGTTTGATATGCATGTCAAATTTATTGAATTGAAGATTTTATTTTATTTTATTTTTTTAAAAAAAGTAAATTAGATGAGAAATTCATAAATATAAAAATTTATATTTATAAAATTGGATGAGAAATTCATTAATTTTATTTTATTTTTTAATTAAATAACAGTTTTATATAAATTGATGAATTTTTCAAGATCTCTTATCCTATTCTTTTTTAATCAAACATTATTAGAAAGTAACCATAACTATGAATATTTATAAGAAAAAAAATTCTCATTAATAAAGTAGAAAATAAACTTACTCACTAATTAAATGTAATCATAATTAATAATAATGATTACCAATTGTCATCCTCAAGGTTAATAAGAAACTGGACAGAATTGACATGAATGAAATTACCAATTTGTTTGGACATGGATGATCATGTAATTAACAATTGAGTAGGCATAATTGGCGTTTTGGGAAGTTTATGAAAAGCCAGGGGGTTGGGTGGGCAAACAATGACAATGAATGTGATTGCCCAGTGTTTGCTTCCACTTCACCAACAAACATTTTAGGATCTATCCCTAATTTTTTGTCCCTTTTTTTTATTTTTTATTTTTATTTTGCCTTATGCACAGTCATAGGCCATACCAATTGTATGATTGCCTCTTGCAATAAGAGATATGGGGACATTAGCAAATGGCAGAGCCTGTCAGTCTTCATATACTTGGCAAGAAGCATATACAAAATTCCACATTCACACCACATGAAATTCCACGTTGAAAAGAGGAAGGATCAATAAGAAACATATAAATTAAAAAGACTTGTAAATTCAACATCTTAAAATTTTGAGTTATAGTTGATGTCAAGTATATGAATATGTCTCTCATCAAGATCAGTCACGGAGATCTTCCTAATTAAGTGAACCCTATACATTAATATTTAATAACAACATCAACTTACTGTTGTATATACAATGCACAAGTGGAGTGGTTTTGTCTCATTGATTAATTGTGTACGAGAGCTGAAAAGCACTGTAATTATATTTTGGACGGCTAAATGGGCCACGGTATTAACTCTTGGTGGTACAGGTTAAAGTGGTAACATTCTTTGGTTATTTCAATTAGGTAGTTTCTTGGGTTTTTACTATGTTTTTCATACAAAACAAGAAAATTTGGTATAGCATTAAATTTAACAGAATGACAATAATAATTGTGATTGTCCTTTAACAGAACTTGTTAGAAAGTAGTAAGAAGAACCTTCTTTGTTTTTTTCAGTTTTCTTAGAAAAAACAATCAACATGTGTTACAAATATCTCTTTTAACAGGATATTTGATCATGTAAATCATATGATTAAAATAATAAAAAAAATTGATTCTAATACAAATTAACAACACTACTATCCCATATATAAAACCTCTATAACTAAATTTTTTTTAACACTATATTTTAGATATTTGATACTGGCATTTACTAATTAACTTTCAAATTGTTTTTATAAGTACTAGTTTTTAGAACACATGCCTTGCATGTGATTTTTTTTTTTTAATTTATAGATAACAAATTATTAAAAAAGAGAAAACTCTTTTTTCTTTTTCTTTTTTTTGAGTATTGGTGAGAGGGAACCGATCCTACATTTATTGCTCAGAGAAATATTCACTTACTGTTAAACTATGTCTCGGTGTATAAAAAAACTCATTATTAAAAACAATCTAAAAAAAATGTGATATGAAATTGCATTTGCTGCTATTTTTTAAAGTAATCCGAAAATTCAAAGATATATTTATACAATATATTTTATGATACTCTAAATTATTACCCTATATATATATATATATATATATATATATACACACACATGCGTGTGAGGAAAATAAAAGCTATAAGTGCAATGATAAGAAAAGAGAAAAGAAAATACAAACGAATTTTATGTAATTCAGTCTTTTAATAGACCTATATTCACAACCCCTCAAAAGAATAATTGACTAAATCATCATATTATAACTTTTGAATGGACAAAATTGCAAATTATAGCACAATATTATTACAAAGACACTCTACTTATACACTTTATGGCATATTACTTCAACTATCATTATGACCTTAACTCTACCACAACATTGGGCCAAAGCCAATTGCACATACCTGAATAGTTGGATAAAAGTCAAAAAATCTCTTTTATAATACTCCTATTTATAATGTTACTCAATATCACTCCTAACTCAATAAGAATTCTCAACTAATTAGAAATAATATTAAAATAAAAATTTTACTCTATAAAAAAAATAATTTTTCACTCAATTGAGGAATATTTTTCACACACAAAATAGGAAAAGTTATTTTTTCAAGTCCCATCAGGATTTTAAGTTACAACCAAAGAAAATTTATTATTAAAAAAATAAATGAAAAAGATGCATTGGTATTATGTTTGCCGCTAACTTTTAATTTTACAATTCTTTTCAATCTCAATTGCAATTAATTTATTTTCAATTTTATAATTAAAAAAATTGAATATGTAAAAAAAACACTAAATTAAAAATATGTAAAACAATTAATATCCAAACAAAATATTCAAATTTTCATGATAACTTGTTGAATATTCAAGTAAAAAGTTATATAAGACCTAAGTTTAATTTTGTAAGATAAAATATATTAATAAATAATAAATTAACACATTGTTCTTGTAAAATGTCTAGGATTAATTATATTAAATTAAAAAATAAATGTAAAATTAAATAAAAAACGAACAATGAAAAAAATAGTATACTAAGCATAATTGTATATAAATCACAATGCTATCATTAAGTGATGATCAATTAAAAATAAAAATAAAATAAAACATAAGAATAAAATTGAAATACAAAAATTGAATACCATAATTCTAGTATTTGGATAATAATATATATTTTTAATAATACAATATAATATAATTTGTATAGAATGACGATATGTTGGAAAATGATGACAATAATAAGAGCATTCCCAATAATCATCTTTATTTTACTTCTTATTATATTATAAATAATTCAACTCCTTATTCTAACTTATATAAAAAAATGTGTATACTCCAACAATACTTTCTATTTCACTCTCTATTTCATTTTTTTTATTAATAAATCTACAATTCTATTTTTTTATACATAAAATTTATAATTTCACTTCCTTAAATTTACATAAAATTTTTACTGCTAAAAAGATATTAAAATATATTATTATTATTATTTTTATTATTATTATTATAGCAATATCATTTCTTTTACTCCATATAAAATTTTTACTACTAAAAAATGTAACTTAATATAAAATATTATAACAAATTATTATTATTATTATTATTATTTTATTTTATTTTTCTACTTTACATTAAAAATAAAGAATAACCTAATTTAAACTATTATTAAAATAATATTTTAATAATAATATAGTAATTTAATAATAAATTTTGATTAATAATAATAATAATAATTTAAAAAATAAAAGAAATGAAACAAGAAGAAAAAATATTAAAATATTAATTTATGAATTAAAATATTGATTTACGGAACCAATCTCTCTCCTCAAATTTAAGGAGAGAAATAGACTCTTAAAATTATTTAAGGAAAGATGATAAATGGAGAATTTGTTGTAAAAAAAATAGAATGATATGAGTTTTTATTTTGAATAAGGAAGCTATTTAGAGAGACTTTTAGTTATGCTCTAAGAGTAACAGTTTTAGATTTCTTTCTCATCAATGTAAATATAATATAATATAATTTGTATATGAATGTCTTTGTCATCAATGTGAGTGAGTACTAAAGTCGCCGACAAAAATTTCATATTTCAAATCCTACGGTAGTAGATAGTTACCTTATGGAGAACTAACGCAAAGAGACTGATTTGCGGATGTAGAGAGAAAATTAATTGTACAGAGCGTTCATGTTAATTTCCTTTACAGTAGTTAGGAGAACACAGTAGCCCTAATTAGGAACCCATTAGGTTTTTATTTGTCTTATTATTATTATTATCATTATTATAGATGTCTAACTTAGAGAATATGAAAAATTAATAAGAAGATTTTTATCTGTCAACATATTCTCTCCTTTTCGTGTGTATATATATATGTATTCATCTTACATGAAAGCAAGACCAAATAGTTTCAGTATTGCATAAAGAATCATTCTCATAGATAGTCAAGAGAAGATAAAAGATATTTAATAAATTAGTAATTCAAATAACAAATTACTTCAAAGTACTAATCATCAAATATACAGAAAATTACAACAAGCAAGCAAATTATTATATGTTCATATTACATAGGACACCATCAAAAACCTTAATTTAATAATGTGTGAAATGAAGGACAACTAAAATTAATCAAAATTATATTTCTTGGAAAAATGAGATGATCTTCTAAGCATATCATCATCTTCTTGTGAGTGCAATGCATGTAACATCCTCCTCCCTAAAAGAAAAAAACTGCAGCAGAAAACATGAAAGTAAAATTTAATAATATTATCTAAAAAAAAAAAAAGGTTTTTTCATTTAAAAATAAATAAAAGAATTTTACCTCTTTAGAAAACATTAGTTTGTAAATCCAAGAGTTCTGGATCAATGATTTTAGCTTCCTTTTCTGCTTCAGTCTCAAATATAGGAGTATCAAGCTTAGGAGGATTCTGTCAAATAATAAATAAATATGTTAGTAACTAAGCAGATAAAATAATGAGAACCAGAAGTCATATTTGATATATATATGTATATATATATACTTAGCTCTAGTCGAGTCGAGCACGAACTTGAATACTAAGTTAAGTCGAATTCAGAGAATCATGGCATTGACTCGAGTGACTCGCGAACTTAATTGAGTATTTAAGTTCTATATTATTTTAAATATATAATTTTTGATGCGAGAAAAGAGAGGGGGTGGGGGAGCAAGAAGGGGACTATTGTTACCATGCTGCGAATTAATGCCCAATTGACACCCTTGAAGAATGAATGCCTCTTAATTTCATTTGCTCCTTCATGAGAACCTAATCTGTTTTTGGGATCCCTATGCAACAACCTATACATTAGCTGCTTGGCTTGGAGACTAACCTGCACCAACTCAAAAGAATTATACTTGTCAATTTAAATCAATATTTTCTGGTAAAAAACTTAACTAATTTCTATTTATTAAATTTTGTTGATTTAATTGTGTAATTTAGATGATGATGATGATAATAATAATAATAATAAAAGATTATGTGTAATTATTATTTATAAAACATGCTAAAAAAAGTATATTTTCTGAAATAATTATTAGAATTATGATATACATATTTATTTATATGGTATAAATAGGAAAATCCAAACCTGTCTATTTCCTGGAAATTTAAGATCTTTATGAAGAACATTGGCAAAAGTCTTTTGCCTTGTCTTTCCTCTAAATGGTGTATATCCATAAAGCATTTCATAAAGAAGAATACCTGTAGAAAACAAAAAAAGCTACTATGATATTTTGATTGATGCAAAAATGTTGCCAAGTCAATCCCAGAAATGATCAAAAGATTTGTATATCAGAAATTGATTACCAAGAGCCCACCAGTCCACTGCACTAGTATGGCCTGCCCCAGTTATAATTTCCTGATAAAGAATGGAAAAAGAAAATGAATCACAATTTAAAGGATTCAACTAAATTTTTTCTTTAGTGAACAGAACAGAGCTTTAAAGTAAAACAAACCGGAGCTATATACTCTTCTGTGCCAACAAAAGAATTCGAAGCTCTCATAGGTTCAGCCATAAAGATTGGAGTTTGCTGATGTTTACTGTGCTTTCGTTTTTTCTTTTCATTTATAGTTGGAATTAAAAGCTGCAACAACATATACAATTTTTTATCACGTTTATGTCATTATTAACTTGATGCATACTTCAAAATAGTGGAAAGAAATATTGGACAAATTGGAAGGTAAGGTAAATGGAAATGCCTGTGGTTTGCATGATGTTAAACATGACAGATCGAAATCTGTTAAGGATACATGTCCATTGCTCTGGAGTAAAACATTTTCAGGCTTTAAATCTCTGTAAATTATTCCTGAAATGGAAACAGGAAAGAAATTAATTCAATTCTTTTAGAGTTTTGGTGTCATAAATTGCAAAATTCATTGGCAAGTACTATATAGAAAAAAATGTCTTCTCTAGTCTTATTTGTTAAGATAAAGATTGTGAATTGGGATCATCATTTGTTATCAGCAAAAAATGAAACATAAAGTGTAAATTATAATTTACTTGTATTGTTACCTTGACAGTGAAGGTACTCCAATGCAATAACTACTTCTGCAGCGTAAAATCTGCAGGATTATGAGTCAAATATGTAATTGGACCTCATAGAGACTGAAAACATTCTCAAAATGATATTTTTCCTTTAATAGGATCAAATCCGCATATTTTTGTAGGATCTTTTTTGAAGAATTTTGATATCAGGAAAACTGAAAGGGAAGATTTATACCTTACAGCATCTTCCTTGAGTACTTTTGTTGGTTGCCTATCCAAAAGCATGAAAAGCTCTCCACCAGGGCAGTAATCAGTTATCAAACAAATATGTGTTTTGGTCTGAAAAGTGCAAGAACATTAGAATAATAGAATTTGAAGCCAATGCATATAACTCAAGTCAATGAACCTTAAACTTCAGAATTGGAAACAATTTAAAGATTCAAAGACTAGACATTCTTGATTAATATATGTATGAATATGCGTATCAGCATAGTTTATGCCTATTATTAACCTGAAATGAAGCATATAATGCAGGAAGGAAAGGATGATCCAACAGGTCAAGAATTTCTCTCTCTGCACAAGCCCTGTGAACCTGCAGCAAAGAAACGTAGGCGTGTAGGATGTTAAATGATATTAGAAACTATAGAAGTAAGCAGGGCAGCTACAAAACTGAGTAAATTCTGAACTTTACTTAACCAAAACTATCTAAACTTTTATATTTTTTATCATATTGTAATTGTTTGTTCAAAATGTCAATAAGACCTTTATTCGAATACCTTATTTCGGTTGAGCATAACATTTTTATCCATCGCTTTCATGGCGAAAAACTGACCAGTTCCACACAATTCTACCAAATGCACACTGCCATGCAATTTACAAGTGAGTCAGAATTTCTTGTATGCAATAAAGGATAAGAAATTGAGGGTTATAGAAAAAAGGAAAAAAAAAAAAAAACCTTCCAGTGTCACCAGATCCCAAGGGCTTTACTGGCCTAAAATGTTTCAGGCCTATTTGCTCTCCATTGTCTAGGATCTGAAATATCACACAAATGAACCAAGAAAATGAAATAGGGTGCACATATTCATATAATGCAGAAAAAATAATAATACCAATATAAAACAACTTTTGGAGCTTTCCAAAATTAAATACCTTTTGAATTTCTTTCCAAGAATGAGTATCCTTTCTATGAGGCTTTGGATGAACCACCTTTGAATGATTTGCCCATAAATCTTCTGGTGTCTGCAGATAGCAGCAGCACTTTTCGTTACAAACTACACCACGAATAGCTTTCCATAGATACATTTATAGTATTCAGGTATTCACCATATTGGCATCCGGAAGATCTCTCACTGCATCATCAACATTTTCTGCAGTTTGTTTTACCTGACAATGGACATCAAGTTAACAACTTAGGAAAACTACTTAGTTAATAGATAGTTATAATTAACACAATAAAGCTTAAATAAGGTTTGAAATTAGACCAGTTTTTCGCTCTCTTTTGCAGTTTCCTCTGGAATACAATTGGCACGCGGCTCAACATGCTCGCTTCCATCTAGTTGAACTCCAATGAAGTACTGAACTTCTCCCTGCTCACAGAAGCTAAGTTTATAAGAAAATTTTCCTTTTCATTGCGCGTCTTATAAGACACAAGTCAAACAATGAGCTATATACCTTTTGATCACGCATAGGCTGCAGATGGAACAGGTTCCAGAACTTTTTGCCTGGATTAATATTGTCAAGTTTTCATGTTCAAAAGTAGCAATTTCTTTCTTAAAAATGTTAAAGAGAAATGTCATTAGACTTTCTAAATTAACGTCATGAATTAGGCAGGCACATATTATGATGCATCACATTATTTAGACTAATTCAGTAAGCGCACCACTCTTGGTGTAGTTAATAAGCTGCACTGTCACATCTGTCTGGTTATCAATTGCCTCTCTTATTTTCCTCACAGTAGCTGGATCAGTTTCAGGACCTTGCAAAAATCTACAAATCCAAGCATGAAAAAGATTACATCCCAAAAATTTTTATGATCTTTAAAGAAACAGAAACTATGCTGCAGATTGCAGAATACCTGCAATTTCTCCCGAGGATTTCTTCGCGACTGTATTCTGTCAGCTCTAAAAAGCTATCAGAAGCAAATATCTGAAAATTATAAACAGTCACAAATATTATACTTTCTTATTCCTCCAAATGTAAACTTAACTCAAATGTTATAACTACAATTAAGCAAATAGATTTATAATGACTAACTGGGATTCTTACAATGGGATTATCTGGTAGTCTTGGATCAGTAATGACAAAGTTTTTCTCTATTCGCTCAAGTGTGGTAGCAAGATCAATACCCTTTCTCATTTCCTTCTTCCTTACTTTGTCATCAACGCTATCAGGCCTCGCATCATTATCACTCTCCTCCTCCACCTCCTCCTCATCATCATTGAGAATAATAGCATCATCAAAACTCCCATCATTGGATTGAGTACTTTTCCTTATCATCCTAAACACCAAAGCAATTATATGTTAAATTCAAAGTTTATCAAGTTTTTTAAATTTATCAAGTTTTCTAAACAAAAGATTGCTTTAGCATTGTTGTTTGAATTGCTGTTATATATATATATATATCACACGTTTTAATCATAAACATTTCGGAACAGCTAAATAGTACTCTAAAACTGATTTTCTTGCAACAATTCTAATGGACTTCTTTTCAGAAAAACAGTTTCAACTTCAATATCAAAAGAATCTATAGCAATAGCTTAAAAAGATAAGTTGTACCCCAAGAAAGAAAGGCGGATAGATTTTCTTGGTTTCTTTTCTGGTAACTCACTGATACGCTGCATTGAACTTCTTCTGTTTGAAGGTAAATTCTCCGAGTTTCGCCTTCCTACAGCTCCTTTTCTTTCCTCTTCTTCACCACCTCCAGATTTTCTCACTAAGGGCCGATTAGTAGATTCACTAAGTGCACGAGGTCTCTTCACTGCTTGAATAAGTTCTGTTACTGAACTTGTAGCCATCTCTTTTTGACGTGCTGCACATAACATGAATATAAACCAAAGAAACATCAAGAATTGTTATGACAAGTAGCTTTTCACATTATTCACATTACATTCCAATCATTACTAACAAAAACAGATATAGAGATGTTTCTGTTATTCTAAATATTAATTTGTGATTTGAGAAAAATGTTATTTTCTAAGTTGTCACTGTTCAATGCAAAAACATTAAATCTTTTGTTCTGAAACATTTGTTTTTCTTGTTCTTTGCTATGAACTAATACCCCAAAAAATTGAGTATTCATAGAAATTACATCATTCATGTTTTGTAATGCACACTAAAATATAACCTAATACGAAGTGCATATATAATTTGAGCAATAAATTCAGCTTCGATTTTTTTTTCTTGAAAAAAAAAAAACTTATAATTAAAGTCCATCCATATTTAGGTCCAGCATGGTCAAAAATAATTTTAGAAACAAATATCTAATATTGATATGAATTCACTTATAGAACCCACATAAACACAAGAAATTAACAGTAACATTCAAAATTATTTTCAAAAAGTGTAATAATGATATCCTATGTTTGATATAAATTAACAGTACCATCATATCGGATCAAAGATTCAGGCAATCCATTAGGACGCAATGTCTTATCCTTGGACCCCTCAGTGAACTTGCTAACCTCCACCTGCATTCTGCCAAATCAGCAGACAAAGAAAAAAAAAATTCAATTCTCTATTTTGACATATATAAATATTCCTTTCTTTAATTCCAAAAAAAAAAAAAAACTCTCTTCACTGTGAAGCATTGGAATGGATCTTTTTCTAAGCAAATGACAAGGACTGAGAGGAACCCAATTGGCATAAAAGAAGGAACAAAGTTAGAATTATTGGTGTGAAATGGGACAATGGCCATTGAAGTGGAGGGGAGGGCAATGGCATTTTGTAGTTTTCTTGTGGTGTGTTTTAGGACACTTTATTAATTTATGGCATAGAAAGATTTACTATTGATTTTCAATCATTATTGTTTCTAGTGGCAATACTGTTCAAGAAATACATAATTTTTTTTTTTTTTTAAGAAAAATGAAGTAATAGAAATGATACATGGAGTAATAGTAACTGCTCTAATTACAGTAATGTTTGATCATTTAGTCGACGTTAATGCAAGAAATTCATATATGCAATTTAAATTTAACCATTCCATGATTTTAATATATAATTTGCAATAAATCAAACAAAAATTAAATTTATTACTGAATTTCAACGTGATCACTATACTTTAATTTATATTTATAAAATTAGTTTAATTTCAATTTTGTTTTAATAAGATGATTGTTAATTTTGATTTTATTTTAATAAGATCATTCTTGTAAAATTTTCACAAATATTAAGCTTTTCTTTAAACTATATATATATATATATATATATATTTCAAAGAAAACAAATTGCTTAGTTAATTTTAAATTAAAATTAAGTGATTTTTCATAATTATACTGAAATTAAAGATAGATTTGACAAGTAATTATCCAATATTTTCCAATGGCCATTAAGCTATAAATCTCCATATATGATTTTGGAAGAGTGTATATTATATATAAAAATAAATGAAAATAGTTTAGAATATTTAGAAGTTAATTAAAAAAAATGATAATTAAGAAACTAACCCAATATATTTGAGGACTTTTCCAGATTCATCCTTAATAGGAGAAATTGTAAGAAGATTCCAAAATGGTGTCCCATCTTTCTTATAATTCAATAATCTCCCACAGTAACTTTTCCCTTCTTGTAATGCCCCTCTAATTTTAGCCACATCTTCTGGGTCCGTACCAGCACCCTGTAAAAACCGACTGCTCCCAACACCAAAAAAATAAATTACTTTTACAGTTTTACCATCATGTAACAGTCAAGACATAATAAAAACTTAGTAAAATAATAATAATAATAATAATAATAATAAGATTTTAAAAATAAAGAAAATTATTAACTGCACTAAGTGTATATACTAATATAATAAAATAAAAATACATAAAAAAAAAATATCAGTATTTTTTTACTAAGCAAAAAATAAACAAATGAATTATATTTACTAAAATATTTCATTAATCATTAATCTAATATATAAAATAAGCTTAGGCATCCAGTGTAAATAAAAAAAATTTTAAAAAAATTATGATAGATTATTCAGTGTTTCGGATGTAATACATTCTCACTCATATTCTATCAATTCATGTAAATTTTATGTATTTGTGAGTATAAGGTGTGTGAAGCATTCAATAATTTTTTGAAAACATTTTTTTTTTTAAATTAGTGATGTTAAAGTCATTTTTAAAAGGTGAGATTGAGAATTTAAATATCAACACTTATTTGATTAATAAAAAAATGGAAAAAAGAAACATAAGTAACAAATTTGAAATAAATTTAAAAAATAAAAAATAAACAAGGAAGAAATTACCAATTCCTGCCAATGACTTCTCTAGAAGTATATCCAGTCATTTTAAAGAAGCCAGCACTTGCATACAAAATTGGATAGTCCGGTTTTGTAGCATCGGATACGACAAATGTTTGTTGAAAAGAAGACAATGCATCTTTTATATCTTCAGATACTCTCGGAATTCCTTTATTTCCTCCATCATCTTCCGACAAGTCACCGGAGCTGCGAACCGAATTATTCGAGTTTCTTCTTGAAGTACCCGGTTTATTAATATTCGGTTCATCCCCACCCGAAGTCCTCACTCCGACCCCTTGCGGTTTTCCCGTTTCCGTATCAGTTTTTAAAATTAGGCCCCACTCCGCCGCCCTTTTTGCTGCAATTCCCACTTCTCCTGACAATTTTGGTGTTGATTTTTTGTCTTGATCATTGCTGGCAGATTGGGATTCTGATGGTGATGATAATAATGGTATTGATGGTAATGGGTTCGGATCCTTAAGAGCCAACCATGAGGTAATTTCTTCAGACCGACCGGATTTAGAAGATGGATCAGATTTTGGGCTTTCATGTGGAGTCTCAACCCAACTTTGCCAATTAGTGTTGGAGCGAAAAACCGGGTTTGTGGGTCTGGTGGAATAAGTAGAGGAAGGATTGAATACCTCTAGTGATCCACGAGAGTCTCTAGCCAAAGGAGGTACTATTGTTGATTGTTTGTTTGATGATTTACCATTTGATTCCATTTCTGCATAATAAAAGATCAAATCAATTAGCAAGAGTATAACCGTCAAATGAACTAACTTCATAAGACTCAACACTCTCCATACTATTTCAACTCGACTGTAGTAGTAAGCTGGGCTCTTCTATCTACCGACTGGATATAAATTTAAAATCAAATATATTTCTTAATTTTAAAAAAGACAAACTATAGATATATTTTTTTGTTTAACAGGGATATGCATTAAAGAAAATGGATGGTTTAGAAATTGACTACACATATAGCAAATTGCCTGGTTGCGATGGGCGCAATGTAGTCTAGCTGGGCACTACAAACATATATAATAGCTTAACTTTCAGTATACATAGTGGGGCAGTAATATGAGCTGGACTCGGAACATAGAGAGGTGATATTTTTTAAACTAAAGTATGTGGTGAGGAACAAAACTAGAAGTCAATAAATGTATTATTTTGAAGAGATTTGAAGTACTTAATTTATTTTAGGGTAGTTTGGTCAATATGGAAAATGAAAATAAAATAAAAGAGAGAGAGAAAAAAAAAGGAAATTAAAATTTTTTTTAAAGTAATTTTAATTTCAACTGAAATTAATTAAAACTCAATCTTTTAATTGTAAAAATGACGTCAATATCACTTAATCAAAAGTTCATGCTGTGAATAAGGAAATTATTATAGGAAAATAAAAATGCAGTAAAAGACCAATGTAGTTCAGGCAGTTCTCAGCAATTAAAGCTGTTCACACACGCACACAGAGGGTTCTTTATTGGCTATGAGAGTGAGTGATAACAGAACACAACATAACAAAAACAAAAAGTTTCTGTTCTGCAAAATATAGGAACTTAGAACCACAAAATTACACCTAACCCAAGAAAAAGGTAAAAAATAACACCTAATCTACACAAACTTAACATATTTTGAGTAGGTTAAGGATCAAACTTCAAAAAATAACACTCGAATACTTTTCTTATAATACAAGAGATCAGAAGTTTGAATCCTGATATCTTAACAGAACGAAACAGTAAGTACATACCTCTAAGTTAAGCTGATGTACGTATCTGCTGATTCAATGGTATATTTATAGATTAATGAAGATGCTTTGCATGGTGATGGGAAGATAAGGAACAGGAAATACTTCTGATTACAAGAAAGACTAATTAATAATAAAGAAAATTAAAGAATGATTGTGGAAAAAGTTTGGCAATCTTCCATCCCTCTACAACTAATTCACATGGCTTCTTCTCGTATCCCTATATAGCTATGAGCCCATGATCAAAAGTTTCGAGACTGGAAATGGGTTGGCAAGAACAAGAAAAGCAAGAAAAACAACAAAAAAACAAGAATTATAAGGGAATTGTAGATGTATATGGAGAGGAGAGGTGTGTATATATGTATGTGGATATAGTTGCACGTTGGGAGCTGCAGACTGTACAGACCATGGTCTTGGCAGACACTGCTTCTTGTGTTTTTGTGTCTCACTAGTGGCAAAAATTTTGGGGGACAAGTCTAGGGATAATAAATAGAAGGAAAAAGAAAAATATCTTCTTCTTCTTCGTTTTTTTTTTTCTCCCTTTTGCAGTCAGCTAGTGTCTTTTTAGTTAATTTTTATCCACACTTCATCGTATATATCAATTTAATAAAATAAAATATATCGAGTAAAAAGAATATATATTTTTTCACTTAAAAAAATAGATAAAAAAGTTATATTATTTAAAATATTTTATTACTTATTAATTTAACATAAAAGATAAATTATATATTTAATATAGGTAAAAATTTTCCTTCTTTTAATATGTTTTTTTATGTGATTAAAACTAATTGGCAAAGTTATGAGATTATATATTTGGAGTCCAGTTAAGTTATTTTGTATTGCAGGTAAAATAAATAATGTATAGCGTATAAATTAACTATGAAAAGGAATTTTGAATTAAATTTAAGTAAATTTATGAATTTTGAATTGGATTCTATTTTTTAATTTAATTTTAAAAAAATTCGAAATTTGTCAAAAAAAAATTATTTATTAATATCGAAGGAAAAGTTTCCCTTTGCAAATGTCTTTGTGCTTCCGATGAAGGAAAGATAAGAATGGAAACAAAGAAGGGAAAAGTCATTTTAAGCAAAAGGTTATGAAGTCAAGCCTTCCCTTTTGTGAATTAATATATGGCTTTTAAGAGGAGAGAAGTGGCTATAGAAATAGGAAGGGGTTTTGCAAAACAGGTTAAAAATAACTAATTACTTACTTTCCCTTTCTCAAATTATATTTTAGTGTCAAAAATTTTTGAAAAGCAATTGAAAATTTAATGTCAATTAATGAAGTCTTGGCTATTTTGGATTTATACTATTCATTTAAAAATTCATATTATTTTATGTTTATATAATGAAAATTCTTTTGGAATTCCATTTTTTTTTTAATTTGAAGTGACAAGAGTACAAGTTAATAATAAAATGAATAAATTTGAAGTACAAACTAATAAAGCTAACTATTTGAATATTGAATTATTATGTGATTAATATAAATATAAAAATTCATTTAGAGGAATTTCTTTTATCCTCTCTTTAGATAACAAGGTGGAGGAGGGAATATAACAAATAAAATGTCGGTGAAGACAACAATTTCATGTATATATTTGTTTTCAACCATTTTTATTCTTTTTTTTTTTTTTTATCAAAATTATTTTTTTGTCAAGAAATATTGCATATTTGTACATTGAATTTTACAATATGTGAGTGCTAAATAACCATTTTCTCTTTCAACACAAAAAAAAAAAAAATAATAATAATAATAATACTAATGACTAAGATGAAAGATTGCTTTTTCATTAATGAAATTTATATGCTAATACTTCACCTTTTTTCCTTTTGAATAATATATTTTACAATAAAAAAATTGTAAAATACTTTATATTTCAACTAATTTAATGGTGTTATACATATATAATATATATAACAAATTTATATATAACAACATATCTATTATTAGAGATTTTCATTTAATCTAAACATTAGAAATATCTTCAATTTAAACTAAATATGAATTAAGATTTTTTTTTTGGGAATATTATAAATTTAAATTGATATTATTTTATTACATTTAAATATGATTTCAATATAAATTAGCAATTTTACAATTTATATTGATTTTTCTTGTATATCAATTGAATTTCCAATTTTTTTAGTAAATTACAATTTTTTATGCAAAATTGTTATTTTTCAATGGGCATAATTCAATTAAGAAATTAGCTATTGAATGTTTATACAAATTTTTTTTTCCAAAACTAAAAAGAGAGAGTAATTTAATGTAATTTAGAGACGAAACAACGGGATTAGTCTTATTTTGAGAATTTAATTGGTAATTAAAATATGGAATAGTAAAGGGGGCCGCAAGTGGTAGGTCCCAGAGGCCACGTGAACAACTTTTGGGGCAAATGATCTTATCTGTTCACGGCTGTGATCAGTCACATCTGGCAGTCTCTATTAAGGCAGTAGTGGGCCCCACAAAATTGGATAGCTCAGCAAACAACAAAAAGTGGTCCCACTCACTCACTCACTTGCATTGTTGCCAACCCTCCCGATGGACATGGGAATCATGCCCTCATATGTTGTGTTCGGCTCAAAATCTAAACACCAATACATGGCGTTAAATAATAATTTTATTTACCGTACCCATATTAGATTAGTGTAATAAAATAAAATTAAATTGATTTGAATTAATTATTATTATTATGAATTTTTAAAATTATTAACAAATTAATATAATTGTATTTAAAAAAATTTAATTTATATAAATAATAATAATAAATTAAATATAAATTTAATAATTAATAATAATAAATCAATTTTATTTTATTAAGCAATAAGAGAAAAAATTATCTTATTCAATACGAATAAGGTGATTAAAAAAAAAATCTTTCCTGTTCCAGATAAATAAAGTAACATTAAAAAATAAATATACCATAATATTAATTAATCACCAATAAAAATTAATGAGATAGTTCCATACAATAATAATTTTTAAATAACTACTTAGCACATGGCAAAAAGAAGTTTCTAAATAACTCTTTAACTCATAATATATATAGAGAGAGAGATTAATGAGATAGTTTCATACAATATTAATTTTTAAAAGAGTTACTTAACACATGGCAAAAAAAAAAAATCTAAATAACTCCTTAACTCATAATAGATATATAGAGACAGAGAGTAATTGTTTACTAACAAAATTTGTCTAGGACATTTTATTTTATTTTTTTATCCAAATGTCTAGGAAGTAATTATTCTCACTTTATAATATAAGTTTTTAAAAGTTACATAATTTTATATAAAAATTAATAAAAAGAATAAAAACATACATGAAGTGATAGACACAATAAGTGTGTTTCAAGACAAATACTTTTTTTCTAATAAAATTTTTATTGAGTTGATTAAGTTTATTAAGAAAAATTTTGACTTGATTTTCAACCTATTTAACAAATAAATTGTGTATTATGAGGGTCTTACTTATATCTTTCTTCTAAAAATTTCTCATTTTGAGAATTTCTAAAATCTAATATATATATATATATATATATATATATATATATATATATATATATATATATATATATATATATATATATATATATATATATATATATATATATATATATGTAAAATAAATTATTATCTTATTATAAAATTTCATTTCAACATCCATGAATTAAATACCAAATAAGTGGAGGTATGAAAATCTGCATGAATGATGAAGAATAAATTTAACTATTGCATTTAGGTCTCGAACATAACACTAGGCTCATCTCTTAAGAGAATATAAATAGATTTAGAAGACATAGAAAATGACATTTTCAAGAATGACTTGCAGTCAGAATCACTCGAGACTCATTCAAGATGAGGCCACTTCTGTAAGCCTTACTAAGGTATTCTCTCGTTGGCTTGAACCTCACCTATAAGGTCTATCAATCCCTTCTAGACTAGTTTCACCAAGTAATAAGTTGGAGCCCTATACCTATTTAGTCTTGCTATAACATAAAGTTATCAACACTGACATTCAAAGCATGTCAGCGTCTAGCATGTTAGGATAGGATAAATTATCTGATCCTAATACTAAACAAGAAAATAACTCTGATATGAGATAGGCGGTGTGACAACAAGAGCTTGACATCCTAGGGCCTTATTTGCCCCATCTTTATTAAGCTCTATGCACATCAATACGAAGAAAGCATTTATGTTCCAAACAACTTACTTTCTGCTGGCATACATAGGATAAGACAAACATTCATACTTACCGCTATTCTCATATTCATGCTATAACTTATCATCTCCTTCTCTCGATAGAATATTTTCTTTCCAATTTGATCATTTTATTTCTTGAGAACTCTAAAGAATCAAGTCACCGACTTAAATATCGAAATGGCTTTGCCAAGTCTAGACTTAACACTTTGATACCCATTTGTTTATCTTATAGAGTCTAAGAGTTCATTTTAAGCTCATGATCATATATAAAATATCCAGCATTTTTTTTAAGATCTCTAGATAATCACTATAGAATAAAAATTTTTAGATTTTTAATTTTATAATATCTTCAATTTAAAGCATACTTGTTTTTAAAAAGCATTTAATTAAATTAAATATAAACAAGAAATAAACATGGTAATTAGTAAAGTTGGGTCTAGGTCACCTGTAATTGTACCTCAGCCTCTCAAACGACAAAACCTAAAATACAAGGGTTAGCGTCCTTATTGCCATGATGCTTAGTTGCTTTCAGCTGTAACAAAGGAAAAAATTTCAAGTTGGTCCTTCTCTCCTGGATTATATATTGACTAGGGTTAGTGATTGCTTTGTGTTATACTAAAATGACAAAAATTTAAAAAAGAGAAAACAAAAAAGAGAGAGAGAATTAGTTTAAACTTTATCGGGTCTGTTATAGATTTATTAGTGGTAATTAAGGGTTATTTAATTGATTAGTATATTTCCCTGAGTAATAGATTTAGGATCAATCTCCCTCTCTCATACTCAAAAGAAAAAAGGTCATTTAATTGATAAAAGTGTTTTTTTATCTTTTTATTGATAATTTTTTTTTTTGAGAATTAAAAAGAGGGAATTGGTACTAGATTTATTGTCCAGAAAAATATACACTTTCTATTAAACTATGCGTCAATGTGCATCAAATTTTAATACCTGAAGTTAAATCATAAATAAAAATTTATTTTTATTTATGATTCTTCTATTTTCAACGTAAATTATTTACATTTAATTAGACAAAAAAATATAAAAATTAATTTGTGATAACACTTTACTATTTAATAAAAAAAATATAAATTATCAGTAATTAAGAGTAGAATACTTGGAATTTGGGATGAGTTTGGTAAAATTTAAATCCAATATGATTAGTGGTTTTTATTTCATGAACCTGTTTTAATTTGAATTAATATTTAAAAATACTCAACAAGGGAAACAACATTTGCATTCCTAATTGCATCAATTATTTACTTTTATACTTAGCCAAACTCATTTCAAAATGTGTATTTGATTTTAGGTCATATTTATGGTTTGTAATATATGAAAATTATATTCTATATTCAAGAAACTTTTAAACTAGTAACTGAATTAACAATTCAATAATAAAGATTAATTTTTCTAATGTCTTAGCAGAATGAAGTAATAAAATAATAATAATAATAATATACTTGTGTCTGCAGTATTTTTTTTTTTTTTAAAAAAAAGAAAAAAATTGGTTAGTACATGAAGTGTTTTACTTACATTGGGTTAAAATTTCATTTATAATGTAAGTTTGTACTTAAAATATGTATTTTGTATAGCATCTTTTGGGGAAAAAAAATCTAAAATTGGAAGATAGATAAATAGAGTAAAAAGAAAATTATGGAGAGAATTGATGGAACAAAGTATAATTTGTGTAAAGCTTTTCTATAGTGGCATGTGGAAAATCCCTTCTGCAACAACACTATTTCTTTCTTCCTTTATTCTTTTTGTTTAGGAATCAGAATATATTAGTATTCTGAATTCATGGAGTGAGAATCAATACACTATTATTAAATTTAAATTAAGTAAAAGAAATATATATATATATATATATATGGTCAATGCCTAATCCCTATTCCTACATATATAAAGAAAACAGAATAATAAAAAACATTTATGAAGATTCAACTATTTGCACAAGCTATTTTTTTATTAAACTGATTGTATTTTCAACTGCTCACTTTTGAAATTGTAATTTAAAGTTAATTTAATTTTCAGAAAAAAAATAAAAATTTATAGTTTCTGAACTCAAAAACTAACTTTTATTATAAAATATTATTAAAATTTAAAATAATTATAAAAGTACTTATTGCTAAATAAAATATATATATATTATTATTTTAATTTTTAAATATTTTAATATTTATATGTATTTGCATAATTAAATATATAATTAAAACATATAATTATTTTTATTTATATACTTTATGATGTTAAATTATTAATTGTATATAATTAAAATTCATTATAATATACAAATAATATACTTATTCATTATATTACAATCTAATTCTAACTATAACTATCAAATAGTCTATAATTATTTGCAACCATTATTCACTTTTTAATTATTAGCCCTCGATCATCAACATTTAAACCGTTTATTGTCACCATCAAACGCTAATAATTGAAAAGCAAATATATTAATTACATAGAGAGAACTCAATTTGGATTCAAACAATGCTACGTAATTCAACACTTTTATCTGAATTAATATGATATTATTATATTGAAAAAAAATTTATACAATGCACTTTTGATTAATAAGTATAACAAATAAAATAATAACACATCAATTAGGATGGTAAGTTGGGACAAAAATATTATATTATAAAGCATTTTCCTTTGGATTTTGAACCATCAATCATGAGTTTTGTCTGTTAAATTAAGATTAACAGTGTTAATGTGTGACATACTTCATATTTTCAAATAATAAAAAATTAAAATTTTAAAAAATTTACAACATTATCGGTTTTTTTTTTGATGAACCCAGATCTGAATTCATTCCTTTTTCTTTATTTTTAAGTTTTTAATTTTGATATTTTTTATTATTTAAAAATATAATTTTAATCTTTTAATATTTTTTATTATTTAAAAATATGAGGTAAATCTCATATTAACTCTGTTAATCTTAATTTAATGGACAAGTCTCAAACTAAGCTGAAAATGAAATTTAAAGAGTCAATTGAACACAAATTTTTTTTAAGGTTCACATTGAAATTTTTTATATAAAATTCAAGCACCAAACTATATATATATGTATATATATATATATTGAAAACTAAGTTTGTCATAGATAATGTTTGAAAGTGGGATGGGGACATAGCATATGTTAGAGGCCATTGTGGTGAGATACTGTGATTGAAGCATCATGTTCTTGAATCCACATATTAAGAAACCAATAGCAACTTGCATAAAGTAGTTCATGTTTGCTCCTTCCTCTGATTTGGACCAAACATAGCTAAACCACAAATCATCATTTTTTGGACAATATGCCCCTTTCTTTCTTTCTTTTAGGTCATGTAAAAATCATTACATTTGATAAAATACTAATGAAATTGTGCCCATGGCTATATATTGCCACAATGAGGGGGTAGGAATGTGTAATTTGAAAGTTTTAATAGTTATGAAATAATTGGAATTGTCCAAATTTATAACATTAGAATCCTATATAAGTTCAAAGCTAATTAAATACTATAAGATATAAATTTATATATCATTAATTTCAAATTATAATTAATAAAAAAATATAAATATAATAAATAAGATTTAAACTCCCATTTTTATTAATACTCTTAACATTGAAATAATTTATTGTTAATAAAAATTCTTTGTCTTATTAAAATACGAAATCTTACTAGAGGTTTCTATTTTTTAATGATTTACTTGAATAAATATAATCATTTAAAATGAACACAAATTTTAGATTTAAATTTTAAGAGTAACATAATGAACTTAAATAGATATACTTTGAATTATTTCAAATCAACTCCTAAAAAGATTTTTTTTTTTGAATTAAATAGAAAATTTTTTATTAAAAATCATCAACAACGAGTAAAGGCTCAATGAAAAAATGAGTCACTTTCCAAATAGTTGAACTAATATAATTAATTGAAACTCGAGCAAGAGAGTGAGCAACATTATTGACTAGTTTAAACTAAAAACGAACGGAATAATCTTGTTCTAAATTTAGAAAACTCTTAAAGGGATTTTAAAGATTTAAAAATTTTTAGGTGTATTTTCTTGTCATCTATATATAGGCAAAAGAGACGGGGAAAAAAAAGTGTTGATTGAACCATTCATTGTTTGTGGTCCTTCTTAATAATGTCTCTATTGAATTGTGATTTGCTCTTATCAACATTTTGTCTCATTAGGGTCTTTTGTGATTTGGTCTCTTATAAACATAGCTTAATGCAATTATGAATTTATAATATTATGAATATGAACATATAAATAAAATAAAATAATATATGTAGGCCTCAATCAAATCCATATTTTTTGTTAAAAGAAAAAAAGAATTGGACTGAATTTGAAGCTGTCTCTAATCTGTTATCTGTCCAGTCATGGCCCAAATTCCTCTGGTTCGTCCGGGGAGAGATCGAACTTCAAGAAATAGTGAATGATCTTATCAATACACAAATGTATAACTCCCTAGGAATTTCAATTGCGCTTATATTCATCACTGTAGGAATTGGGTTCAAGCTTTCCCCAGCCCCTTCTCATCAATGGACTCCTGACGTATACGAAGGAGTGCGGTTCGTTCGAAAAATTCCGCCCAGTGGTCTGACGACAGAGTCGTTTATGGAAGTTCTGTTTTTAACGTGTTCCCATATCAAACGACCTGTCGTTGGAGTACAGGGTGAAAATGACCAAGCTATGTTCCCATACAAAGATCTATGTTCAATATGTGGGTGGAAGGATATAATTGTACCTACACGATGTCGTTTAAGATAATGCCTTGGTTAAAATTTTGAGACTGTTCGATGAATTCAGAATTCATTTAAGTTATTAACTAATCCTTGACTCCAAATCTCTTTATTAATTTAATAATAAGTACATGCATGATTTGGATAACAAACTCATGTTCGATTTTTTTTTTTTTTAATTTTATTCCGACTAAGCTTAAACTGAAGACTTCTCAACAATAATGGAGTTAGAAGGCCACATGAAATGGCAATAAGAGAAATACTCGCATTTAAGTTGCTTTTTCAAACAACAAATGGCAATGAAAAATAAATATAAATATATTTAAAAAAAAAAACTCCCTTTTCTTTCCTCAGATCCGAATAATTCTCAGTCTAATCTAATCTTTCCTTCTCCATGGATGGGAAAGAAACAGGAAATAAGTTATGTGCCAAGAAACAAGAACAATCTTTTAGCCAAAAGTAAAGAAAGAAGGAATAGAAAAAGATGACCTCAACCCAGCAAAGATTGCCACAAACAGGCTTTAGGAAAACAATCATTTGGATCTTTATCATTCTTGGCATGCTTTACATAGTCTACTCATCTCATCTTCTTTTAAACAAAGACCGCCAATGTATTACTCATGAAGAAAATCTTGCATTTCTCAACAACATGACCAAATCAATCCATCTTAATGAGCAAGAACAAGAACAAGACACTTTAGACCCAATTCTACTTCCTCAAAAGTCGCAAACTTACAATACAGAGCTCAAACACATTGTTTTTGGAATTGCAGCTTCTGCAAATCTCTGGGAAAAGAGAAAAGAATATGTCAAAATTTGGTGGAGGCCTAGAGAAACTAGAGGGATAGTTTGGATTGACAAAAGGGTAAGAACTAGAAAAAATGAAGGGTTACCTGAAATTAGAGTTTCTGCAGATACATCAAAGTTTAAGTACTCTAACAGGCAAGGACATAGATCTGCAATAAGGATTTCAAGGGTGGTTTCAGAGACATTAAGGCTAGGATTGAAAGATGTGAGGTGGTTTGTAATGGGAGATGATGATACTGTTTTTATTGTTGATAATGTGGTTAGAATACTTTCCAAATTTGATCACAGGCAATTTTATTATGTTGGTAGCTCCTCAGAGAGTCACCTTCAGAACATATATTTCTCTTATGCTATGGCTTATGGAGGCGGTGGATTCGCCATAAGCTATCCATTGGCAGAAGAGTTGGCTAAGATGCAAGACAGATGCATTCAAAGATATCCTGGATTGTATGGAAGTGATGATAGAATTCAAGCTTGCATGGCTGAGATTGGGGTGCCACTAACCAAGGAACCAGGGTTTCATCAGGTACATATATATAAATACATTGTTTGTAATGTTTGGCATTGAGATTGAAACTTAATTTTTTTCTCGAAATTTAGATCCTGTTGGAAAAACCATGATTATAATATTTAAATTCATCCTAAAAATAAAATTTAACAGACTCTAATCAACAAAATGTTTTTCTCAATAACAACTCAAACAGAAATGCCAGACAGGTTCTAAATCTCTCATAATTGTTTAGATTTTGGAGGTAATGTAGCTAGGTAGTGATTTTTTGGTTGTGTTTATGCAGTATGACGTATATGGAGACCTTTTAGGACTTCTTGGAGCACATCCTGTGACACCATTGGCATCACTACATCACCTTGATGTAGTGGAGCCAGTGTTCCCCAGAATGACCAGAGTTAAAGCCATTCAACACTTATTCAAATCTGTAAAGCTTGACTCAGCTAGCATAATTCAGCAATCCATCTGCTATGATGCCAAAAGGTACTGGTCGATCTCAGTCTCCTGGGGATTTGTTGTTCAAATCTGGAGGGGAGTGGTCTCTCCTAGAGAGCTTGAAATGCCTACAAGAACATTTCTTAATTGGTATCGAAAAGCTGATTACACTGCATATGCATTCAACACCAGGCCTGTGACAAAGCACCCATGTTTGAAGCCATTTATTTTTTATATGAGCACTTCTAAATATGATCGAGCTAGGAAACAAACAGTTGGAGTGTACTCTCGCCATAGATCTCGAGCTCCCTATTGCAGGTGGAGGATGGCATCTCCAGAAAAAATTAACTCTGTTGTAGTACTGAAGAGGCCAGATAGTAATCGGTGGCTGCAGGTAATTTGTTTTGAAAGCATGTAACGTTCATAATCCACTATTAACCAATGTTGTTGTGTGTTCTTTTGCCTTGTTTCAAACAATTGGTTATGCAAAAAACTAATTGCAAGAAAGAACAATAACTTACCCTGTGCAAGAAGACATGGAAAAAAAAAAAAAAATACAAAGTCCATCTTCGATGACAGAGTGAAAATGAACAAATTCGCTCCGCAAACTATCCATAAAAGTACAGAAATTAATCATCATTGCTTATACACTTCTTTTCGCAAGACAATTTTTATGTCATAAGCCAAAAGTCACTCCTGCATTTCTATGCTATTCTTGAAACTATTGCTGACTGAATCACAATTTATTTTGCAGTCACCAAGAAGGGATTGTTGCAGAGTTCTGCCATCAAACAGACCCTCAACTATGTACTTATGGGTGGGAAATTGCCGAGATGGTGAGATTAGTGGATTGTAATAAGGAACCTAGATTTTTCTATGATTTTATCTTCTTTCCTAAAGATTGCCCAATGCATACAAGAGCTCGGAAGAACAATTTTGTTAGCAGATTCAATTCACTTCCATCACTGATTAGGCACTCAACTACAATTTTTCATTCCTTGATTTATTTCATCTATGTAAATTTGATACAAGTTGCTACAAGTTCATCAGCAATCATAGTTTTCTCTACAAATTGTAGTTGCTACAAGTTGTCCTATATCTTCTCTATTCCCTAATAGAGAAGAGCTATTCATACATTCCCATGGGACAAAAAAAAATCCTGATATCTACTGCAATCAAAATATTGAACTGTAACGTTCTTTTGCCAGAATCTTTCTTCTCATTAACCACAAATGATTCATCAATCAGTTTTACTTACTGGATGACCATCGGTTTCATTATTTGCTGTGACATTCTGGGGAACTGATGCGACTGGTGATGTAGCAGACGCCAAGATGGCAAGTTCAACATGATTATTATCGACAGGCAGTGGCATCTCAACACGGTGTATTCCCACAATCTTGCCATCCTTGATCACCAGGTTCACTGCTTTATAAAACATACAAAATAGTTAGTGAGCATACAGAAAAAACGAGTCTTAGACACTAATTATGGGGAAAAAATTAGTATCTTGCAGATAAGTATTTGGATAATGGAAAGAAATTTAATCAATCAATAAGAAATTTAATCAATCAAAAACTCAATTAGTCAATTTTCCTTCTCAAGAAAACAGAAATCACCATTACCAAACAGAACCCAGAAATCAACATATGATAATAAAACAAAATACCAAATAATTAAAGAAATAACGAAGAACCCAAAACCAGAAAAGGGTTTTCTTAGAAGAGGTACCTGGGTAAGAGAACCACCAGAGAGTGAAGAGGCAGAGCAAGACGAGAACTGGAATAGCATGGATCAACTTTTCAGAGGCTAATTTTGATTGTGTAATCTCCTTGTTATCTCTCTTGTAGACTGGAATTTGGGCAGAATCATCCATTCTTGAGCTTCTTGGAGAGTATTTGGCTTGTTGCTGTGATGGCTGTGTCACTTTGATCACACAATTCTCTTCTGGTGCTCGAGATGAGCTTGTTGGCCTCTGCTGCATTTAGAGAAAGAAAGAAAGAGAGAAGAAATTAGGGTTTTGGGGAGAGAGAAGAAAGGGGAATTGGGTTCTTTTTGCAGGGCATTTCTGGCTTGGTTATGGAGCTGTGGGATTCGGTTTCTTGTTAGTTAATGGTTTTTTTAACGACTTCGCTTTTAGGCGGGAAATTCTTGGCACCTGCAATACAAGTGATTCTTTTAAACACTTTATTACAAGATTTTATTTATTTATTTATTATATTGAAATTTTCAAATTATTTGATTCACAAATTATGATATTAAAATTATAAAATTATTCAATTTATATTTTTTTATTTTTTTATTATTGAACGAATAGAGATATATTAAATACTGAACCCAAAATGAGTAATTTTTTTATTTTTTTTTTTATTTTTCTTTTTCTTATGCATTGTCAAATATGAATGGTATCAATTACAATACTAAAAGAAGAAGTGCTATTGAACTAATGGTTTAACATTTTTGCATTGTAATTACTAAATAAATTAAAGGTTCAAACTCTCACTGAATAATAATTAATCCAATTTTCAATTTTTTTACCACTAAATCAAGACCATTATCTTCATATTAATCTTTAAATAAACATTTTGACCTTTTAAAAAAAAAAAAAAAAAAAAAAACAAGTCTAATGCAATGAAAACGCATTTTCTGTCTTACTATTATTTTCCTTGGGCAAAATGCTGACCTTTAGATTGTGCATGGTAGACATTTCTTATTTATACATGGTTTAGACACAATAGGCAGTAGGAAAAGAAAATGTTGAATATTAAGGCTAGTCTATTGAATTAGGAAATGGTTCCTTCCTACAGAATGGCATCTTACATACAAGACTCCCAGCAGCTCACATGTACATCAGAAGGAAAGTGAAGTCTGAAGAAGATGGAACTACTGCCTGTTATCTCCATGATACAAAAATTGATACCAGGCATCTTGTATATAAACACTAAAAAAAGAAAAAAAAAATGACCGTTATTTAGTCCACCACATTAGACTCAGCATGAACATGGCCTGCATTTTTATTATCTTCTCAGTCCTTGGATAGGCTCATATTTTTGTGTAGCCAGATAATTCAGAGCCATAACCACATCTGATATGGCAGGCCGCATGTTAGGCTGTTCCTGGACACACATTGCAGCAATTGCTAGAGCTTGGTACAATCCTCTCATAGGATATTGACCTTGAAGTAAAGGGTCAACCATGCGTGAGAAGTTCCTCCGATCTTTGAACATAGGTCGTGCCTGCAAATAATCAATGGATTTCATAAGCCTCACAAATGATGCTATTCATAGTTATATATAATTCATTTTAATGTGCTTCCAATTCTTAAAGATGAACTAATAATCAGATGTCTGAAAAAGCTCTGCCCTTTAGTTGAAAGATCTTAACTATCTCAAACTTAAGCATCAAACCAATGGACTACAGAGGCAAAACAAACGTAAAGAACTGGTGTCATTTGTAGCAACCAGGGTTCAGTAGAGTAATTTGATAGGAGCGATACAGCAACACAGAGAGACAATAGCAAGACATAGGACTCAATGTTCATGTTCATGTGAATTGGAATTTATTTCTGAAATCAGACAGAGAGAAAGGAAGCCGATTCGGGTATATTCACCATTTACTTATTCAAAAGAAAACAGATCAGGTGGAGAGTGCATACCAATGCCCTTTCATTATCTAATTCTTTTAAAGTTCAAACTTTGTTGCAAGACTGCTAATCAAGTTCAGTCATGAAAAGTGATTTCAAGAAATACAGATCATATAAGAAGGAAAAGCAACCAAAAATTGAGGCAATAAAATTCAGTCAGCTACTTTCCACACAGTAATCAGACAGGAACAATGAACAAATAGAGCCACTTAGAATTAGCCAACTGCATATGAATATCATCACATAAATAGGCCCCTCAATTGTAGACACCTACTTAGACTCAAACGAGTAATCTATTAAGGGTTGTTCTTTTGATGATAGATAACAACCAATCATAAGCCATCTAGAATCAAAATAATTGTTGTTGAATCCACAATCCACATTAATTTGATCTGGTGGTGTTCAATCATATAACGCAGTATTTCACCAAGCACAACAAAAACTGTAGACTAATATAAATAACAAGGACATGGGCCACAAATTATCTTACCCAAGCAACAAGATTCTGCTCACTTCGATCCTTTGTTTGATCAATTGCTTTCCTTCCTGTGATGAGCTCCAGAAAAACAACACCAAAGCTATAAACATCTGACTTGAACGTAAGCTGACCTGTCATCGCATAATCTGGTGCACAATATCCATATGTGCCCATAACCCTTGTAGAAACATGAGTCTTATCCCCACTGGGTCCCACTTTGGCTAAGCCAAAATCAGAAAGCTTTGGATGATAATCCTCACCAAGTAAAATGTTGGAGCATTTCAGATCACGATATATGACAGGGGGATTCATTTTCTCATGCAAGTACTCTAAGCCCTTTGCTGCACCAGCAGCTATCTGCATTCTTGTGTTCCAATCAAGTGGTTGGCTATTGGATCGAAGATCTGTAAAAGAAAATAAATATATAAAACAAGATGAAATAGTAAATAGTACTTGTTAAGGTATGAAAATAAGCAATCAACAGAAGGATGAGATGGTAAGGCGACTTACATACCATGCAAATGGTTTTCTAAAGATCCTAATGGCATATACTCATACACCAATAGCCTCTGATCTCCCTCCGCACAATATCCAATCAACTTGACAAGATTGGGATGATCTGCTAGACTTAATGTCAGTACTTCAATTACAAACTCCCTAGTCCCTTGATGACCATCTAGATCAAGTTGCTTAATAGCAACAACCTGTATCAAATACAACAACAAAATTCAAAGTCTTGCTACTAATTAAAAGAAAATTGTAAACACTGCAAAAGGAATATAAAACAAAATGCATTGAGTGAATAATAAATATTAAAAGGACACCCAACATTGTATCATTTCTACTCTACTGAGCTGAAAATTTTACCATAAACATATTCCAATGCAATTTTTAAGATTAATGAACTCATTAGTACTGACCTGGTTTATTTTCTCCAAATAACCCTTGTAAACTTTGCCAAAACCTCCTTCACCCAAGAAACAATCTAATGTGAAATTTTCCGTTGCAGCTGCAAGTTCCTCAAAGGTAAATGTTTGGGCAAGCTTCCCATTGTTTATCCCATCCTCAGTAGCCTCATTTATCAAATCTAAATTCTTTACATCCAAAGATAATCTATCATCTTTAGAAGTCTCCTCTTTGTTTACATTTGCATATGGCTTTACTTTCAATGATCCTGTTAATCAAAGAAAAACACAAACCAACATTTTTTTAAAAAGAAAAAGGTTAAAAATTGAATGGTAAGATAACAAAAAGACACAAAATAAAGCACTTCGATAGAAAAAGCCCATACACAAAAAATAAAATAAAATAAAGATTTTTATATGATTATAGAAAAGCCAAAGCCATCAAATTTGAAAGCAAACAAAGAACACACTAAAGACAAAAAAAAAAAAAGAAAACCCAATGGAGGGTTTTGGATTATGGGTCGGATTTTACAAAACAAAAAGAAGAAACCCATCAATGTAACCCCCAAACCAAGAAAAAAAAAAAAAAAAAAAAAAGCGAAATGTTGAGGAAAAAAAGACTCTCAAAATTGAAATAAAATAAAGATTAAAACTTTGAGGTAATTATCATTTCAACCCATTTTAGCAAAAATCAAAATTATCATTCCTTAATTATTCAATTGACAATCAACACCAAATTGATATCCAAAAAACATGAAATTAACAACTTTCAAAGAAACCCATGAAATTCCATTATGATCAATTTCCAAAGATGATAAAGAAAAGGGGGTCCCACACCAGCAGAAAGAAGAAACAAGAATTCACAAAAAACATAAAAACAGGGTTACATTTCAAAATTCAAAAAAAAAATTAAAGATTTCAAAAAATTTATTAAAAAAAGAAAAAAAAAAAACCTTTTGATCACGAAATGTTAGATAGATAGATACCTGAAGTGGGTCTTGTTTGATCGTTGCGTTTAATGCTATTATTATTATTATTTTTATTATTATCATTATTATTATTGTTGCTGCTGCCGCTGCAATCTGATCGCTTGCTTGATTTTCCAGTACACCCAAAACAACCCATTTTATTTTCTTTAAAAACTATTACGATTATCAAAATTTAAACCAAAAACCCAAATTCTTTTTTAAAAAAAATGGAAAAATAAAAATTCTCCCACTTTCTCTCTGTTTCTTTCGTCTCCTTCGTCTTCTTCTTCTTCTTCCTTTCTTGTTCTTGTCTATTTAGAGAGAGAGGTCTATTTAGAGAGAGAGATAGCGAGAAAGAGAGAGAGAGCTACATGTACTATCTAATTTACAATTTTAGGAGGGTTTTTATAGGTGTTTTTTTTTTTTAATATTTTTATTTTATTATTATATTCTCTTTAGCCTTGTTCCAGTGCGAACAGAACTACAAATATTTTATTAAAAGAATGCAACCAGAAACTTCCACGTATTTTTGTACATTGTACGTACACGTGGACAAATAACATTGGAAACGTTTAAAACTCAAGGGTTATTTTAGTCAAATAAGTTTAAGCAGAAACGGGTTTTGTTATATTTGTCCGTTGTGTTTGTGAGATGATGACGTGGCACTTGGTTAGTAGTTTCACGGTGATTTGGAGTACCAACAGATCTTTGTCATTTTTCTATAAACAAAAATTAAAAATATACCATCTTTTTTTTTTATTATTTTATTATTGCCTGCCCGTGACGTACGTTCCACACGGCTGCCAGTAATCGCCGTCGGATTCTCACAAGTCAAATGCTTTTTTAAAAATTTTAAAAACACAAAAAAAAAAAAAAAATTAATAATTGATAATTAATATATATACATATATATATGGGGATGGGACGCAAATCTCCATCTGCTCACCTCACCTCTGAGTGCGACCCAACTGACAAAAAAAAAAATATAAACGCGGTTTCGCATTTTAACTGTTTAAAATTTTAAATCAAACGGTAGTGATCTGTGCGTCCAGCTACAATACAATTTAAACTAATTTATAAATTATATCTTTATTTTTAAAATTATATTACTAAATCTTTAGTATTTCATTTTATCAATTGTTCTATTAATGTTTTAAATTTTTATTTATTGAAAATAAAAATAAGTTTTTAAGAAAGAAAAATAAAAATAAGCCAATGGTTAAAAAAAATAGAATGAATTATTATTTGGCCTTTAAAATATCAAACATAATTCACTAATCAAACTAATATTTTAATAAACTATAATAACTAAACTTTTAAAGAGAAATTTAATAATTAATTGACAAAAATAAATTAATTATATAAAAAAATTAGAATGAATTATTATATAATTTCTAAAATTTAGAGCGAATTATTAATTAATCCTGAAATTAAATATAGTTCATTAATAAAATACGATGAACAAAAATTAATGTATTGTTTAGATTTTTTTTTTTTTAAAAATAACATAAAATAGGTCAGGATTTAACTAGTTTAATTTTTTAAAATAGAGATTTTAAATTCTAAAATAGGTTAAAAATTAATAACTAAATACTCTATCCGTCTCAAAAAGACTGTTCACTTTTTTTTTTCACATAATTTAAGAAAATATTATTAATTATTTATCAACTCATAAATTTTATTATATTTTTTCACTTATATCTTTTAATATATTTATTTATTGTTACCCTTATTATTAATTTTAAGAATATATATTTTTTAATTAATAAAGATAATATAAATAAATAATTATAATTATTTTTAAAATAAAAAATATTTAAAAAAATAATAGATAATATTTTGAGACGAACTTAGTAATAATTAATCTTACAATCAATAAAAGCCAAAACATTATGACGCAATTAGAAAACTGACTTTATTTTGAGTTTTTATAGTAATGATTGCACCTAATTGCAGCTGTGTTGGTTCATTTTGTCCGTTTTACCCTTACACCGTACACGGTAGTCAAATTAACAGCTGGTAAATTACGCGGAAATTTTTCAATTGCAAAATTTTTGACTGTTTTCCAAGTGAAAGAGGTTGGGTAGAAAGTGCCTAATAGCAAATTTTCAATTTCATATTTTCTACTTTCAACAAATATTAGATTATAATAATAATAAATAAATCAAATAATACACTCTTTTTTTTTTTTACATAATTACTAATAATCCTAATATATTTTTTTTTTGCCAAACTTAATATTATTAGTCATTTTACTTCTTCAACCTTAAAATTAACAAACCTAATACTCGATGTTGACAAAATGTCAATTTATACCTCTTAACATAAAGAACGACATATAAATTATTGTCCTTTTTATTGACATTTTATGAATTTTTGGACTTAAACTATTTAGTTTCTCGTTCTTTCAAATAAAATTACATTATTACCCCTACCAAATTCATTAAATCATGAAAAAGCAAATAATTCAGCCACCGCATCTCCAAAATTACTGCCCCTACATTTTTCTTCATCTTTCACTTCAACTAAAAAATAACAGTAGCTAATGGTTAGTACAACTGAGATTCAAGCCAATGGAGCCTAACATGTGGGAATCGGATTAAAGAATTAGCAAATAATACCTAAACAATAACTCAATTTAATAAATAGGCGCATTAGCTAAAATCCCATTTTAAGACAAGATACCTTTCTACTTTGGCCAGTTTAATGCAACAAAAATAGAGATAACGGTAACAGGAATCGTTTGGGAAAGGTGAGCAGGAACATGGAGTGAAAATTATATTCGATGAAGCTCAGCAAACCTGGAGTTATAGAGGACAGGTGGCTATGGCTGATCATTGTCTCCCATTGACGAGCAACGAAACTTGATTTCGTGGTGATTGATGCAATCTGGTAAGAGCTTGAAGGCCAAACAGCAGGAGCAGCTTGCGGTGATTGAGTCTAGGCATTTGATAATCATCAAAAACGATAAGCCCCTCAGATTGTGCCGATGCAGTCCGATGGCGGCAACGACTATCTTGAGCATGTATGAACCAAGGTTGATGAAGAATGGCTGATGGAAATCGATCTGATTTAATTGTTTGGTTTATTTTCTACGTTTGTGATTTTGTTCTTTGAATTTTTATTTTTTTTTATTATTCTAAAATAAATAATAAAAATAGTTTATTATTTTAGAAATATGCATTAGGCCTTACTAATAAGTAATTAATTAATAAATTAATTATTATCAAATAACACTAATAAGTAATTAAAATAATATTATAAAGTTAATGTATTATTAGATCATGTTAATTAATAGTTAAAATAATATATTAATTATTATTGAATAATCAAATTTTTGTGGTAAAAAATTTTTATTTGTTATTAATTAAATAATAAAAATAGTTTATTATTTTAGAAATATGCATTAGGCCTTACTAATAAGTAATTAATTAATATATTAATTATTATCAAATAACACTAATAAGTAATTAAAATAATATTATAAAGTTAATGTATTATTAGATCATGTTAATAAATAGTTAAAATAATATATTAATTATTATTGAATAATCAAATTTTTGTAGTAAAAGATTTTTATTTGTTATTAATAGGGATTTTCTGCAATAAATAATTAAAATAATATATTATTATTAGATGATACTAATTCTTTCAATTAAACTTTTAAATTTATAGTAATCATTCTAATATTTTAAATTTCATTCTTATCAAATTTTTAACATCCTATAAAAATTATTACTGTAAACCTTTTATTTACACACACGAAGGATACGTTTCGTTGCTCGTAATGAAACGTAATATAATATAATTAAATAAATTTTTAATATAAATTTATATTAAAAATTTATTTGATTACGTTATATTACGTCTCATTATAGCTTATTAAACGCACTCTAAATTAGTTAGATTCTTTTTTTTTAAAAAATTGATTGAATGTATTTATCAAATTTTCACATATGTTAAATATGTTAATATATTTTTTCAGCGAATGATATACATAAAGCTTTGTGCTTATATATATAGCAATTTTTTTTAATGTCTTATGTTAAAGTTTTGAGCTACCAACACGGAAGAAATAAATGCACTTCAAGAATGATAAAAATTAAATTAAATAAAATTAAAGAATGATCATCATAATGTTAGTTTCTCAAGAAAGTTGGATCAAAAAATACAATAATAAGTGACTAGCATATATATATATATATATATATATATATATATATATATATATATATATATATAAAATAAAGAATTATATAAATTTAGGCATATTATAAATTGTGTGCTTTGGTTTTATTTATCCTACTATTTGATTTTATTATTTGAAAGCACAATTTATGTATTTATCATTTAATTAATTTGAGAAAATTTTATTGTATCTTTATTATTTGGAGGCCTAATGCTCTCAATCAAACTATACAAACAAACTATACAAGAATATGAGTCCAAAATTAGATATATGATATCATATATATACAAAATTAGGTGAAATGCATTCAAAATTTGAAGTTTATTTGACCACTTTCTAGGTATGATATCTCCAATAAAATAAAATCTCTTATTTGTGTTATGAATATAATGAAGACGAATAAGAACAAAGAATATAGAGGAGAAAATAATTTTTCTAGTTATTTCATTCAATAGTATTAAATTTTTTATGTAGAATACAGAAGGAAAATAAATAGGAAGCTTTTCTAATAAGAAAAATATAAGAAATAGGAAATTTTTTCAATAAGGAAAATACAATCAATACTAATATGCAAACTAAAGTATTCACGTATATGGAAAGATATCAATCAAATCCTATAATATATCATAATACTCCCCATTGATGTCTTTTACAAAAAATATGCCTCGTTAAAACCTTACTAAGAAAAAAATCCTGTGGGAAAAAAATCTTAGTGAAGGAAAAAGAATACATTATTCTTGTAGAAATTTACGTCATAACACTGTCTTGTTAAAAACCTTGTTAGAAAAACCCAATGGAACAAAACCTAAGCTAAGGAAAAAAGAGTACAGTGTACTAAAATCTCCCCTTCATGAAGATATGATTTTGTCAAAGATCTCTTAGTCTACGCATACCAATTTTGTTAACTAACTTCTCAAAAATGGTTGTAGGGAGTGCTTTAGTAAACAAGTCTACCAAATTATCAATTGATTGAATTGGATGAACATCCAAAACTCTTTGCTTCTGAAGCTCATGTGTGAAAAAAAAACTTTGACGAAATATGTTTGGTTCTATCTCCTTTGATATATCCTCCTTTGAGTTGTGCTATGCAAGCATCATTATCTTTATATAATACTGTTGGACTTCCTTTGTCAAGTTTAAGATCACATGTTTTCTTGATATGATGGAAACATATTAATTTAGGCATTTGCATTGCTATCACCAATTAAATGATCAATTTTTCCTTCAGGATGCTCAAAAAAATCTATCACATCTAAATGTGTAACATCAATAGGATCATCACCAAGGACATTATTGTTTTCTGCCAAATTTACTTCAATATTTTTGCCTTTCTTCAAGGACTCTTGATAAAGATCGACAAGATGTTTTTATGTGCGACAGGTACGAGACCAATGCCCTTTTGCGCCACATCAATAGCAATGATTTCTTGAATTATCCTTTGATCCTTTATTCTCTTTCCACTTCTAGTGGGAAGGTGCATTATTATTTTTAGCACCACGATTTCCATTATTATGATTTCTGCCATAACCTCTGCCACGTCCTCGACCATGATTGTTCCTCCTTCCTCTTCCTCGTCCTTGTTCAACATTATTATGTGTTGTCTCATTCACTTCAGGGAATGGAGCAGAACCAATTAGATGAGTTTCATGATTTTTCAGTAAAAGTTCATTATTTTGCTCAGCAACAAGAAGACATTCAATTAATTCAGAATATTTTTTAAAACCTTTTTCTTGATATTGTTGTTGCAGGAGCATATTCGAGGCATGGAATGTAGTGAATGTCTTCTCTAACATATTATGGTCAGTAATATTTTCTCCACATAATTTCAGTTTGGAGGAAACTCTATGAATAGCAGAATTATATTCACTTACAGTTTTAAAATCTTGAAATCGTAAGTGTATCCACTCATAACGAGCCTTTGAAAGTATGACAGACTTATGATGATTAAATCTTTCTTTCAAGTTATTCCAAAGGACTAATGGATCTTTAACAATCAAATACTCAAGTTTCAATCCTTCATCGAGATGGTGACGAAGGAAAATCATCGCCTTGGTGCGATCTTATTGAGATTCTTGATTTTCATCTTTGATCGTATTGCCGAGGCCTTTAGCATCCAAATGTATCTCAGCATCTAGTATCCATGATAAGTAATTCTTGCCCGAAAGATCGAGGGCCGTGAATTCGAGTTTTGTCATGTTCAACATTGTCTATACAAAAAGAAATAATGTGCATTAGTATCATAATAAATTAGTCTTTTAAAGACTTAATAAACAATGCAATTAGTTTTTCAGGAACATAAAATATCAATTATTCAATGAATTGGAATATTAGGTTCATGGATATTTAGTTCTTCAAGAACTTAGGGTCAAAAATTCTTTTTGGAATTTATTCCTCACTTATTTGTTTAATTAGTTTTTCAGGAACTATAAATAATACTAGTTTCTTCAGGAACTAGAATTTGAAATATAGTGTTAGTTTTTCAAGAACTAGAATTTAAAATATAGTGTTAGTTCTTTAGGAACTATAATATACTTAATGAAAATTAAATAACATCAAATAATAATAAAAAAAATTCATAAAAATGATGGTCATGTATATAAAACAAACAAAACAAAAAAAATGATTATGTAAACGCTTTTATATATAAACAATTTTATATAGTTAATTGTTAATATATATAAACGATTTTGTTTAGCCACCATGATTATGTAAACAATTTTATATAGTTAAAAAAAATGATTTTACAATTGTTTCATATAAAAAAAATGATTTACATCTAAAAATAAAAAAAAATGATTTTATAGTTATGATCTAAATATATACATATATATATATACATATATATATATATACACACACACACAACATCTCAAACATATATGTGTATTAAGTTATGGGCATATGTCTTTTTAAGAACATATATGATTCACATGTTATTCGAGATGAGGAAAGAAAAGAAAAAAAAATACCTTGAGTAAAAAAAATGGTAGAATAAATTCGTGCTGAAAACGTGTTATGAATATAATGGAGAAGAATAAGAACAAAGAATATAGAGGAGAGAATAATTTTTCTAATTATTCAATTCAATAGTATTAAGCCCTTTATATAGAGTACAGAAGGAAAATAAATAAGAAGTTTTTCTAATAAGGAAAATACAAGAAATAGGAAGTTTTTTCAATAAGGAAAATACAATCAATACTAATATGGAAACTAGAGTATTCACGTATATGGAAAGACATTAATCAAATCTTATAATATATTATAATACTCCCCCTTGATGTCTTTTACAAAGAATATGTCTCGTTAAAACCTTATTAAGAAAAAAACTCTGTGGGAAAAAAATCTTAGTGAAGGAAAAAGAGTACATTGTTCTTGTAAAGATTTGTGCCATAACACTGCCTCGTTAAAAACCTTGCTAGGAAAACTCAATGGGACAAAACCTAAGCTAAGGGAAAAAGAGTACAGTGTACTAAAATCTCTCCCTCACGAAGATATGATTTTGTCAAAGATCTCTTAGTCGGCACATACCAATTTTGTTAACCAACTTCTCAAAAATGGTTGTAGGGAGTGTTTTAGTAAACAAGTCTGCCAGATTATCAATTGATCGAATTGGATGAACATCCAAAACTCCTTGCTTCTAAAGCTCATGTGTGAAAAAGAACTTTGGCGAAATATGCTTGGTTCTATCTCCTTTGATATATCCTCCTTTGAGTTGTGCTATGCAAGCAACATTATCTTCATATAATACTGTTGGACTTCCTTTGTCAAGTTTAAGATCACATGTTTCCTTGATATGATGGACCATAGATCTCAACCATACACATTAGCCTCATGTATTGCCAATATTTCAAAATGATTTGATGATGTGGCAGTTAAAGTTTGTTTAGTATAGCGCCAAGAAATGGCAGTGCCACCATATGTAAACAAGTAACCCGTTTATGATCTAGCTTTATGTGGATCAGATAAATATCTAGCATCAGCATATCCAATTAATTATGACTTCGAGTCGCGTGGATAAAATAAGCCCATATCTGATGTTCCACGTAAATAACGGAATACTTGTTTCACACCATTCCAATATTTTCGAGCGGGTGAAGAACTATATCTTGCTAGCAAACTTACAGAGAATACTATATCAAGTGTTGTATAATTAGCAAGATACATTAGTGCACCAATTACACTAAGATAGGGTCCTTTTGGACCAAGTATTTCTTCACTATCTTCTTGAGGATGAAACGGATCCTTTTTACATCAAGGGATCAAACCATCATAAGAGAACTCATTAGATGGGATTTATCCATATTAAAATATTTTAATATTTTTTCGATATAAGTTGACTGATGAATGAAAATCCCTTTAGATAAATTTTTGATTTGCAAGCCGAGACAGAATTTTGTTTGTCCCAAATCTTTCATTTCAAATTCATTTTTCAAATAATTTACTGTCTCAGTCATCTCTTCAGGAGTCCCAATGATGTTTAAATCATCAACATACACAACAATTATAGCAAAACCATACTTTATTTTCTTGATAAAGACACATGGACAAATTGTATTATTAGTGTAGCCTTCTTTCAAAAGATATTCACTAAAGCGGTTATACCACATTCGTCCAGATTGTTTTAATCCATACAAGGACCTTTGTAGCTTAATTGAATATATTTCTCTTGGTTTTGAGCTACATGCTTTAGGCATTTTCAGTCCTTGAGGGACTTTCATATAAATGTCATTATCAAGTGATCCATACAAATAAGCTATAACGACATCCATTAGTCGCATTTGGAGTCATTCTATACTTGCTAGGCTAATTAAGAATCTTAATGTAATTGCATCCACAACTGGAGAATAAGTCTCCTCATAATCAATGCCAGGTCTTTGTGAAAAATCTTGTGCCACAAGTTGAGCTTTGTATCTCACAATTTCATTTTTCTCATTTCGCTTACGCATAAAAACCCATTTATAACTTACTGGCTTAACATTTTCAAGCGTTAAAACAATGGGCCCGAAGACATGGCATTTTTCTAATGAACTTAATTTTGCCTGGATTGCATCTTTCCAATTTGGCCAATCATCTCTATATCGATATTCATTCACGAACTTTGGTTCAATGTCCTCATTTTCTTTTTCAATATCAACTGCAATTGTATATGCAAATACACTATCGATAATATTTCATTTTGGTCCCATCTTTTTCCTGAATTGACATAGTTGATTGAGATCTCTTCATTTTGATCATTTTCAAGTACCTGAACCACTTCTAGGGTTATTTGTTCATCTATGTCAATTTCAGCTATAGGCTCTTCAGGAGCATTAACATTTTTGGGATTTTGTTCCCTTTTCTTTCTTAGATTTTTATCCTTGGAACCAAGTGGCCTTCCACGCTTTTGGCTTGTCATGGACTCATTTGCTACATTATTAACATGTTGTCCTACTGAGACATCAATTCTTGTTGGAGCATTTTCAGCTGGAATGTGAGATTTAGTAACTCTTTTTGGATCACATAATGCATCTGGTAATTGGTTTGCTATACTTTGCAAGTGGATAATCCTTTGAACTTCTAGTTCACATTCTTGTGTATAAGGATCAAGATGATTTAATGAGGGCTCATTCCAAACAATTTGTTTCTCTAATTGCTTAATTTCTCCCCCCAATTTGGGAAACAAAGCTTCATTAAAATGACAATCATTAAATCTCGCAGTAAATACATCCCCAGTTAATGGTTAAAGATATTTGATAATAGAAGGGGATTCATATCCAATGTATATACCCAATCTTCTTTGTGGTCCCATTTTTGTGTGGGGGGGTTGATTGGGACATAAACAGCACACCCAAAAATTCTCAAATGGGATATATTAGGCTCTTGGCCAGTCACCAATTGTAATGGTGAAAATGTATGATAATTAGTTGGCCTGATGCGTACAAGAGTTACTACATGTAAAATTGCATGTCCCCAAATAGAAATTGGGAGATTTGTTTTCATAAGTATTGGTCTAGCTATCAATTGAAGATGTTTAATAAAAGACTTTGCTAGACCATTTTGAGTGTGAACATTAGCTACAGGATATTCAACAGTTATTCCAATTGACATGCAATAATCATTAAAAGCCTTAGATGTGAATTCACCAGCATTATCAAGACGAATTGTCTTAATAGTATAATCTAGAAATTGTGCTCTTAATCGAATTATTTGAGCAAGTAAATGCTAAATTTCAAGTTGATAATAGGCATACATGTGACCATCTTGTTAATGCATCTATCAACACTATAAAATACTTGAATGGTCCACATGGTAGATGAATTGGTCCACAAATATCACCTTGTATGCATTCCAGAAATTTAAGTGATTCATGTTGAATTTTGCTTGGTGAAGGTCTAATAATCAACTTTCCTTGAGAGCAAGCCGAACATAAAAATTCATTACATTGAAGAATCTTCTGGTTCTTCAATGGATAACCATTTGAACTCTCAATAATTTTACGTATCATTGTTGATCTGGGATGACCCAATCGATCATGCCAAACAATAAAAGAATTAGGGTCAGTAAACTTCTAGTTTACTACCATATTTGTTTCACTTGTGCACACATATGTGTAATATAATCCAGAGGATAAAGCAGGTAATTTTTCTAATATGCATTTCTTACCCATTATAATGGTTGTAATATAGAGATACTCAATGTTTCCAACATTAATGGTCTCAATATGATATCCATTTCGGCGGATATCTTTAAAACTTAATAAATTTTTGCGAGATTTTGGAGAAAATAATGCATTTTGAATAAAGAAATAAGTTCCTCCATGTAGTAATATATTAGTTCTTCCGGAGCCTTCAATAATTCTTTTACTACCAGATATTGTATTAACATAAGAATCTCCCTTTGTTAGATGAGAAAAATAATTCTTATCTTTTAAAATGGTGTGCGTGGTTGCACTGTCAGCAAGACATAAGTTTGCATCATTTATTCTTGATCCTACCAATACTCGAACAGGATCCATAATATCTTCACCAAAACAAAATGTACTTATAAGAAACATAATAACTCAATAATTATTGATTAAAACTCAATACAAAAGTACTTTAAAAAAAAACAAATTATTCATATACACTTTAAACTAGTGTTTAAATCCCAAAATATAAACCAAATTAAGAAAACTAAAAGAGAAACATATCAATTTAGGCATTCGCATTGCCATAACCAATCAAATGATCAATCTTTCCTTCAGGATGCTCAAAGAAATCTATCACATCTAAATGTGTAACATCAATAGGATCATCACCAAGGACATTATTGTTTTCTGCCAAATTTACTTCAATATTTTTGCCTTTTTTCAAGGACTCTTGATAAAGATCGACAAGATGTTTTTGTGTGTGACAGGTACGAGACCAATGCCCTTTGTGCTTATATATATAGCAATTTTTTTTTTAATGTCTTATGTTAAAGTTTTGAGCTACCAACACGGAAGAAATAAATGCACTTCAAGAATGATAAAAATAAAATAAAATTAAAGAATGATCATCATAATGTTAGTTTCTCAAGAAAGTTGGATCAAAAAATACAATAATAAGTGACTAGCATATATATATATATATATATATATATATAATAAAAAATTATTTAAATTTAGGCATATTATAAATTGTGTGCTTTGGTTTTATTTATCCTACTATTTGATTTTATTATTTGAAAGCACAATTTATGTATTTATCATTTAATTAATTTGAGAAAATTTTATTGTATCTTTGTTATTTGGAGGCCTAATGCTCTCAATCAAACTATACAAACAAACTATAAAAGAATATGAATCCAAAATTAGATATATGATATCATATATATACAAAATTAGGTGAAATGCATTCAAAATTTGAAGTCTATTTGACCACTTTCTAGGTATGATATCTCCAATAAAATAAAAACTCTTATATGTAGATTATACTTTCCACTTTGATGTTTGGTTAGGCAATTCCTTGTTATTAATTGCCTAACCCATAAGTTATTTCATAACGCTCTAATAAGGGAGAAAAATAAGATAAATATTGGTTAAGGAAACTAATTTAAAAATAATAATTTATACAATATTAAATAAGAAAATTTAAAAATAAATTAAATGAGTAAAAAAGTGAATATTATAACCTATCACTTGAAATGATAGTCATTATAACTAAATAAAATTCTATTAAAATCTCCATTTTTTCTCATTTATACAACTCATTATAACTCACAATTAAAATCATTCAGTTAGACATTTATATAAAAAGAAAAGCACCAAATAGTAGACTTATCAAAAATCCTAACCATCTTTTCTCTTTTTCTCTCTAATTCTCCCACTCTGTTTAGATGGGGTATAGGAAAGTAATTAATGGAACGATAAGAAAGGATAAGGAGGAAAAAGGAAGAGGAAAGACATGTGTGTTAACTTTCCTCTTATTTAGGAAAGGAGTTAAAGACGATGGGTAATTAATAAAAGGGTAAGTACTAAAAGCACCAAAAATACCCTCATAACTCACAAATAACGTAAAAATTATTACATATATACTTTAGCATTTTAATTTGAGCTTATTATATGGTTGAATGATAATTTTATTTTTGGATGACCAAAATTATAATATAACATTAATTTTTTATTTTTCAAAATATAAAAATGTAATAAATTTTACAATATGAAACTTAATTATTATAAATAAAAAATACAATATATTTTATAGTATATTTCACCACCTTCACTCTTTCAAAACTAAAATTTCTTTATCAATTTTAGATTTCTTAGTACTTTTAAGCCTTGAAGATGCTTAAGCACGAGAGTTACTTTGTCATCTTACAGTTGGCTCATGATCATGAATTGAAGCATTTTGAACATTCTTCTCAACTGCATCAAAATTATCCAAATTAATATCATGTTGAGATACCATGAAATCAATATCATCAATAGTATTGATATCAACATTGACTTTGTTATCTTCTACAATACTAGCCCTTCTTTGCCTTTTTATTTCTATTGCAGTTTCAGCATATTATCTAGTAGCTCTATCTTTTGCAAAATGTTGACATAACTTGTCAAAATTTCAAATTTGTTAGTTTTGTCATTAGTAGCTTCAAGCTTCACCTTTAAATAATAAAGAAGCATAGAATATATAAATATATAAATAAACATATTATTTAACAAAAAAGGGTAAACTATGTAAATTTAATATATACCTCAATTAATTGTTGCCAAACTTTAGATTATGCAGTAATCATTTCAGTAATTGGATCCAATCAAAACCACTCATGCCATTTTTTAATAAGTCATAATATGAAAACCAACTCTTTTTAATATGTCTCATGTGATTTTTTTATTTTTTCCTTGTCAATTACCTTGTCAAGAAATTTTTCCAGCAATTATTTTACCATGTTTTCATATGCATGTGTAGTAAAGTTCCACCAACTCTATTGCTCACAATATCTTGATGCAAATATACATCCATAAGAGCATCATCTATAAGTTTGGACCAAACACATATACCACACCCTTATTTGCATTTGCATTTTCAATGTCCAAATTCCTTTTTCTTGGAGGCATCCTTTAGAAAAACAAAAAAGAATTTATACACAACATTGCTATCATTTTTCAAAAAAAAAAAAAAGCAATTCAATTATATTATTATAAAATTAAGAATATATAAACAAACTAAAATGTTATAAGTACTGTAAACATTACAATGAACACATTATTGAAGAAGTAGATTTGTCATTAAAAATTACAAATACAGAAATACACAATCATAAATCAAATTGAACAAAAAAAAAAAAAAAGAACATATCACATAATGTAATCAATTCATATTGATCAACTATAGAATCTCTAACAAATTCTCCTCTAGTGGTCTCGTCATTATCCTCTCCATTATTATGATGCCTTTCATGTGAAGTACTAAAATTTGAAAGTTCAACATCAATCTCAGCAAATATATTCTTATCTAGGTCCACACTCATAAAATAGTTATGCAAAATACAACAAGACAAAATAATTTCTTCGAGTTTCAATATTATAATTAGTTCTGTTGAACTTGCAATAATAGGATATCACTTTTTAAGTACACCGAAAGCACGTTCAATTGTATTTCGTAAAGAAGAATGTTGAAGATTAACTAATTCACATGCGTTTCATGGTGGATTTCGTGAATACTCTTTCAAGCAATACAATCTCTTATATAAGGTGTAATACGATCACTTTTCAACAAGATAGTATTTTTCTAAAACAAGTTATATTCGTCATTAGATAGCCTTTCACCGTATGGTATTTATTTTATTTAATTAAAATGTTATAAATACCTTTGGAAATTTTAAGAGGGCATTCTCCGGTTAATGCATTTTTTAATATTCTAGAGTCAGATGTTGTCCCTTCTCACCTAGGTAAGATATAAGTGCATTTCAAATGAAATGTACAGGCAGCCAATATATTTTGTGTTGAATAATCTTTTCTACCATGATATTTAGGAGTTTCAATGGGAGAAACTCTCATACGAATATGTGTTTTATAAATAGCTCCAATATAATCATGACCTTATTATTATGTATTATTAATAATATATATGCAAATGTACATCTAAATCTCAAAGCTTAACTAAAAAATATTGTTACCTTAAAAACAAAAAAAACCGACTGTTATTGATCAGTTTTTTTGAAGGAACTTGAGACCCATAAAGTTTTTTGAGAAATTTATCCTACCACTCTAATATAGCTCTTAAAACATTATGAAAATGATGACTAATTGTCTCTCTAGACCGATAAAAGAGAAAATTAAGTTCATGATTATTAACATTATATCCTAATAAGTAAAGAGTTTTTGCCACTTGTTCTTCTACACATATACATAATGTTAGTTGAAGACCACCTATTTTAACTAAAAGATCACATAGTCCTATAAAACCTTCAAGACCCATTCTTATAATACTACGACCTTGATCACTAGTTGCAATATTTTTCAATAGTTCTGACCTCATATATTCTCCTTCTAATCTCACAACATGAGTAACTTTATGTCTATGTTTACACCTTCCCAATCCATATCAATACATAATGATGCAAATAACTTTTGCTATTGATAAGTGATGCGTGCATTGCAATTTAAAAAAGGCATTTTCTTCAATATTTTTGCCACTCATCTATATTAAATCATTAAAAAAAAAGGCAATAAGTATATAACATCCGATAAATACAAGAAGAACTAAGACAAAATTTAGAAAATTAAAATTAAAACTTTCTTTGAACGCCATATTAGAGGAAAGTAAGTGTAGAGATTAGAGTGTTGTTGTTATTGTTGTTGCCGTCTCCATAAATTTTGATGATACAAAAATTTAGTTTAATGAAGCTTAATTTAATTCATGTGATACAAATTTGTGATGTGTTTGATTTAGAGTAATACTTCTTTATATTTGTTGTTCATATGGGTATCATGGTAGTTAGTGTAAGCCACTACTGTTATCACCCAAATGTTCTTAAAGTGATTGTAGGTATCAGGTCAGCCACTACAATGCTTATTAGACACTGCAGTGGCTTAAGCAATTAAAAGTAATAGAAACAGACAGTAGCAAATTACACTATTGTGTATCTTAGACACTATCATGGCTCAAGCAATTAAAATAAATATAAACATATAGTAGCAAATTACACTATCGTGTCTATAAGCCAATACTGTTACCTGTCTGGAAAGAAGCAAACACCTCTTCCGTATCTATAAGCCAATACTGTTACCTGTCTAAAAAGAAGCAAGCACCGCTTCCATATCTATAAGACACTACCATGAGAGAGAGGAAAAGAGTGGAATTTTGTGACCATATTCAGGTAATATAACCTTCTAGGAAAGATAATTCTACCCTCCAAAGTCAAAAGAATATAGACAAACAAGTTTAAGAAGACCATTGTCATAACAATAAGTTTCAATCTTAATAACTCCCAAAATAGAAAACCCAAATTATAATTATGCAATTATAAGCATAAAAAAAAAAAAGGAAAAACTCATTCAAGAATCACTGCACAACAATGAATCTAACCCAAGAAAAATAAAGTACAAAAAAATACATCAAAAATAACATCAAAAAGGAAGAAGATTTGAACACTCATATACAGGTAATATGGCCTCTTAGGAAAGATAATTCTACCCTATAAAGTCAAAAGAATATGGACAAATAAGTTTAAGAAGACTATTGTCATAACAGCAAGTTTCAATCTCAATAACTCCAAGAACAGAAAACCCAAATTATAATTATGCAATTATAAGCATAAAAAAAAAAAAAAAAAAAAAAAAAAACTCAATCAAGAATCACTACACAACAATGAATCTGATTCAAGAAAAATAAAGCACAAAAAAATACATGAAAAATAACAACAAAAAGAAAGAAAATTTGAGCACTAACATGATATAGAGCAAGAATAGAACGAACGGCAAAGCAAAAAGAGAGAACTAGGTATTTGAGGACAAGTTAGTAAAATACCTCCTCTACACTCCAAATCGAGGTGCAGCAAAAATGGGTATTTGAGGGGTAGGGAAGGATAAGGCTTACCCCTCCTTACCCCTTTATTTTTGCTTATCCACCTTCCAAAACAAGGGCAACTGTGTACTTTTCCATTAATTATTCTCCCTTCCCCTCCTCTACTATCCATCCAAATAGAGGGTTAAATTTTATTTCTTGAACTATCACAGATCTTCTCTTTTTTATCGCAATGGTTCCAATTTCTTCTGTTAATTTTAATATGATAGTCTCATCCCTGCTATTATTACCACATCCACCATTAGCTCCACTTATTTATTATTTACCTGCGCATCACCGCCTCACTATCTTCGTTTTTATCATATACTTATAGGTGGATTTGTGCTTACTATTACTATGGTGATACTTTTCCTTTTATTATTTTGTGTTAGATTGTATTTTATTTTTTTATGTTATTTTGTCTTTCTTTATTGGAAATTTTATTATATCTTCTCTTATTGGAAGTACTGTTATACCTTCTCTTGTTGGAAATTATTTTTTATCATGAGTATAGTAGTATAAATGTGCATTATTATATTTCAAATACTCACAAAGATGATAACGGTTTTTCACATTGTTCCATTAACACAATCGCAATTTTTCAAAATCAATTATATGGCAATTAGATATTCTGTTGAACACATTTATGATTTGCAAATCAATTTGCTCTTATTAGGGTAGTTAATTCTATGTCATGTCCTATTCTATTGAAATTTATATTCAGCCACAAAAGATTAATGAAATTTAATTTTATTTAAAAAAAAAAAGATAAAACCAAATAAAGATAGAAAATCAAACTTTTTTATAAATATTTTTTCATTTTAGTGAATATTCTAACACTATAATCATTCATATTTTGTGCAATATATGAAAAAAAAAAAAAAAACTCATTTTTATCTTTATTTTCTAAAATTAATGGTATTCTTTTGACTTGAAATTTGAAAATGGCTACTAGGGACAAGGCAAGTATTTTGCTTATCCAAAATGTATTTATGAATTTGTCAATCTGGGATATAATAATTCTTAAAAAAATTTGGGATATGATAATTTATTTTTGAAGAATACAATATATTAAAATTAAAAAAAAAATTGACAATATTATTCCAGGGGAATTGATCAGAATCAAATGTACGGAAAACATATTTCAGGTGAAAGGAACTCATAATTATAGATTGTGTAATTAATTAACACTAGGCCCGGTGCACAAGGCAATATATAATATTTACCATTATAATTTTGCAACTAAAAAATAAATAAAAACAGAAAATAATGAATCAAAAAACATCACATGAATAAAATTGATCAAGAAAGTTATTACGTAAATTGGTATTTTAATTAATTTTGTGGTAAAGTTAGACTATCTTAGAAATATATATCATAATTTAAATTTTATCAATATAAATTTTATTTTCTTCAATGTTAAAAAATAAAAAGAAATTTTTCATATTATATTTAAAAATTGGCCACACTCAACAAATAAAATTAGACATGTCAATTTATTTGAAGAGCAAGCAAGTTAACAGCTCTCATACATATATATATATATATATATATATATATAAATTAATTATTCATCAAAGGTGCAAGGCAGTTAAAGGAATGAGAAATGAGAGGTTATGATATTTAATCTCTCGAATTATAATTAATTATTATTAATTTAATAAAAAATATTAAAAAAATTGATTGGTTACCTTCTTATGTAGCTTAATATAAAAAAAAAAAAAAAGAAGAGAGCAAACTTTCCACTTGTCAAATCTCATTTAGGTATAATAATAATAATAATAGTCTTTTGAGCGAGACACTTAAGAAAGGCTTGGTAGTTGCTTTTCCACGTGGAAAATAGTTTTTGTTCTTAAAAGTTTATTTATTTATTTTTTTAAACTGTGTAAGATTAATTCAAAGGTAGCAATTGCAATCAAAGATTTTTTGGGTCAAGAATCATAATAAGGACACATTAGAGCACACGTGCCCTAAGAGGAATACTCTAAATCGTTCCTTAATCTGGATCAGTCGTAGAAGGTAAGTCTTCTTTGAGAGAGACTCTAAAAAGGAGAAGTGCCCTTCGCGTGGGAATTTAATATCTAATATTAAATTATGCCGATTTTAATTATTTATTTATTAACGTGTATAAATTATTAATATTTTTTTATATTGTAAAGATAAATTACTATTTAATCTCTTAATTTTAACTAAATTTATATTTAAGTCTTTTATTTTGAGAAAGTAGCAAATGCATTCTTCAATTTTAATTTAGTCTACACCCTAATCATTTCATTTTCTTTTTTTACACATTTCATTAAAAATTTTAAAAAAATTAAAATAAAAAAATTTTATAGATCAAAATATCATTTTCTCTTCACTAGGATCCTTTAAACCAGTTTAGCAAGTTGCACCTCCACCACCAATCCTCTTAAGCCATCAATCAATGTTCCTTCATTCGTTGCTGATTATGACCTAATATCATTGCTCACGTCTCTGATGCCGTCGTCATCAACTTCACTATTATCGACTCACAATGCAACCTTTCATCAAACTTTTGCTGGTGTCGAGATCATCCCACACCATCTCTAGCTATTATTGAGGCTCCATGATTGCTGACTGCTTCTCCACCTACTAATTTGATTGAGTCTGTTTGAAATACATATTTATTGTTCATAACCTATTAATTTGATTTTTTTAACTTATTTTTCCTTTTTTTGGATATTGAGTTATTATGTTATTATTACTAAGGGTAAGAATTATAATATAATTCATGTTGTGATTGTTAATGAATTGAAACTGTTGGCTGATGATAAAAATGGTTTGGTTTCTTAGCTCTAGCTATGATGAAGCCTTCCTAATTAAGCTTTGAGTGGTGGTGATGGTTCTAAGGAAAGAATCGATTTGGATGGGTTGCCAAAATCAGGTGGCCATGTTAGAATGAGGAGAGGTGGTGAATCAGATCTAGGTTTAATTAATCTTCCCAATCCAATCCAGTCCCTATGATCTTCTTTTTTTATTTTCTTTTATCTTTTGATTTTCTTATTTTTCATATTTAATTAAAATTTTATTAGCTAGGCTTTTTTATTTTTTTGCTTTTTCTTATTCATGACTTCATATGGCGATGATGATTGATGATGATAATGTTTGTGAACATGTTAGTGAGGGAAAATTTTAAAGTAAAATGAATGGTATTTTAATTTTTTTATAGATATTTAACTGTATAAATAAGATAATGACTATTTAGTTTATAAAACTAAAACTAAAAGACTAGTTAGTTAGTTTTTCAAAATAAATAGATTTAAGTGTGAATTTAGTTAAAAGCGATGGACTAAATAGTAATTTATCTTATTTATAATAAGATGCAATAATAAAAATAAAAAATACTGTTAAAAAAGAGATTTAAAAGAAAATAGTTTTAAACTTATTTTTAAAATTTAAAACATGTGACAAAAAATATGATACATGAAGGATTTTCGTTTTAACAAATTTTCAACTTAAATTTTATATGTATTATGAATTTAAATTTGTAAAAAAAGATTACGATTTAAATAAATTGAATTTTTAATTTTTTTAAAATCTAATGTCATTTGATAATGACTTAAATTATGGTATTATATATAACGATGGAAAATGGACAGTGATCTCATCATTTGCTTGGCTTGGTTGTGGAGAAAATGTGCTATTAGCCTATATATATATATATATATAATCAAGCAAATTTTGAAATTAATATGTATTTCAATTTTATGAAATTAAATATAATTAAATTAATTTTTGTTAAAATGAATGGAATTTTTAAATAAATTCAATAAATTATTCTCCCCCTTCTTTTATTTCTCGCCCCTTTCTTTTTCTCTCTCTTCTTGAAAGTATTTTAAAAAATTCACATATTTAATTGGATTTTAAATTTAGGGCTACTTGGTTTAATGGTGACTACTAGACTTGTTCATAATGAGCTCGGGTACCCATCCGACTTGTCTAAGCCCGTTCCAAAAAATGCAGGTTTGATCATAGATTTTTTACCTCGAGCCTACCCTATTTGAGTTCAAAAAAATGACTATTTTTTAGGCAAACTTAAGAATATCATTTCTTTAAAACCCGTTCGACAAGCTTGGCCCGCTCGAAAAATTTACATGTAAAATATTATAAATTTTTAGATATGAGCCAGGCTTCGTCAAAATAATAGGCCCACGTGATCAAGCTACACAAGGCTCGGACTTAAGCTTAAATAGTCAAACCCGATTCAAATCCATCCAAGCCCGACTTATAAACAAGTCTAATAGCGATCAGCTCTTAGCAATTAAGGATCATCGACTAGTAGTTAGAGAGTTAAACACTATCATTTAGAAATTATAGCTTTTAGCATTTTAGTTATAATTTTAACTGCTAGATTTTAAAATGTTACCCGAACATAAAATTTACCAAACACCTTATATTAGCGATTGGGCCAAACACTATTTCTCAATAGGTAATTTAAACAAACACTTATTTATAAATATAAATAATGTGAAATATAATTGCATTTATATTTTAGTTTTATCAAATCAAACATAAAAAAAAAAAAATATTTTCAAATGTGAATTCTATTTACATAAAATTCATTTATATAGATAAATTTTATACCCATTAATGTTAAAATATAGATGTCTAAATCTCACATTTATTAAAAATAAAAATTTTATAATTTTAATATAAAAATAGACTATCCAATTTTAATAACTAGTTTTTATAGTTAATTATTTTAAATTTATATCTAATTTCTACAACTAAACTACTAGCTCAATTAAGCGATTAAGTGGGAATAATGATAGATTTGGTGTCTAAACTTGGCACAACTAGATAATTGAGTATCTAAACTTTTAAAAATATCAATTGAGTATATAAATCTGTAAAAAAATTATAATTGAGTGTAATTTTCAAGTTGCTAATAGGTAATCCTTACAAATAATTCTGATGTGGATGACAGAGAAATAAATTTGACAATTGTGAGCTTATAACTAGTTTAGTGGAAATGATATGACACCAAATTAGCTGATGACATGGAAAATATTTAATTTTTAAATAATATTAAATTTAACAATATAGATCCAAAAGGCATATCATGAGGTAGAAATTAAAAAATTAATTCTCTCAATAACTATTATAATTAAAAAATTATAGATCCAAATTTTAATCCTAAAGTCCATTTTTTGTTTTTGGAAAAGGATGAAAATATATTAGATAATATGAACTACCAATACATCATGAATATAAGCAGAGGAGCTTACAATGTGCAGGAGTAATCTAAAATAAGAAGAATTTGTAGTAGATCCGCGAAGAGAAAGAACAAGAAGTTGTGAATTTGACTCAACTATATCACAAAATAGATCCAAACAAAACATTTCACAAGGAAATATAACCTTCAATTAGTTTAATTTGGTGCATGGCCATTAAAACAAGACTGCAGACCTTACTTTTCCTATTATTTTGTTTTTTTTTTTAATAAAAAAGTTGAATAGTCTCTTGTCTTCTAAATTGCAAATTATAGTTTTTTAAGGGAAAAATCGTAAATTATAGTTTTTTTCATTTTTTTTTATATTAAAGAGAGAATATTTAATAAAAACGCACTATGCTACATAATATGAAAACTTTTTTTTTAATATTTTTTACTTAACTAATAATAATTATTTGTAATTTATTAAAATCGCTCTCATATTTTATGCTGTTAAATAGATTAATCGTATCATACTTTATTAAAATAATGATCATTGCAAATTATATTTAGTAATTGAAAATATATAATAGTCATTTCACTATTCTTTTAAATTGCAACTAATCATCTATCACATCATTGGATGGATAAAATCTACTTAATAATTTGTTCAAATGGGTCATTCAATTATATATATGAATTATTTTTTTAAGTCTGATTAATTTTCTGAAAAAAAAAATTAAAGAGTCACAAATTCTTAGATCCCTATTTACCATTATACCAATTCAATATGAATTATTTAAAAGAAAGTGTTGTTTTTATTATGTACTAATTGATAATACTGTTTTGGAATACTTAAAATCTCATAAATAAATAAAAAAAAAATACTTGTATGTATATCATAGCAATTTTATCACCAAATATTCTTTCATATATACATATATATATATATATATATATATATATATATATATATATATATATATATAAAAGAAAATAAATTTTATAAATTTTTATTAAAAAAATAATGTATTTGATTATTTAATAAGTAGTTTAATCCACATAACAACCCATTAATTAAAAACAAGTAGGCAGGTGAAATAGGTGGTTCAATGAATCAAATGCATGACAGACAAGGGAAAGACTTCTTTGAGAATAAAGGCAGCAGGCAATAGCAATAGCAAAAGCAATAGCCATCAGCTATGAACAATGTGCTGTCTTCAACTTCCAACACTCCAAAATGATAAGCTTCCGTCCAAATAAGGCCTTTTTGGTAGCTGAACCACGTTTGTTTATTTACATATATCTTTGTTTCATTTGTACCTTGTAACTTTGTAAGGTGGGTCTCTAATTCTCTGTTCATTGGCCTTCCCCATGTCCCAACTTTGCAAAATCTTCTAGCTGATACTGCTTCTTCAAAAAACAGAAGTATAGGAGAAAAAAAATCTGATAAATGAAAATTTATCCAGATAAGCTTAAACAGTCTGGAATTAGATTGTTATCTCATTTAACATATTCTATGTCAAATTTATACTTACTGAATTATTCTTTTCAACGAAGCAGTTGAAAATGAGGGAGAATTTTTTCTTTAAAATTGAGAATTTTTAGAAAAAGAAACAATCCATAACAACTATGAAATGGTGTCCAATCGAATAAATCCAAACTTTTTGAATTTATGCTATGTGTGAAAAAAAATTAGGTGGAAAAAGAAAAAATGGGAAAAGAAGATTGGAGAAAAAATAGAAAAAGGGGGGGAGGGGAGGGGGGGGGGGGGGGAAACAAACTTTCTCCATACTGTTTGGATATATATGGAAAGAGGGGGGAAAGAAAAGGTGAAGAAAGCCTTAATTAAGGGGAATACCCAATTTAGGCTATGAACTTTTATAAAATACTCAATTTGGTGTCTTGTAAAAAATTTCTTTCAATTAAAAGTTCAAAGTTACCAAATTGACTCAATTAAGAGTTTTTTCATCAAAACTAACAGCTTCCTTTTGTAAAATTAGTAAAGTTAATTTATGTGGGACCTATTTATATTTTTAAATATAAAAATTATTAAAATTTTAAAAAATGTATATTTTAAAATAATAAAATATTAAAATTAATTTATGTGGAACCCATTTGTATTTTTAAATATAAAAATTTTAAAAAATATATATTTTAAAATGACAAAATATTAAAATTAATTTATGTGGAACCCATTTATATTTTCGACTTATGTAGTATTGTTATCGGTTTTTCAGTTCTAATTTTTATAATGCATGGTTTATTTATCTAAAATTCATCTAGATCTGTTTTTCTTTATCAAATTTATTATCATTTCAATCATATTAGTGGCTATCTTATCTCAAATTTGATAATGTATTATTTATCTCAAGCAAATTTTTTATGAATAATTAAATCTGCTCGGATTTGGTATTTCTGTTTTAATTTTAATATCTTATCATTTTAAAATATATTTTTTTAATTTTTAATAATTTTTATATTTAAAAATATAAATGGGTTCCATATAAATTTATTTTATTAATTTCACAAACGAAAACCGTTAGTTTTAACGAAAAAGTCCTTAATTAAGCCAATTTGATGACTTTAAACTTTTAATTGAATAAAATTTTTTACAAAATACTAAATTGAGTATTTTACAAAAGTTAAGAGCCCAAATTAAATATTTCCCTCTTAATTATTAAAATTGTAAAAAAAAATATTATAAATGCAATTACATTTATACCCAAGCAATGGAAGATAAGAAGAGGAGGAAAAAAAAAGTAAAAATGTAATTTTCTTTTAAAGTGCATTGGAATTTGTGCTTTCTCTGGTATTTCTCTTCAATTTGGAGAGGATACAAAATAGTGGGCCCCAGAGTAAACTTTACTATTCCAAATCTAGTCCATCATTTTTCTTTGCTCTTCTAAACAGGGGATTGAATATTTCTTCACCCAATTTTCTTTCCCTACCATTTCTTTTCCCATCTTTTCCCTTAGCTTGAGTTGATTGAAAAAAAAAATAAAAAAAATCTAAGGTTTCAATTCAAACTTAATTTGAGTCAATTAAATTAAATTAAATTTCTAGCTTTAGTTCCAGACGAACACTCGCAATATTTGTGTTTAATTTGATGGCAGTCAATTATCATTAAAAAAATTTAATAAATTTATTTATTAATATTAAAATAAAATTGGATTAAACTTAACTGGGTTGGAGTTCGAATTAATAAATTATTATATAGAATATAAAGTGTACTAAAAATATATAAAATTTCAATACTTAATTAGGCTCGAGAATTATTCAAATCAAGAGTTATAATACTTGATTTTGATTCAATTTATTACTTACACTACTCAAACTCGAGCTTAGTTTGATTAATATCGAGTCAAATTTATAAACTTCATGAGTAAAATCTAAGTAGTTTACAAGTAATTTAACTCATTTCGTACTATTTGAAGTGGTGACATAATTATAAAAATTTATTCTCATTCATTCGATTCAAATTTAGTTCTTTCATAAGTTATATGCGATATAATGATAAAACAGTTTCGTAGCCAAACTTTGGAGATTAATTGAAATCAAAGATCAATTATTTATGATATGTATGGAAGATTTTATATGTTTTTTTTTTTAGAAACGTATAAACATATATAAAAATAGAGAAAAAAAATGTTTGCATATTAAAATCATCATAATTTTTAAGAGGCATGTTAACTCGTACATTCCACATATATGTTGCACTATTGATATGGTAGGCCGCTGGAGTTTTAGGGACAGTCCCCAAAAAAAGACAACAATGACTAACATATAGTGTACTATTTTCTTTTTCAATTTTTTTTTTCTGTTTGGAAAAAGAACAATCAATCATTAGGGCTATATTTGTGCAGCAGAACCACAAGAGCTTATAAACATGCCCATAATTTTCAAGAAGAAAAGAAAGAGGCAGGTCAGATTAGACCAATGTTGCTGTTTAGTCGTTGTCTTATGCAAAAGATCACCACCGACATTTGGAGGCAGCACGTGATTGTTGATTATCATAGTAACAAACAAATATTGCACACTATTGAAAGTTAATTTTAACTCCAGGCAATTTTAGGGAGTAAAAATCAGTTGATTTCAAAGAATATATATATTAACCCTAAAATTAATCAAAGCATATTAATGAGAATTAATATTTTTGAATTGTTTTAGTTCTGACTATAATGAATTAATTAAGAGCAGTTCAATTAATTAACTTAATCTACTAATATATAGATATCAGGACGCTGTCAATCCTAAAATTAATCGAAGCATATTAATGAGAATTAATATTTTTGAATTGTTGTAATTCTAACTATAATGGATTAATTAAGAACAATTCAATTAATTAATTTAATATACTGGTATATAGATGTCAGAACGCTGTCAACTTTTAACTAGCGATTTGTACAATGAAAAGTAATTTGGTCGGCACCCATAATTTCTGTTTAGAGATTTAATATATAGACTGCAATGAGCTGTCAATCAAATAAGATGAATATTTAAGTTGTAAGAAATTATTAATTTTAAACAATGGTGACCACACAAATCTAAAACTTTTATTAAAGCGAGTGATAAAATACATAATGATTTAACGGAGCTATTTATAGGGGATTTTACAAGAGTATTCTAACAACTATAATAAAAAGTAAAAACTCTAGACTAATCTTGCGAAATAATAGAGACGTAGACTCACTATGTGCATCTATGCTCATTGCTATATTTATAAATATGGGCTAGCTCCAAATTCAAGCCCAATAAAAAATTGGATCCAACAGTTACTTTTTAATCCACATTAACATAAATAAAATATTTTGTGAATAATTATTTTTTTTTATCAAGTAAATAAAACATAAAAACTACAGTCTCACATGAGAGACACTAATACAATATTAAAGTCGCCATTTATAATAATTCATACATTTCAATTGTAAAATTATTTTATATAATAGCTTTTTTATAAAGAAAATTATTACCATTTTGTAATTGGAGAAAGTGTGTACCACATCACCACCCAAAGAGAAGACAAAATTACATCCAAGAAATAGAAACCAAAGCCTAATTTTAGCGATATTGAATTCTTTAGAAGCCCTTTTCTCTCGCCTCTGCCAATTGCTCCCTTGCCCAAGGCATCGATGGGCCACAGAAGGGAAACCCAATTTTAGCTGTTAGGCTTTTTTTTTTTTTTTTGGTTGTATTGCTTGATTAAAGTTATGGAAAAATTTTAAAAATAACCAACAAAAGACAAAAAATATCATTTTTATTTTTTCCATGAAAAAAATTTCAAAAATAACGTTTAATCTTCAAAAATTAACATTTTTATCCTAATATATGTTTGTATATTTTTTTCAATTTGTTGACAAAAAGGAAAAACTTAGAAAAGGGTAAAAGATAAAAAGATGTTAATTTATATTATATTGGCTTATACCAATTAATTTATATATATATATATATATATATATATATATATATATATATATATATATATATATATATATATATATATATATATATAAATTAATTGGTATAAGCCAATATATATATATATATATATATATATATATATATATATATATATATATATACAAATTGCAAATTTGAAAAATTAAAAGATATAAATTAATAGTAAATTATACATATACCAAAATTTAGTATATGTTATATATATGTTTGGTATTTGTAACTACTTTAATATTCACATATTATAAATTTGAAAAAAGTACTTGTAAATACCAAACATATATGTGAATATTATAAATTTGATATAAAAGCAAATAGTGTATGTATACCAAAATTTGGTATATGTTAAATATACGTTTGGTTTCTGTAACTATTTTAATATATACTGATTACAAATTTGAAAAAATAAAAACATAAAATAACAGTAAATTATATACATATTTATGTTTGGTATTTTTTTTTTTTTTAGCAAATGGTATATGTTTGGTGTATTTTTCTAATTTGTTCACAAAATGAAGAATGGTATATTTTTGGTATATGTTTTGTATATATATGGTATACATTACGTATATAGTTGGTAAATGTCTAGCATATGTTTAATATTTAGTATATATTTGCTACAATTGGTATAGCACTGACATATTATTTTGTATATATTTGGAATATTAAACTCAAATAAATACATTTATCTATTTATTTAATCTCAAATAAAATACAAATAAATTTATTTAATCTCAAATTAATACTCAAATAAACTTAAACTTAAATAGTTTAAATTCAAATTTGAATTAATAAATTATTAATTAAATAATATATTTTTTAAAAATATATTTAAAATTATAAAATTAGATATTCGATCAAATTAATTGAATATTATTATAATTTTTAAATTGAGTTGAGTTTGGTATTCAAATTATTTGAGATCTACTAATTATACCCCAACATCAAAAAAAAGAAAATAAAATAAAATGAATAAGTTAAAACCCAATTTTTTTTTTTTTTTGCACAAAAAAAAAATTCAAATAACTTTTCTACTGAAACTACCTAACTAAGTTTGAAAGGATGGCTTGTCTTTATGTCTCGGTTTATCATAATAATATGCCTACACGCTACACCATCAACTTTATTAATACAAAAATATATATTTCGTAGGTGGGAAAGCATTAATCTTCAAAAAGGCATAGAAAACATAAAAATAAAAGGAGCAGAAAGAGGGACCGTACAAAAGAAATGCTTGTATTGTGTAAAAGTTATAAAAAAAAAAAAAAAAAAAAAAAAAAAAAAAAAAAAAACGATGGTGTATTTAATATTTTTTGGAAAAAAAAAAAAAGATGAAGGATGTAATTTCCTCTAAAGTTATTCTAACTGTTTTTGGGTTTATTTTGCTATCCACTTCCAATGGGTTTTGTATGTTATGGAGCCAGGTTAGAGGCTTTGTCCTCTCTATCTACAGTTTAAGCCGAATCTTCCACCAACCAATTTATTCTATTATGATATTTAATTTGGGAGGAAAGTGGAAAAAGGTAAATCTACTTAGATCGAGTTTGGATTTTTTTGGGTTTTTGGTTTTTCATTCGGATATGGTATTTTACCCAAGATCCCAAAATCCTCATAGAGGTCTGAGTATCCCATGGTGTAGCTATGGCAGATGGAGGGATTTGGTTCATTTTCTGAATTGCGCTGTCTTTAGTTGTGTTTGGCAGTTGCAAATGTATGTTGAAGTTAAAGGCTACAATATTTTTAGGAGAAGTCCAAGCACATATTCCCTTCTAGTATTGGTTAGGGTTGAGCACGGTTCATAAGAATCTGGACATTTAAAAATCTTCGAAACCGAACCGAAATTTAAAAATTTCCAAAATAGGATCTCCAAAACCATGATACTAAAATCTCCATACCGAACTGTCCCAATTTTTCTGAATGGTTCGGAACAGTTTGGTAATGAATGGGACAACGAAGATTCATAATTTTTTAAATTTATAAATAATTTTTTTCGCCAGAATTTTTTAAATTAATTAAAAATATACATTTTTAATTTAAACATGAAATTAAATCAATATATAAAAAAAATATAGTGCATAATTAAAGAAATTACAAAAATAAAATTACATAGAGTATAAATAAAGAAATCTAATTAAAGTCCACCAAACTAAAATAAAAGTGAAATAGGCATGAAAAAAATAATACACAGAGCTGAAATTAATAATCAACAGTGGTCATTGGCAAGATATTTTCATTAATTTTAGGATCTTGAGTAATTCCTACAATAAATAAAAATAAAATAAAATTAAAGCCTATTATATTAAATTAAGATGAAAAAATAAAAAAATATAAGAAAGTGAATACCTAATTCAAAATTTTCAAGATCTTGTACTGTTTTCTAAATTTGGAGAGGTTTCCCATAACTTCTCAATCAATATTGACAGCAAATATGGACACGATTCAAATTGTTGTTAATTTAATATCAAAGTGTATATATAAATCTCTAGAACTGTATCATTAGAAAAATTGGGATGGCTCGGTTCAAAGAAAATTAAACGGTCAACGAATATTTTTCGATTTTAGAGATTTTTTATTTTGATTTTTCATATGGTCTGGTATCTCCAAATCCTATGTTCAGCCCTGGCAGTGGTATCTTCTCACTAGTTATCTCGGTTGCTTGTGGAAATGCAAGTAGAGGAACCGCCAGAGGTAGAACCTGCTGGAAGTATAGTGAGGTGCTAGAGTTATGTGCGGTATTTTGAAATTATTTTAGGCCTTTGGACCTTGCTTTACATGAACTGTTGTTTTGTGATGTATTTAGTCTTCAAGCCTTTATCTCGAACCTTAAAATGGGTAGTCTATGTTTGGGCTGTATATCCTGTGCAATTATTATTTTCTGAACATTCTTGTGGTTGTATTGTATTTGTACTTATTTGGGCTTCATGTCCTCCTTTATGAAATAAAATGACAGCTTTATTTAGAATTAAAAAAAAAAAAAAAAAGAAAAGAGAAAATTATACCATCTATCCATTTTTATGTTTTATTTACATTTTAATACTCTTTTTTGAATCTTTACTTTTTTGTTACTTATGTTTTTTGTTTTTTACACTTTTTACATTATTGCGTTTATTTTTTTTTCGTTTTTTGTTAAAGATTTGAAACAAAGTTCACTTCCTATCAAAGCTAGAGTCTCTATAAATAAAGTACAATTCCTATGAAAGCTCACATATCCAGACTTGCCTACAAGACTTCTAAATAAATAAATAAAAAGTTTTTAAAAGCTAAAATGAAAATAGCAATGGCGTCCATAAGTCAAATCTCATCTTAAAAATTTTTATTATTACTCTTCACTCTTATCATTTGCTAATCACTAACCAACTCATCATATACTAGTGAGAGAATTGACTTTTTCACAAGATATTTTGATTTTTGATTTTCCATTCATCAAATGAAAATATTTAGATATTAAATGGTGATCCTTAACACTTCAATTACTGCTTGGATTCGTCACTTTCTTGTTTGCATGTGATAAGTCCTTCAACTTTGCTTTCAATTTGATCTTTGAAAACTTGAATTTTTACTTTTGGAATTTTAATTTTTTCATGGATTTTAATTTGTTTAATCATCATCATCAATTTTTTAGTTTAAAGTAATATTTAAGGGTAAAATGCACTGAAAGTCACTAAACTTTTGCCCGTTTTCTGTTTTGGTCATTAAACTTTAATTTCTTACAATTTAATCACTAAACTTTAATTTTTTTTTCATTGGTGAGTCACTAAAAGAATTTCGATGAAATAACTCACCAGAAAGTTGACATGGCATTCCAGGTAAGATGACACTTCATCAAAATTGATGATATAAGCATGCCACATCACATTGAGAGGTTTTTAAAATTTAAAATTTAAAAAATCATATTTTTAAATTAAAAATTAAAATTAAATTATATTTATCTGTGTGATGTGGGATGCTTATGTCATCAACTTTGATGACGTGTCATCTTACTTGAAATACCATATCAGTTTTTTAGTGAGTTGTTCATCGGAATTGTTTTAGTGACCTGCCGGTAAAAGAAAAATTAAAGTTTAGTGATTAAATTATAAGAAATTAAAATTTAGTGACCAAAACAGAAAATAGGCAAAAGTTTAGTGATTTTTATTGCACTTTACCCTAATATTTAATGTACTAATATATAAAATAATTATAAATTTTATATAGAAAATCTTTGTTCCAAGCTGAAGTTTTTTGCACTAAATAAAGTAAAAGATTGAGAGTATTAAGTATCCAAAGAATATGAAAGAATTTATTTTTAGTATTTCCTTATGATATACCTAATATATACTCATTATACACTTAAAATATACAAAAAATATACTATTTGTTGTGAATATTCTATTAATTTTTTTTAGTCACTAACGCATGTCACATTTTCATATTTTCTTATTTCTTTCACTTACACATGTTAAATTTTCTTCTTTTTTTTTTTCACTTACACATGTCACCTTTTCTTTTTTTTTTTTTTCACCTACACATGTCACATTTTTTCTTTTTCTTACACTTCACTTTTTTTTTCTTTTATCTACACATGTCATTTTTTTTTTTCTTTCATCTACACATGTCATTTTTTTTTTCTTTCATTTACACATGTCACATTTTTTTCTTTTACCTACACATGTCACATTTTTTTCTTTAATCTGCACATGTCACATTTTCTTTTTTCTTTATAAAAATAGAAAATAAAGAATAGAATAAACATTTAATTTAACTTTTAAATTCTTAAAAAATATTCATATAATTAAATTAATATTGTTGTCTATGCTTGATGATGATTCACATTTAAACAAAAAAAAGAGTGTTAATGATGCTTTTTCAAAGGAAAAAGGTTGAGGGTGTTAAATAAGCATCCATTTCTAAAATATATTTAAAATATATCTAAAATATACTAATTACATACTTAAGATATACCTAAAATATACTTGTTATATAATGTTTATTGCAAAAATAATTTGTTATTTTTTTTAGAATAAATTTTTTTTATCTAATATATAGTTGATGTATTCTTGTTATATACTTATATTTTAATAATACTCAATATCCAAAAATATTTGAAGATATATATCAAACAAACACAAGTTAATCAAATTTAGAAAAATATATACCTATGATATACTCCAAATATATTGTTTCCTGGGTTTGCTGAAAAATATTTCCGTTTTATTAGTTTTCTGGAAGTTTCAGGTCACAAACTCAATTTTTATCTTTTAAAACTTTTAAGTTCATAAAAAAAAAAAATCTTATAATCTATTCATTTTCGAGATTTTTGATGTATTGACACTTAAAATAACACAAAATTTACTGAATTATAGTATGTAATTCGAATTACCTCTCAAACAATTGGAGATTTGAGTTTTTTTGATAATTAATCTGAATAGATATTCAAAACTTCGCTGAACTTTTGATTTTCTTTAGCTTCTTTGGTTTCAATTTAGTGTTGAGAGTTCTATCCAAACTTTTTTCCATTTGCACCTTCAAAAATTTGTGATTTTTTTATGAGATTTATTATTGTTTTTTGCTTGTATACAAAGAAGCATATAAATGTAATAAAACTAGGGGGTAGTATATAAATGTTAGATTTTGTAACTCAAGGTATAAAAATAATCAAATTCACTTTTTCAGGTATTTCTGTAGAAATTGAAAAAAAAAAAAAAGAAAAACCCTAATTTTAGCACTGTTTCCCTGTCAAATTAAAATTTGGAACTATCTGTCCTCAAGGAACTTCCATCGGCAACATTTATATATTAGGAAATTTTAATTGGTCCAAGCTTCAAATATCAAGTGTAGGGAAATCAATTTTTTTTTTTTAAAAGACAGAGCTTATCTAATTATTAACCAAAGAATTATATGTTTTTAAGTCAAGTTAAATGATGTTTAATAACACAATTCAAAACTTAAAATTAAAATTTTTAACACTTAATTGTTTTAAGTTTTAAAAATTTCAATTAAGTTAAAAAAAATTAAAATAATAAATTAAAATTTTTAACTTAAAATATAAATTCAATATAATAAGTGATTATTTTTTTAAATATTTTTATAATTTAAAAATTATTACTGCATTTAAAATTTAATACTTAAATTTTAAGGGCAAAGAGTCAAAAAGCCATTTTAATCTTTTGCAGTGCAATTAAATCCCTAAACTATTTAAAATGGATCGTATAGGCCCCACTGTCAAGTTTTATGTTAATTTAGTATGCTCCACCAATAAAATACTATATATATATATATATATATATAGTATTTTATTGGTGGAGCATACTAAATTAACATAAAACTTGACAGTGGGGTATATATATATATGGTAAGGGGGAGAAAAAGCACATTTACCAATATATCCTTATTATTTTTGACTAATTATTCTTATAAATAAAGGTTAATTTTGTAATTTAATAATAAATTAATTAATTTATTAAATAATAATACTATTTTTTAGGATAGGTAATCATTATTTAATTAGAAAAGCATAATTAATATATCATATTTTAGAATTGATAATTTATTGATTAATAAATTGTCAATTGCCAATATATATGTGCTTTCAGATAATCGTCAATCGAGCATATCTTCTCATTTTGAATAATAAGAATTTATTATTTTTATCAAAAGAAAAAAAATCAATTTTCAATTTATTATAATTTATTTTCTTTATTATCGTAACAAATATGAATAAAAATCTACAATTATTTAAATATGATTATAAAAAAAATTATTACTGTACTACGAATAAAACAAAAGCTTTTACAAAAATGAAATATATATAACAAATAATTCTTGTAATAATTTAAATGATTATGTAATTCTACTAAATTAATATATAGCAAATAATTATTATAATAAATACATAAATTTTCTCTATAATTATGCATAAAAAATAAACCAAAACAATTGTATTACATGAAATATTAAAAACAAAACTAAACACACCATATTTTTTTGGAAGAGGATAAATAAAAAAGTTTGATAAAAAAATCTTAAACACATTGTAACAAATTTAATTTAAATAAAAAAAGAATAAATTCAACTAGAATAAGAAAAAATAAAATAATTATTATTAATATATAGTTAATATATGTTTCTTATGTTTTCGTTAATTTATATAGTTAGAATTAACAATTTATTGCAGATATATTTATAATACTATGTTAATTAATACTATGTTCATTAATTAATAAGATTAACGCGTGAAACACGTTTGAAAAAAACTAGTATATATATATATTATTTTATTAGTAGGACTCATAAAACTAACAAAAAAATTAACAGAATGTTATAAATAAAATGGAGAAGAACATGAACAAAGAATATAGAGAAGAGAATAGTTTTTCTAGTTATTACATTCAATAGTATTAAACCATTTATATAGAGTACAGAAGAGAAAGAAATAGGAAGCTTTTACAATAAGGAAAATATAAGAAATAGGAAATTTTTCCAATAAGGAAAATACAATCAATACTAATATGGAAACTAGAATATTCATGTATATGGAAAGACATCAATCAAATCTTATAATATATCATAACACTTCCCCTTGATGTCTTTTACAAAAAATATGCCTTGTTAAAACCTTACTAAGAAAAAACCCTGTGGGAAAAAAATCTTAGTAAAGGAAAAAGAGTATATTATTCTTGTAGGAATTTGCGCCATAACACTGCCTCATTAAAAACCTTGCTAGGAAAATCCAATGGGACAAAACCTAGGCTAAGAAAAAAAGAGTACAGTGAATTAAAATCTCTCTCTCATGAAAATATGATTTCTATCAAATATCTCTTAGCTAATGCATGCTAATTTTGTTGACTAACTTTTCAAATGTGATTGTAAGGAGTGCCTTTGTAAACAAATCTGCTAAGTTGTCAAATCATATACTTAATGATGTTTAAGTAATATCCACATATAATAATTTATTTGTAGTACTCCCTTAGGATATTACTTGCGCTATAAATATAACTCGTTAAAAACCTTATTAGAAAATCCAGTGGGAAAAAACATATCTAAGGAAAAGAGTATATTTCATGCGTTATTTTTTCATTGCACAGATTGCCTCGTTAAAACCTTTGTCCAATAAAATCCTGTGGGATAAAAACTTAACTAAGGAAAAAGAGTACAATCATATACTAATTCGCTCCCCCTGATGATGACAGATTTTAACATGGTGTATACTAATTGATGAAATGATGCCGTTTAAATACCACATTAGGTAAAAACTTAGTACATAAGTCTATTAAATTGTCATTCAAGCGAATTTGGTGGATATCTCTTCTGGAGCTTATGTATATACAAGAATTTGGGAAAAGTTTATTTCTACTTCGTTACCCTTAATATAACCACCTTTAATTTGTGCAATACAAATTGCATTATTCTCAAAATACAACGGGAGTATCTTTTAGTGAGGTATTTCAGGACCATAAAAATCTTTATAAAATTGCAGTACCGCTATAAGTGAATATATAGCCAGTCTAAAATCTACCATCATAGAGACTAAGCAAATAACCAATATTCGTATGTAGACCAATTTCAAATATGAATTATAATATTAATAGTATATTGAAGATAATTTTTTTACACCATTTTAATATCTGTTTGTAGGTGCAAAGCTATACCTAACTAGAAATTTTTCTTGCAAATGCAATGTCACGCCCCAACCCGAAGGTACGTGACCGGCACTAGGACACGGAAAATGCACGTAACTACCAGTGCCCGTAGTAAGCCTAACCCAAACCACAAGACAAAAAGCCCAAAACGCATAACTGAAAAGTCCAACTGAAAAGGGCTATGGGCCCAAATAAGGTAAGCAGAACCAAAAGAAATCACAACACAATACAATTATCAAATTGGCCCAACATCACTTATTCCATATATTCCAGAAAGTAATAAATTACAGAAAGGTTCTGCTTAACCCAAAGATTACAGCTCTTTAAAATACATAACTGAAATAATACATAAAGTTTAATTACAAGGTGTAATATTGCAGAGTTTTAGAGTCATAATCACAAATGTACATCTATAACATATATTCTTAATATCCCATTAATACAAATTACTGCCGAAGGGAAATTAGCAGTCTACTCAATTACAATTTCCTTCACCAGCTCATTCCCTGACCTGAAAGCAACAAGATGAACAGGAATGAGCGTTCGACTCAGTGAATGATACCAGCTAATATATTAAACTGGTATCCTACAGATAGATTTCTAATGCACATGCTATGCACCATGTCATAGAGACAGACAAATCATCCAATCAAGCAAGGATGGGGTATAGTTCACAGTACCACATTGATACTCAATACTCAATATGGGAAGCCAATCCTCCTACTCTGGCTCTCTGAGTCCAATAATCTGTCTCTTATATCCAAGGGGCTCAGCCGTCACTAGTCTGTACCACGTAGCCCTTACCCGACTGACAGCAGCCTTGGTGATGAGCAGGCCTGGCCAGCATTCATCAGTCATAGCTCATCTTCTGAATCCATCATAATCCAACTCATAGCCATAATAATCCCATAATCCTAGGTGGTACTGTATCCTCCCGACCTCCATCCATCAATCACAACCATAATATGGTACAGAATACAGAATATCAATTCATCATTCACAGTCAAATGTTACATGCTTATAGATGCAGTAGTAGTGCATAATATACATATATATATATATACGCACAGCAATGCATATGAAATGGAAATAGGATAATATATCAGTGAGTATCACTCACTTAACTGTCGATGCTTCTGACCGGCTTCCCTCATAAGAGTAGCCTTGGAACCAGGAAGACGCCAGACACCGACACCTCGCAACAGAGAACATCATGATAAGAATTACACTTAACCCCAGAACAGACTCGACAACCTAACAAATATTTTAAGAACTACTAAACATAAAATAATTCATATAACAACTGAAATACAAAGGTTTCGAGTTAACCTTCACAAATTTTGAACATACAGACGTTGAGGATCTTGCCAGAACGTCAAAACAAAACCACTGGACCTCCCCACGCGTCGCCGCCACGCGCCGCCACCGGCCGGCCACACGCTGCCGCCGGTGGTGGCGGATCAGGGGAAACTCCACACCAGTAGGTTCACCTCAACCCCAGGAGCACAAAAACAGTCACCACTCGCCGTCACTCGCCCTCCAGCCACTGGAAAAGGCCTCCAAAGTCACGGTTTTACATTTTTCGATCTCCTCCTCCGGTGGTCCTCAGGGGGTAAGGTAGGTACCAAAATGAAGCTCTCATCTCCAGGAGTAAAACGGGACCAAGATCGCCGGATTCCGCTGCCGAAATCGGCCGAAAAATGGATTTGAAGTTGCGATGGCCGGCGGTACTTCTCTCCTCGCATACGCCGCCGTGCCGCCGCCGATCAGAGCGCCGCTGCCTCTCTTGAAGTCGCCGGTCCTTCCTCTATCCAACGGTGGTGACAGTGCTTACCACCGCCCGCCGGAACGCCGCCAACCCTCTCTCTCTCTCTTTCGGCCTCTCCCTTTCTCTCTCCTCTCCCTCTGCTTCCCGTTTCTGCTCCAACCAAAACTCACCGTTTCACTACTCCCACCAATCACAAACTTCCTTTTCTTTTCTTCTTAATTTTTCTTACAACACCCTTATGTTATATATATATATATATATATATATATATATATATATATATATATATATATATATATATATATATATATATATATATATATATATATATATATATATATATATATATATATATATATATTAAACCATATAATATATACATACATTACTATATACATATCTTTAAATAAACATAATACTACACATATATATATATATATAAAATAATAATAATAATAACAACAATAATAATAGTGATAATAATAATAATAATAATAATACCAACAATAATCATAATAATGAAAATGATAGTAATAATAATAATAATTAACAATAATTCATAATTTACATATTAATAATAATTTACAACATATACTCATAAATATATATCAATAACATTATTAATGATAATTATAGTATTTATAACGGAAATCCAAATATCCGATAAAATACTATAATCAAACTTATAATATAATTAATACCTTTATTAATACTCAAATATCAAAATATAATCCAAAATACAATTCTCCAAAAATCCACATTGACATTATCAAATAACACACATATATAAAATTACACTAAATTTACCATTAATAATACATATTCAAATAATATGAATATTTATAATTTAATAAAATATAATTTCAATTTTTACTTTAATAAGGAAAATAATAAAATAATATGTTTCCATACGAAAATAGAATTTTATAAAATAAATGAAAATTCAGGGTGTTTCATGCAATATCAGACCTGATGCAATTTGCAAGACACAAGAGTGCCCTATAGCACTTATATATGGTACTTCAAGACCAAACAGCTCTTTATTATCTTTTTTAGGTCTAAAAGGGTTTCTCTTCACTTCTAGTAAGCGGACCACCTATTGGTGTGCTTGAGGGAGAAGATTTATCCATACAAAAATTGCTTAAATATCCTTTCCACATAAGTATACTGGTGTATTAGAACTCCTTAATAATCGGTCTACAGGCCGATACAAAATTTCATTTCCTTTAAATTTTTCATCTCAAACTCACTTTTCAAACAGGTACATACTTATTTGAGTTCATTAGGAGTCACATTGATATTTAAATCAACTTATACTGTAATAATAACATATACCATTCTATGGTCTTTTATGAATACAAATGGACATAGTGTATTATTCACATATCTTTCTTTCAATAAGAATTTACTCAAACAATCATACCACATGTCTATATTGCTTTAATCCATACATAGATTTTTGCAATTTGATGAAATATATGTCACATGTTTAATGTGTATTCATTTATGATATACTTAGTCCTTCTGGGACTCTTATTACTTTCATAAGGCGTACAATAAGCCTTTCATTAACTGCCATATTAATTAAGTATCGGAACATGATCATTTCCATAATAAGAGAATTATTTTTCTCATAATCAATGATAGAACGAGTCTAGCTCTACTTTAATTGCCTCATTCCATGATGATCAATCATGTTTATGCTAATATTCAGTTATACTTATAGATTATGGATCCATATTTTCTCTTGTAACAACAAAAGCTACTGTTGAGGCAAATTTATCGTCGACGATAATTAAATTTCTATCAACTCTTTCTTATATCACAAAATAATTGAGATCTCATAGTTTTCATTTATATGATCATCAACTCCAGAAGCTATATCTTGAGGATCTAATTGTTCCGTTGTCTCAGTTTGTGTCTCATAATTAGCTATAGCTCTTTGACTGAGATCTTCCTCTTCAGGAGGTTTCTCTTCAGTAGATTTTATGAGTGGCGCTGCTTTTCTTTTCCGCGGATTTTTGTCTTCAATTCCAATTTACTATCCACGCTTCTGGTGTGTAGTGAGATTGATTGATTTTCTATTTGCAATTGAACTCACAACCCTTGCTAGGGTATTAGCAGCTGTAATATGAGATTTTGTCACGCTTTTAGCATATATAAATGCATTTGACAGTTAAGTTGCAATTTGTTGCAACTATATTATTTTGTGAACTTTTGGTTCACTCTAACTTGTACATGAACCAAAATTATTTAAAGGGTTTTTCTTCTAATAAATTTCTCGACATTCTTTAACACTGCAGGTGCTTTTCCTCCCCCTAATGTTGAAAAATATGCCTCATCAAAATAAATTCATGGTCTCTTTTGTGGACCCATTATCGCACATTGAGATAGATTTAATATATTCATGGCATAGAAAAAATTTATGACTCATGTCCTTATACAAGTTTCAAGGGAGAGTATATATGATGTACACAATGGCATTCATGCCAAACTTTCAAGATTTAATTATTGAACTATAAGTTCAATGCTTGAACTGCAGGTTCAACTGAATATATTGTGCATGTATACTAGGGATAAAACAGTAATTAAATAACTCATTATAATACACAACTTATAAAATCTTTGCAAATTACTCCTTCAAGGAGTTTACATAAAATCATCAATATTGAATTGAGTTGTGTCCTCTATATGGGCGGTTCCTCTTTCAAAATCTCATGATTTACCAAATGATTTATAGTATTCACTTCAAGGAATACAGTTGTACTAGTGGGCATTATTTGATGATTTCTCGTCAGCTATTATTCTTTCAGAATTCTTATTATCTACCAAATGATTTATAGTATTCATTTCAGGGAATACAGTTGTACTAGTGGGCATTGTTTGATGATTTCTTATTAACAATTATTCTTTGCAACCACTAGAAAAATAATATGAAAAATAATATTTGTAAATTTTCACTTTTTATACTGCTATTACAAGAGCATGTAACTTTATTACTGCACAATTTCAGCTGTAAAGTAATTTTAAACATGGTTGAATTATATTCTCAAATAGACTTCAAGTCTTGTAGGCGTAGATTTAACCAATCATATTGAGTTTATGGTAGTACCACATATTTCAAGTGATTATATCTATCTTTAAAACTCTTCTAAAAAATAGTAAGATATTTAACCTTTAAATCCTCACTTAAATGAGATTTTAATAGATAATAGCTTTTGCTTTTACTAGTATCTAAATGCCTTTCATTATTAATAACTCACGTCAAAAATTATTTCCATTGAATTCAAGAGCATATAAAAATTATCAACCAAACTTTAATTCACTATACTTCACTTTATTTAAATAACTTAATTTGCATATATTTAAAATATATCTAAATAGACCAATCAGAAAATAAATTAATATTAATTTAACAAACATTAAATTCATAATTTATCCTACTAAAGAAAAGTAAGCACTAATTATGTTTCTCTATATCAACATAAATCCAACAATGTATGCAATCCGGAAATAAATTCATCAATTCACAAATTAACAAAATCATGTTACTTACATAATTTATATTAATCTCATCTCACATTTAAATCTCTAATTGTTTTTATATCTAATACACATTGATATAAGTAAATTCAAAACATATATAACACACACAACTTTCTTGTAGGCTATTCAACTAACAAATATATATATATATGTATGAGACATGTATTGTCCATAAAATAAATTTTGAGTTGAGATGTTAAGACCGAAAGATATGTAATAATATATACACTAGTAGAATCAATCTCAATTTAATGAATCAAGTAAACCTATTAATATGAACGCAAGATCACCATTTTCCCATAAAGCAAGTCAATCAATCAATAAATGAATAATTTGGGGTCGGATTTTATGCTAGAAAAAAATATAAGCCATGACTTTAAAATTATGCATAAAATGTGTTGTTATAATTGATAACCAATTAAAAGTTGCAATTTGGTTGGTAAATCAAATAGGCCATACCCATCATTCCAATACATATAAACAACAATGAAACACCCAAAACAGAAAAATCAAAGTAAAAGGGTTTACCTTAATATTATGGCCATACGCAGATACTTTATTGATATCCAATTTATTCAATTTGTGTAGCTTAAATCAAATTTATTAGTTATTCAAGAACATAAAATATCAATTTTTCAAGGATGTCTATTTTATTTATTTGATTACTCGAAGGAGTGACACTAGTATAAATAATTCTTACTCATGATGTTGAGGCCCATCAATTAACATTGTCTAATATAAAATCATAATAAAATCAGTCTTTTAAAGACTTGTAGACAATGCATTTAGTTATTCAGGAATATTTAATAATTTTTTAATGAATTTGTTTACTTTAATTAGTTTTTCAGGAACTATATAGAATATCAGTTCTTCAAGAACTGTAGAAAATATCAATTTTTCAAAAACTGTAGAGAATACCAATTCTTCAAGAACTATAGGGAATACTAGTTTTTCAGGAACTGTAATTATTATTAGTTTTTCAGGAACTCATAGCTTAGTTATTTATTTAATTAGTTCTTTAGGAATTATAAATAATACTAGTTCTTCAGAAACTATAATTTAAAATATAATACTAATTCTCTAGAAACTCATAGTTTAGTTATTTATTTAATTAGTTCTTTAGGAACTATAAATAATACTAGTTCTTCAAGAACTGGTATTTAAAATATAATGCTAGTTCTTCAGGAACTAGAATTTAATTGATTAATCATTAAATAGTATATCAAATCTTTATAAATTTAAAAAAAAAAAAACGATTTAAGATAAATGATTGTAAGAGAGAAGAAAAAAATAATTTTTTTCAAATTAATTAGCCCAATATGTTCAAACGATTTCTTAAAAAAAAAACGATTTAGTTTTTTTTTTTTTTTAAATGTATTTGATACATAAATATTAATAATAATAGTAATTAATTAGATAAAAATTGTTTACCATAAATCTTGAATTTTATTTCTTCAAATTTTTCGCCTTAGCTGGGTTGTAGCAAACCACAAGCTATCCAAAATTATGAACAATATTGTAAAACGATTCGTGCTGATAACGTGTTATAAATAAAATGGAGAAGAATATGAACAAAGAATATAGAGAAGAGAATAGTTTTTCTAGTTATTTCATTCAATAGTATTAAACCCTTTTTATAGAGTACAGAAGAGAAAGAAATAAAAAACTTTTACAATAAGAAAAATACAAGAAATATGAAGTTTTTTCAATAAGGAAAATACAATCAATACTAATATAGAAACTAGAACATTCATGTATATAGAAAGACATCAATCAAATCTTATAATACATCATAACACAGAAGTTATTTTTTGGGTTTATTTGATATATTTTAAATAGTTTAAGAGCCTGAGTTCCTGCAAAATATTTTAAGGATTTAATTGCATCACAAAATATCTTATATGAGAATTTTATAATAGTAGAAAGGCTTGTTTGACTATTTATCCTAAATTTTAAACATTTAATTTTCAATTTTATTAAATATATTTCAATTTTAACAAATATCATCTCCGCAAATCTTAACTACCAATGTCAAAATTAGTGATTGACAGTTGTTTAAAGTTAAATTTCATATTTTCGTTAAGCAAAAGAATAACTGAAATATCAAGTATTTATTTTAAATTAGTCATAAGCCCATCATTTGGGTGAATTTTAATCATTTTTTCATTTAGCTTATATTTTCTTAAAATATTTTAAAATAAGTGAACCATTGTTATTATTATTATTATTTATAGAAATATTGCACGTATTAGTCTATATAAATTTTAATTAACATCCAAAGAGTATAAATTTTAATTAACATCCAAAGAAACATCGTCATAATGTGAAAAAAAATTATAAAATTAGTCGTAGAAACTTAATTTTTAAAAGAATTACTTTCACAAGAGCGGGAAAATTTTTTATGAACTCAATAAGCAAGATGGCGTAAACACGAAACTTGAGAAACTGAATCCTTTTCGTTTTACTAGACAGGATCGAACAAACATTAAGAATAAAAAAAGACTGCAACATGACAATTACAATGACCTTGGCGAAAAAAAAAAGAAAAACGAGACAGTTACATTGAGGTCTATTTTTGCAGTACAGTTTACAAATTCATTGTAGTTTACAAGCACAACAGTCAAAATAAAATAAAAGGAATATTTCTGACGTTCACAACCACAACAAAACAAATGTTTGCAGCATGTGCGTGAACGACCACTACCAGTAAATCTCCTCTGGCACACAAACCGCAACATTCTCCATGAACACAACTATGACAGGGGCAAAGGTTGGTAGATTAGCAATCTGCATATTTTCTGCTGCTATCTTACACTGTCACAAGAATTGTCTTCGGAAGTGAGATCATTGCTCTGGCAATCTGTTCCCGCTTTAGATTCAGACCTAAGAAACAAGAAAACAACACCACCAAGTCACCAAGAAGTACGAATTATGTGAACTATACAATTTATTTTTTATCCCAGTTTTTTGTCATACGTTATCTGTCGAACAAATTGTCCCTTTACACGAGGACGCTGTTCTGCCAATCTTTTCCTGCTATGATATCGGACCTGAAAACAGGATGAGTATCACAAATTCCAGCATATATTTCAGTATATATATATTATAAAACAAAAAATAATTGATCAGTTTGGTGCTATATTTGCATATCACTGAAAGCTCACAGAAAAGGTCATCTGAATAACTGGGAAGATAACTAAGCCATCAAAATTAACAGATAATTATGAAAACAGGTTACCCTTTTTTCAAAACATCTTTCTTTCCTCTTTTGGCGGAACTTGGACAATGCGGCCTCTCTCTGTGCAACTCGATCTTCATCTACTGCATTCCCACTGATTCTCCCACTCATGCCACCTATTCCATTATGCCCAGCTGTCTTACTGTCACTTTCTTTGTTCGTCAGTCCAGTATTCAAGCCAGTGCTGCTTCCATTTTGGCCATTGCTTCCATTGTTGCTCCCTGAGACACTCCCATTCATGCTGCAGTTTCCAGCATTGCCTTTGGTTGGCCCCCCGACAACATTTGATGATCCACATTGTGGAGCAACTGCTGCCATATTCTTCAGCAAAGCATCATCATGGTCTGCCACAGATTGATGCTGCTGTATCTTGTGAACGTGATGGTGATAATGGTGGTGGTGATGGTGGTGTTGGTGGTGCTGAACTTGAACTTGCTGGTGCTTACCTCTTAATTGTGCATGAACAGTTTTAACCCCCACATCCTCTGCCTTCCCAGGTATCACTTGCTGAGGAGAACAAATGTGCCCATTCTGCACGGCCTGGAAGGCGGATGAGTGAAATGATTTGAAAGCTGATGTGGACTCTGACTTGTCAATAAAAGCTTCTGGCTTGGGGTTAACATTTTTAGCTGTGGAGGCCACATCATTGTTGTTGCGACTACCATTAGACTGCTGATTCAGATTAGTACCAGTTAAATGAAATGGCAAATTGTGCATTGTCTCTGACTTCATTGCAACTGAACTATTATTGAGTGGAGAACAACTCCCAACATTCCCTGTGGGACCCTGGATAACAAGAAGAATAACATTAGGCCCACAATAAAACTGAGGTTTGCGTCTTCATCACTGCCTTCTAAGATGATTTTTTTTACCCACTTTATTTGTACTCTGCTTTGTCTACCATGAGATGGGGTTTGCTAATTTATTCAAGGGGCAATTGGCGATAACTGTATTTTATTTTGTTTGGAACAAAGTTATCTTAGAATTACCCCCTCCATTTATTGCTATCAGCAACTTTTGCTAATTACTGTAAACTACAGTATGATACAAGGATTGATGCCACCATTTCTTTCAAAAAGGTGGAGAGCCATTTTTTCTTCAACACACTCGATCAAACATCATCATGTGATATAAATACAAGTGAAATCGGAAATTCGCAGTAGAGATCTTTTATTAAATCATCTCATTGCCAGTAACAAAGGAGATAAAAGATGGAGAGAGACATCCAGCAATATGTAACCAACATTCTTTTATCTAGGGTGGGGGTGACACCGGTTGCAAAAGGGGAATAAGATAAGTGTGAAGGAAAATACCTAAGAATATAAGTATCAGAGTTGCCATAGATCGTTTACCTGATTAGCAGAAGAGGTAGTATTGTATCTGCAAAGTCAAAAATATATATCAAATTAAGTTTGACAGCATGTATTAAAAAAGAACATAGTTCGTTATTTTGATCTCGCAAACTCATCTTACTTTGAGAATGCTGACAAATCTGAATGTCTTAAAACATTGCGATCATCATTTGAAGCATTTCCACTGTCTCCCACTCCTCTATACCTTTTCAAACTTAATTCAAGAGATGGCAATTCTCCAGAATCACAGAATGCTTTATCTTCAAGCTGTGAGATGTCAGGACCATTTGAAGCACATTTTTGGCTTTCAACATTTGGTTTGCTAGAATTGGCATCCGTATTAGCCAATTTTGGAGTTCGGTCCCTCAGTTCTGCACATATATTTTCACTATTGTGCTCCACCTTCCCATTCTCAAGTGGCGTAGCATCCACTTCAGAAATTTTGCTTTGCCTTTTGCTTGTGAGGTGGGGAGATAAATTCTCACCTTGATAGTCATGTTGTAAATCTGGATGATGGCTGGATACTCCTATTTCCAAGTCTTTGCCCATTGCAACATCATCTTAAAAGTGAATCGCAAAAAAAAAAGTAATAATTCATTCTTTTAAAGGAAAAAAAGTTCCTGGCAAAGAAAAATTAAAAACGAGCAAAAAAGAATAGGAAGAAACTATTGAAGCATACCATGTTTGTCATCCTTTTGTTGGCATTCTTTTGTGTCAGTGACATGTACCCATTTGTTGCCAAAGGTTTCAGGCTTTGTATGGATCACCTGTGCACAAGTGCTATCAGGAGCATCAGCCAATTGATATGGTGGTGACATTGTTTGAGGGCTATCAAATTCAGCAGCTCTTTTTGTCCATGAACTCTGAAAAATATAGGAATTAAGGAATAGATTTGTTAGCAAACAGCATTAGCTATTTAGTCCTTCCACTCGGTGAAAGGAGCTATTTCTGTTGCTTCTGTGAATCAGAATTGGAGAAAATTTTCCACAAGCATATGGATAGTACAAGGCAGGAGGTCTGAAAGGATAGATAAATGCCAAGCTTCATTCCATCAACAGCTGAAGATTTAGAATGGGAAAATGCATTAATGCCAAAAGACCATTTCCATTGTGTTGCTATTATGATCATATTGTATAGAAAATGTACTCCTGACTATGAACATGGATTTTGCTTTTTGGCGAAACAGAGGTTTCATTAGTTGTCTTTCTTCAGTTGAAACTTAGATAGCTAACAGGTAGATACCTGTGATGACAGTTTAAAAAACGAAAAGGCTTAAATGAAGTGGAAACAACTGTTAACAAGTGAGCACGAGGCGAGCCTTGGCAAATTTTGTGGAAACAACTGCCACTAAATCCTTGACAAAACCTGTATGTGCCAGGCTCTTGCAAATTTATATAAAATGAGCTTTCTTTTTTTTTTTTTTTTTTTTTTTTTAATGATTTTCTAAATTTTATTTAAATGCGTATTATTCATGCTCCAATAAGTGGCTCTCAAAAAGCAAAGCCGTTAGCTCAGAAGGTATGGAGTGGCAGGAAAATCTGTCGTATAGGCAAATTCAATAAAAGCAACACGCACAACAAAATTTTAAATAAGGTTTTTATCCTTAAAATGATCATTGAATATCTAGTCATGCAGGGACTCCAAAATCATTATCATTCACCCCTCTATTACAATGCATAACAGTAACTATGGGATTCAAAAGGTATATTGTCATTACCTGAGTGCCACTTCCATTATCACTTCCATCCCGATTACTTGGGCCATTACTCCCATTGTCATCAAAGCCATAGCTGCTGTCAGAATTGTTTTCAGACTCTTCATTACTTTTCGTCTTCGCAGATTTTTTACTTTGTGTCCCACTTTCACTCCCACTACCACTAGACTGAGAAAGGATGAGAAATTAATCGAAGGTTGAGGAGTAAATTTTCATGTCCCAGAGTCTACTGAATTGTCATTAACTGATCAAAGGTAAGATGCACAAATCTGCTGTAAAACAGAGTTGCTCTAAAGCCAAACTTGAATCTATTGCTATGGCAAGATATAACCTTGCTAACAACATCTGTTGCAGTTTTACCTTCTAGGAAGGGGTGCTTAATTAGCCCTCCATTCAACAAAGTTTTAAAAAAATATATATTTTTTAAAAAAAGATCATCCCAATAAAATATCCACAATGATCCATAACATACTTCATCTTCTCTGAAGTACAAATGTAAAGGAACTCACACTGTGGCATCTCCTCCAAACATGCTGCCATAGGTTTTTAAGTTCATTCTTCCGAATAGGTTTCACTAAAAAATCAACTGCACCTTTTGACAGACACTTAAAGACTATACCCATAGAATCATGGGACGACATCACTGCAACCACAAGTCATCAAGTGTGATAAACTGATAATTGAATGCATCAAATAAGCCATAATTATGGGAAATTAAATATTAAATCACATGGAAATGCTATCTAAGCACAATAGTACAATACTTACTTATCACTGGAATATTCTTGAGAGTTTTGTGGTTCATAATCTTGCATAAAAGGCCAATTCCAGATAAGACAGGCATGACTACCTCTGTTAGGACAAGATCGATATGATTATTCAAATCTTCCAGGATTTTCCAAGCTTGAAGACCATTTGCAACAGCAGTAACTGTACATATCAGACAAAAGATTCTTAGCAAGAACAGAAAAATGTTCATCAGAGTAAAGACAATCATAGAACACAATTCCAACATATTCATAGAATAATAATCCAGTTAGTTGTAAACAGGATAACTTCTCCATTAACATGACAGCTTAGTTACAATAAATTTATCACAAAGCTAGATAAATGACGAAATTTTTGTTATTAATAAAATAAACTACTAGAATACTCAAAATAGATTTCACAAACAAAAGTGAAAAAGCTTTCAATTTCTTTTTAAGATTTGTTATAATTTATTGATATAGATATATGTTTACAGGAGTGAAATAAAAGAAATCATGTATAATGATGATGATAATTCAAAAAAAACAACTATAGAATATTTTATTTATTAAGTAAATTTGATCATGATAAATAGTCTAACTTATTTACTGATTTAACATATAGATTTATTGTAATGATCCAAAAAGTAATAAAGGAAATGAAAATGTTTAAATTTTAGGCCATAAAATATTATCATTTCATTGTAATATTTGATTGTAGTCAAATAATACTAATTATTATGTACAATTCAATGGATGTTCAAGAAAAAATAGTTAATCCTTATATGTAGAATAGAGAAATTGATTTAGCATCAGTGTTTAGAATTAAAAACATAGTTAATAAAACTAAAAAGTGAAATTAATGAGTTTTATTTTCATCTATATATAAAACAGGAGGCAAGTAGGTTATCTTAAACCCCTTGACAAAGAAAATTATGCTCATTGCACGCAAACACATGGGGGGACCCGTACTAATCTAAGTCAAGGCTAAAGCTTAGAGTACCTTTGTGGATGGGATCATAGAATGTAAATATGCCTCCAATCCCGAGCCACAATAAGAGGACTCAAAGCTATCAACTTTTAAGAGTATTCTTGAGTTTCTTACTGATGAACCAATCTACTATTGGCAAATACGAGCCTTCAAAGCGTAAAGAACAAAGGTTAAGGGATCCAAGAGGTTTTCTCTTCCCTCCTCTCTCCTCTTCTTTTAGAGGGGAGGGGCAGGAGCAATAATGGCAGGAGAGGTGAAATCAAATTAACCAATACGAATTTCATGGTTGTTAAGGGGACCATGCCCATCCCTCTCCCTCTGCCAATGGTTATGAAATACACTGCAAACCATCCTACAAGTTTTAACTTTCTACTTCTTAATTAGAAGCCTATTAATGCATAAAACTATGCTAAATGCATGAGTACAGCATTATTCTGCTTACAACTAGAATAGAGATCAATCATAAATATAAACCATTCATCACAAATAACAACAAACATTGAGTTATAACAGATCCAATATAAGTGATCCATTATTTCTCAAGCTTTCAATGATTAGGTTTGAATCATGCCCGCTTTGTAGGAACATCTCTTCATCATAGTTGACCTAAATGAACCATGCCCATTTGTACACTTCAAAGTGTACTGGAGTACAAACTATATAATGGTTAGTGTGGAGAGCGGCACCATAATTGAAATGATAGCTAAGACTTTTTTACAACTTCAAATGGAATAAGTTGACTAGCCAAACAAACAACAAAACTAGAAGCAGAAAGATCACTCACCATATAATTGCAGAACAAATACTTAAAAGATTAAATAAAAGTATTATTACTGTACAATGCATAAATTAGAATAAAATAAAATATTTAACAAAAATTATTTTTATTTACATGTCGATGGCAGATAACTAGAGTGAGCTCTGAAAATTGTGTGTGTGGGAGTGTGAATATGTTAAAATCTAATTCTGGAACTAAAACTTTCATAAAATCAATAATAATTACCGATATAATATATGCAAAAGAAGGTGTGTGAATGTGAAAGAGGGTGAAATTGGAGTGATTCAAAGACCAGTCAATAAAAAATGTAATGCATCACACTAACCTTCATAACTGCAGTTCCGTAGTAGAGCACTAACAACATGTCGTGTTGAATTATCATTTTCCACAAGAAGAACTTTCAGAGACCTAATAGGGAGAAACCTGTCCCATCGTACGACAGAATTTTGAGATTGTTGTTGTGATACTTGAAGCCCATCATGAGCCTGAATTGCACCTCCAGGTCCATTATTTGCATCTGCAGGTGCATCATCAACCCTAATAACATCTTCCTCAGACGAACCCAAACCTTTCCCTTCACCCATCATTCCATTCCTGTTTTCCTTCTGCTCAAAACACATATTTCTGTTTGCCCACCCTCCCTCGTCCACACCACCATTGGGTACCGCAACAGCAACCATCAACCAGTATCAGAAGGACCATTGATGGGGAATACGTAGGACTGCATAGAGAAGATGCTCTTTTTTTAATTTATTACCAAAAATAGATATTCTTTTCCCTAGAAATCAAACTCTACATGCACAAGCCATTCAATTGAATCTCAGTCCAGGTAATGTTTTCAAGAAACAACAAAAAAATGAAAAAAGATTTATCATATCTCAAACCAAGCTCCAACTAAAAATAATTTCTAAACTCAGCCCATCCACACTCTTTATAACTCTACAACAATAAAAGGGAAAAAAAAAAAAAGGGAAATATATAAGTATTATGAGTCATTATCATGAAAACACACTGAATACAAATAATCTAATAATTTTCTAACCATTAAAATCTCTTCAACAACAACAACAACTCAAATCCCTAAAGCTACTAAAGTCAAACAAACATTTACAATTTACTCAACAAAAAAGATGAAACTGATAATGGAAAGATTTTCACTGAATTTTCACACTTTTTCAATTCAAAATATGTCAAAATATCAATATAGCCTTTTGATTTCCAATACTTTAGCAGCTAAAAAAAAATTGCTAAAACAGAGATTGATAAATAAAATAAATAAATAAATAATTTTCACATATAGATCTAATAATATGAAATTCAAATCTCTCCTAAATAGCTAATAACACACACACACACACACAGAGTCCTGTAATTTTTTTTCTATAAAATAAATATTTCAATTTTCCTTAAATTTTCTCAGCATCCAAACAAACAAGATATGTAGATTTGCACATGAACACAACTTCTTCAAATAAATAAATAATTTACACTATGATGCTAATAAAAAAATAAAAAAACCTTGTCAAGAGATTCTAAAATATCTTCCCTAGCTCCATTTCTTGAGCTCTTAGCAGATTAGAAAAAAAAATCAAAAATCAGACCAGTTTTAAATTAATAATTTCAAAATTCAAAAAATTCAAAAACAATTTCAAGTGTTATTTTTTTTTTCAAAAAAAAAAAAAAAAAAGCTTGACTGGTGAAGAAATTTCGAATCCGAGAGCGAAGAAAATATAAAAAGTTTTGACACAGAGATAGAGAGAGAGAGAGAGAGAGAGACTGAGCGAGGCTTTAGAGAAAGAAAGAAGATATTATTTTGGGAAATGATGACGTGGAACAAATGGAGGTCCAGAGAGTCTATAGTGTCCACGTGGAAGTGGGACCACTACAGGTGGATAAATTTATAGCCATCGATGATTTTATGACGTGGACAAAAATCTAAAGCTGGGAGGTCGTGAGTTAACCTCTGAATCTTCAGACGATCCTCTAGATCTGTGGTTGGACACGTGGCTAATTGTCCAGGCAGTTAAAGGTTCTTAAGCGTGCTATTATATTACGATGTCGTTTTTTATAAAAGAAAACGGAAATCTTGAATATATCATGAAATGACAAAAGTACCCTTTCTGACCATCTTATCCCTTTTCAATTTTTTTTTAATTTAATTATTTTCTGTTATTTTTTCAATAGGACACCTACCTTATCCATGCTTTTTCTTTCTGCCACGTGGCTATCTCTTTTCTCAAAAATAAATGAGATTTTTTTTTCCAATATAAAAATTAAAAAATAAGGAGATTATTGAATTACATTACATTTTATAAAGATTATTAAATATATTTAAATTTTTTTATATATCGTAATATAATATAATATAAATACATATATTTTTAGTATAAATATTATATTAGAAATATATTTAATTATATTATATTATATTATAATATAATAAATATATCATTAATGTATAAATAGAAATGATATTTTTTAATATTATTTTTTTAATATTATATAAAAATCATTCCTTAAAATTTAAGTTGAATATATCATATTATAAGTACAAGGTATAATAATATATCAGGTATATTAAATAATTTTTCCACACATCATAATTTGCTAAAAAAATAATTTTCATAGATATATAAAAAACATTATCCAATCACATTAGAAAAATTAATTTCATTTAATATTGACTTCCTACCTTTTTTTAAATATTCAAAATAAATAAATAACTTTTTCCACACTTTTAAAAAAAAAAATATGTAGAGGTGCCATTATAATTTGATAAAGCACCAACATAGGAAGTTACAGCTATGTATCTTTTATATATTCTTGTGTAATCTTTCTCATTAGCTTCCCTTATTAACTTGATATTAATTCCTATTTCATGTATTGCTCTATATGAAGTTTTGTCATCCAGCTATATATATATTATCTCTTCTCGCTAAATATGTATAATAAAATATACAAAAATCTTTATGGAATCAGAGCATCCTCTATCCATAGAGCAGAGACCTTCCCCCTCCAATAAATCTAACATTGTAATGAATTCTTATCGTCATCAAAGATGGTCAATCCAACAAATTCTTACCAGAACTCTCCTAAACAAACGCTAACAACCTAACCAACGCGCTCAACTATAACATCATCCATTCCAATAATACATTCCTTGTCTACAAATACCATAGCCCAAGGAAATATTCTTCCTTCCAATAGAAATTCTATCTCGCTTAACACTTCCTCACAAATTCCATTTAAACTCTCAAAGAATGGAGAAACTTTGCATTATGGAAATCTCAAGTGACCAACCTCCTCTTTGGTTATGGATCAATTGGTTATGTTGATGGAACCATACCATGGCCACCTAAAACCAACCAGGGACATCTCTTTTGTTTTCGCCAAGATAGACTAGTGCTTTTAGGAATTCAAGCCACTATCCATAGCATAGTCAACCCTACCATAAATAATTGTGTTACCTTTGCAAGTTGGAAAATAGTTATGCCAATCATTCCAACACTCATGTTCTCTCTTCTGTCCTCACTCATGACATACAAAAAAGAAGGCAAATCAATTGCCACTTATATAAATAAAGTAAAAAGTATTATTATGATCTTTCATTAATTGACCATCTTCTAAGTGATGTGAAAATCATTGCCCACACTTTGAATGGTCTTGGTGATCAATATAAAGAATTCGCAGCTGTGGTTCATGTTCATAATAATCCTATGTCATTTGAAGATCTTTGTGATAAAATTCTTGATGAAGAAATAATCCAAAATCATAGTGAACAGCCAAATGAAGATGACTCATAACTCGTTCAATGATGAAACAACAATATCAATGAAAAAAAGGGAAAATGGAATCATGGTGGAACTAATCCTCAAATAGCTCAAATGGAAGCAACTCTAGAAACACAACTCAATTTAGCAACCAACCAAATCTTTACAAATCATGGCAAAACAATAACTCTAGTCGAGGTTACTCTTCTTAAGGTATAGGTTTTAACTCAAGCACTCCATCTAATTCACTTGCATGGAATCCCAATCATTATCATGAGCAACATCAAATCATCTTTCAATTATGTGATAAGCTGGGCCACAGTGCTAAGACCTGTCATTCTCGTGCCTAACGGATATTATTCATATAGCCATAAGCTCATTATGTTGATGGGGATTCAAATAAATCTAACGACAATTGGTTGTTAGATTCTACAATTATACATCATATGACCTTTGATCTTCAAAACTTATCCTTGCACTCTGACTACATTGGAATGAAGATGTTATAATTGGTAATGGTAGTAGAATTCTTATCTCTCATATTGATTCATCCACTGTTGATTCTCCTCTTACATCATTTACTTTTGATAATATTTTGTGTGTACCTTTAATAAAAAAAAATCTTATTTTAGTTGCTCAATTTTATAGATAAAATAATACCTCCATTGATTTTTTTTCGTAACTATTTTCTTATAAAGAATTTGAGTACAAGGGCATCCTTGGCATGAGGCTCAAGTGGAAACAACATGCATGAATGGTCGCCTTCCACCTAAACAGGCCAATCTAAACCACCAGAGCTTAAGCTAGCTTTCATTTTCCCCTCCCACCTTAAGCCATAAGATATTAGTAATATAGATTGGCGATGAGAGAGCTGGACGTAGCCAGAGATGGGCAACCCAATGATGGCGCACCCTACTAAGCTTAGCATTAACACACCATACATAGATACAAACTAACTTGTACGTGAGGGGATCACAAACCACCAAACAATGGCTGAAACCCATTTTATTAGACAAAATTACAAAGAAAAAAGGGTTCCCCGCTGTAATGCCTCGCCCAAGCACCGGCTCAATCTGTTAGAGAGAATCGGGATGCTCATTCGGGTTTAGACACATGATGGAACCCTCGGGTTCGAATTGGTTAATTTTGAAAATGATTTTGGAAGTCGCCATTCTAATTGATTTTTAAATGAAAAAACTTAGGAAAAAACCCAATTGATTCAAATTAATTAATTTTTAATTAATTTATCCAAGGATAAAATAACTAGTCTTGAATTAGGTTGAGTTCGGAGACTTGATTTTTTATTTTAAATAATCTAAATTTAACTATTAAGTTTAATTTGACTTTAGAAAAATTGATTTCATGAATGACATTTATAAGATGATATTAAAGAAAATGCATGAAAATGATATAATATGAATGCATAATGTATGGAGGATTAGTAAAACAATTAAAGTAAATATTCACAAATTACAATAATTAAAAAGGGAAAAGAAGATTGATTAATAATTTAAAAAGTAACTAATGAGTGGATTAATTAATTAAAATGATTAATTAATTAATTAAAATAGTGGATGAGTAAAAAAATATTTTTTGATTTAATTTAAAAATGGATAATTAATTAATTAAAAAGATTAATTAATTAATTAACTTGTGAATGATAAAAAAGATTTTAGTTAATTAAAATGATTAATTAACTTGGTTTGGGTGAGGAAATTAATTAATTAGAGAGTTGATGGAGGGAGAAGAAGAAGAAAAGTTGATAAATAGCAATCAATATCAACTTTGATGTGTCTTAGAATGAAAGATAGAGGAATGTATTTATAGGAAAAGTGGGTGAGAGTAGTTAGGAATTGAAAAAGTGAAAAAACAATGAGAGGTAGGGTTGGAAAGGGTTGCAAGTTGAGTTAGAGGGGTATTTTGGATATTTTCTGCATAGAAAGAGGACCATTCGCACTAGAGGAGTGCGGTAGGCCGCAAGTTAGACGTGCGGCGCTACACAGACCTGGTGCAGCGTCACAGGGCTGCTATGCGGCAGCTGACCTGGCAGCATTTTTTTTAAAGAGATTAATTGGTATGGAGTTTAGGAAATTTAGATGTCTGGTAGCAATATAATTGAAGGTTAAAAAATTTTCTTTCAGGAGCAGCACTGTAATTGTTTCGCGTAGCGTATTAAACTTAGCAGGTACTAAGACTGCGGTTGGATGATAAAAATGCAAAATTGAGAGTTCACACCCACCAGTGATCAGAGCTGCTAAGGGTGCCCCTTAACCAAACTCTAAGAAAGAAAAAACGAAGCTTTCAGAGAATCTTCAAGAGAGAAACTCTCGGAATTTACTTAGGCTATGATATATCGGCACTTACTTTTATAAAGACAGTAATCTAGATATTTGTATGCAACGTGTCTGCCTTGAGTTGATTTGTGTTTTTATTTTCCTTTGAGAAAAGTTGATTTGTGCATTTGGATTTTATGAAAGTTTTTAAACTTGCAAAGTTGCAAGTAAAGTTGGTGCTCATTATGAAACCCATATTAAGAAACTCCAGGCTCTAGCCATATTTTTTCTTTTTCTCTCTTATCTCTTCTGAAACCCATATTTAGAAACTCTAGGCTCTACCATTGATTTTTTCTTTCAATCAACACTAATTTTTTTATTATTTTTTAATATTTTTTATTCAATATACATATTTAGATTTTTCTAAATCTATTAATATTTATTTTTCTAAATATAAGTTTAATGTTCATTTATTTTTACTTCTCCTCTTTCAAGTTTAAATCATATCATTTCAATAGAAATTGTGATAGGCTTGCATTGGATAACACTGAGTCATAATTTTTTTTTTTATATAAGCTAAATATTTTAAACTATAATTTATATCAAAGTGATATATATGGCTAATTATATAAATATATATATTAAGTTAACTTTATATATTCAAAAAAATTTTCACCTACCACATATAATATATGACTAATTTTTTTACAATTTTACATTTAAAAAGTTTTGTATTTTGAAGACTGGGGGGTTATGGCCACCTCAGCCGCCTAACTCCATCATTGCATGCTATACTCCTTTGCACTTTTTTTTTTTTTTTTTGAAATAAGACTCCTATGCATTGAATAATAGCCTTTCTATTAATTGAATTATTGCTCCTCCTTCAAAGATGGAGTCTATTTTGCATATTATTTTTTTTTTGAAATTGTATATTAATTCACTTTAATTCAGTGGAAGTTTATATATGATTTGGGCTAATATTTTAATTTTGAAATTTAAATCATGTTATAATAATACTTTAATGAATATTAAAATTTAATTTCAAGTCTAATTATTTTCAAAAACATTTTCTATTAAGTGTATATTATTATTATTTTTTTAGTGAAATAAGATAATGTATACAAAGTGTATTTACGAAAAATTCTGTAAATTCTCTTTCATATCTACTTTAAGTATTGTTATGACAATATACATCTTAAATAAACAATAAATTTAACTTATAAAAGTTATCAATTTTTTTTAATATAGAAAATTATTTAGTAATATTGAATGATATATAATCCATTGGCGATTAGAAGTTTCATTACTTTTTTTTATTTATTGCAATATTTAATATAATTTTTTTCAATGAAAATACATTATTCACTATGTGTATTTTATAGTATTACAAGAGCTTGAAACATTTTATTTTTATTAGCTAAATTATATTGAAGTATGACCATTATTTACTCTTACTATTGTTTTATGGATTTCTTTTTCAATTTATTACTTACTTACCTTATATGAATTTAATGTAAATCTTTAAATTAATTATCTTAAAATTAGATTTCTTTGAACTCCTAATTTTGCACCCTCCAGCTTGTATTTGAATTTTAAAAGCACCTAGCCTCAGTAAACATATCTCCATAAATCAAAATTGCAAAAAAAACCAGGAAAATGGGGAAATGGAGCCCTAGGGATTGAAACCTATCCCTTTAACCTCTAAATCACTCTCAGATCATTTGGAATTGAATAATGATCACAACGCAACTGGAATCACAAAAAACAGACAAAGAACGAGCGATAATGGGCTGAACAGACAAAATCAAAGCTAGCGACAGCAGATCCCTATGCAATGACCGCAAGAGCCATGTACAGTTGTCCTCCTATTTCGCGAATCTCACATCGAAAATTGTGCAGATTGACCTCCAGCCTTTTCCTTATAAATATAAACCCTTAGCTCAATGTTCTTAACCTTTTCACCTCTTGATTTGCTTAATTAGCCTTTGCATCAAACGAACCATCTTCACAAGTTTAATCCGCTAAGGATCGAGCTTTTTAGTTTAATTTTTTTAATTTTTATTTTTGCTTTGCTATTATTTCTTGTTTTGCAAAGCAAGTTGGGTTGCGACTTTTTGAGCCAACCTTTCAAGTCAAAAGTTTTCCCCATTCGAGGCGTGTCACCAGCCTGCCGTCCAAGGCAAGCTACCGCCCACCGTCTGAGGTAAGTTTTCTTTCCCTTTTATTTATTTATTTATTTTAGTTTTCCTCCTTTATATTCTTATTCTAAGACTCATTGCCTCATGTTTTGTTTTCTAATATAGTTAATTAAAATCATACTTAATTAACAACACCTAATAATTAATTAAAATCAATTAACCCAACCCTCTTTTAATCAATTAATTGAAACATAATAAAATACTAAGACTAAATAAATCCCTTTCGTAATAAAGGCGAGCTACGTGGATTTTGATTCTCATTCGAAAGAATATAAGTGTGCTTGTTCCAAGCATCAAATCCAACTAAAGTAAATAACAATCTTCCCCTTTTCACCTTCTTCATATAGACTAGAATTTTGTTCTATTATTTATTGTATTGATTTAGGATTTAGTTTAGGAAATGTGTGACTTTCCTATAATTCATAGCTAGAGGAGGTATCCCCTATTTTTTTGGATTTTTCCATGTAAAGTTTAATTTGTGTTTATTTTATTTATTACTCTTTTATATTGAATGAATCATGCATACTTTGACTGTTCATGCATTATGAAAACTGTTCATGAAATTTATTTTAATGTTATCTTGTATCAAACTTGCCAAACTAATTTTTTTTAAACTCGCCAAACTAATTTTTTCTGAACTTGCCAAACTAATTTTTTCTAAATAAACTAAAAATCTAGTTCTCGAATTCTCTTTGGCAATTGAGAACTAGTGTACTTTTTCAATTCGGATAAAATTGGAGTCATTTAAATAGGATTTCTCTTAACTTTTTTTCCAAATAAAAAATAAAATTAAGGTGGTGACTCTAAGTTAATTTTCAAAATCAATCAATATGAATCCTAGGGTTCCATCTTGAGACTTTTCCCAAATTGGCATTTCTATCCCACTTAGCATATTAGACCGATGTTCAAGCGAGGCATCACAATTTCACTTACTTTTGTTTGCACAGTTGATTTTTATTTTTTCCATAATATTTTCAATACTAATGAACTTTTATGAATTAAAATCCTCTCATATTTATATGAACATGATAAATCATGTTAATATAATCTTTATCATTAAATGTAAAGTAAATGGTTGAAATTTTCTTAAAAATTAAAATTTAAAATTTTTTAAAGTTGGTAATTATAGTGTAAAAATAAATTTCAATCATTTATTCTACATTTAACGGTTAAAATTGTGCAAATATAACTTATCTATTCATCTCAACATAAGAGAATCCTAATCCAATCATTTTCTATCTATACCACCACTCTGTGAAAAAATCAAGGAGAAGAGAATTTTCATCTACCCTCAACTGAATTTTTGGCTCTATCATTTATCTTACCTATTAAAATAGGCTTGTTTGATATAAAATGTCTATTTTTTGAAAAATTATTTTTAGTATATTTAATTGATTTATAAATTAATGGAAGTATAAGTTTTAGTTGACAATATATATATATATATATATATATACACACTTACTTTTTATTATTTACACTAAAAAACAATAAAATTAAGAACAATTTGTTTTTTTTGTTTATTATTTTTACACATTTCCCTTTACTTGGAAACTTCAATTTATTTGCCTCTATGTAAGTTACTTATTATACTGTCAAGAAAGATGAGTTACAATCATTTAGGAGCTCAATACCGTCATATGCAAACCAAACAATCTTTATAACTTACTTTTTAAGAATTTTATCTTCCTCAATCTATTTACTGATCTCCAGACAATAATAAATATTTTTCTACATTTTTTCATCTCCTTTCTCTCACGTAAATATATTTTATACTATGTTAATCGCCATATTTTCTCATTAAGGAAAAATCGTGCCCCCTAAACTTTAAGTCAAATGTTCAATTTTGTGATGCCCCGTCCTTGATTCTTCTTCTCATTTGTTCTTGCTCAACTTTGAGTTACCTTTCTGTCCTCTTGAATAGCATCAATCTTTCTACTCAACTCACTGAGGCTCGAAAATGGTAGATCTCCAATGGTTAATGATGTAAGGCATGAGGCGTTTTGGTTATTTTTAATTATAGCTCACTATATATGTTTTTGTCAGAATGTATGTACATTTTCCTTCAATGCCTCTTCATCTTCGACACTTATGAATTATTTAACTATTCACTATTTATTTATCTTCAATACTTATAATATATATGTTTATATATGTTTAAATGAATTATTGATTCACTTATTCTTCATGAATTCTCCATTATGTATGTATTTCTATAATTTTACTGAGTTGACAGCTCACTATATTGTCTGTAAATTTCAGGTGTGAGATAAGAAGTTAGGAGTCGAAGATCTATAACTCTTTAGTTAGCCTCCCTTTACCAAAGAGACAAACTATTCTTTGGCAAAAAAAAAAAAAAAAAAAAAAAAACAAAGAGAGAGACATACTATTTATGACTAAGAATTCTTGATTCTAAAATATAAATGTTCTAAAAGTCACAGATGATATTGATTAATTTTAGAGAGTTTTGTAGATTGTAAATGAATTTATGTAATGAAGTGATTTGAATTAATAAAACGGAAAGAATAAACATTTCTTATGTTCAGTTATTAATATTTATAAGTTGGCCCACTCTATGATTCGCCTATTTTTATGGCTCGATTTTATATGGTTCAACATGAATGAATTCAGGATATAAAAGGGTTCTATGAGTGTTCAGTGACCTTACGTTTATCTATGTTTTAAAACCGTTACATCTTAGCAGATCAATTAAGATAGACTTTAGCTGTTAGAAATAATAGAAGGCAACTCAAAATCGAGTGAGGGCTAGAATAAGAGTACTATTCAGGACGAGACGTGACATCTGACATCCATATTAGGTTTCAGTATATTTTTAGAAAAAATACAAAATTTCTTCTATTATTATTCTATATATTTCACTTGTTTGTAATATAAATATTTAAAAAAGAAAGAAAAATAAAAGAGAAAATATTAGCTTAATTTAGTTTTATTTAATTTCTTAATTCATTATTTGCTTTATTTTTTTATTTTGAAAAAGAAATTAATATGATTAAAAATTATATTACAAGCTAAAACTAGTTTCTTATTTTATATGTATAATATTTATCTTACATAACATTTTGCATATTTCTAATATATATATATAGTTAAAGGAGTGAATTGACTAAAAATAAAATTAAGCGATTTAATTGGAGAATACAAAAGTATGAAAAACTAAATTGAATGAATATAACTAAGTAAAATTCAAGGACAATTTGGGTTTTGCCTCTCTTCTCATTATTTATTCCTTAAGCTCCAAGCCAACAAAGGATTTGACCAAAATATTCTCTCTTTTTAATCAATTGTTTCTTAGATGCTTGGAGCTCATTGACACCTGGCAGGCTTATAGGAGATCTCTAGGCACATCAATATATATATTTAACAAAAATAATAATAATAATAATATTCTATCTTTTGATTAAAAAATATATATAGAGAGAGCGACTTTACTCCATTTGTTACTCTCCACCGACTTTATGGACATTGCTTGATTATTTTATTATAAATATAATTATTATAATATAAAATGGCAGGTAAACACGTTAGGCCAATACTTTTATAATCGAATCATTGTGACAATATTCTATTTAATTATTATTATTATTATTAGATCCACAAGAAAATCCAATTGCTAAAAAGCAAAAACATTTTCTTTGCATGTGTGAACAAATTTTACTTTGCATTTAGGAATGGCAATCGGTAGAATATAAATAGGTTAGTATAATACTCTTGCTTATATTTAAGAAAATGTACTTCCATTTATAATATTATAAACTAAATCAGTCAATTTTAGTTTAAATATTATTTATATTGAATTGGGCATTTATATATGTCTGTATATAAGATATTGGTATGAACGAGTTTGAGTATAAATAAAATATGATAGTTCAGATAGGGTATGAGTATGAGACTATATTATACGTACGCTGTCTAAATTTAATTCTATTTTTTTGGATGTAAATTTACTTATATTCATTATTCAATTAATTTAGATATTATTCATTTTGACTAGGTAGAATTCGAATAAATACTTATAAATAGAATATAAATTATCATTCCTATTTGAATTATTATTAGAGGAACTCGTTCGCTTGGACGAAATGATAAAGAAATACCCTGAAACACATTTACAAAGGTTTCATATCGAAATTTACAAAAAAATGATCCAATTGATCAAAATGCACAACAAGGATCGTATCCATATAACTTTACACGTCTTGGCAAATATAATATGTTTTATTATTCTAAGTGGTTATTTTCATATTTCAAAATTATCCTTATTTAAAATTCTATTTATTTGAAATTTAATTATTAATTGGAATATACTTAATAAAATACAACAAAATATTCTTCTCTTCTCTTCCTCATCTTTTCTTTCTCTTCTTCTCCCCCTTTTTTTTTTATTATTTACAAAAAATTATATATAATGTCAATTCTGATGAGTATGATTTTGAGATCATACCCCTCATTTTTCTTTAATAATTAATATTTTTCATGAGTAATGAATTTTAAGCCATATATTAGGAAAACCCTGCACAAAGTATGTCAACAACAATACTGTATATTTAGTATTTTGATAATCATATTTAGATTTTAATTCCTCAGCTTATGTAAGTAGTTATAATAATTGTTTTTTTGCTACTCTTTATTAATTTTTAATTACATTTTAATATATATCTTTTTTATCAGTTTTTGCTTTTTAATAAATAATTATATATGGATGAAATGTATAATTATTGAATCTCTTTTTATGTATAACCATAGATTTTATGATCTTATATATATATATATATATATATATATATATATATATATATATATATATATATATATATATATATATATATATATATATGAATAAAAAGTAGTAATCTTTTTATTGTTGAAATAAAAATTTAGCTTTACTATACCTCTTAATTCAAATAAAAATTTCTATAAAAATTTATTAAATAACATATTATATATAGATTCAATTTATATTGTTGTTTTTAATGATATGAAACTTACTGACTGGACATTTTGTATGTTTGTTTTCATAAATTAGTAATTTTTTTTTTAAATTTTTCATTAAAATTTTTGAAAAATCTTAATTTTTTATTATTTTATATTCGGATTCATGAAAAATTCTTTTATTTATATTGTAAGATTTAAGGTCAAAATTATTCACTAAATAAGAAATAAATGATGACTTTTGTATTGCTAAAAAAATATATGTTGACTTTTTTAATGCACAGATAAAATATAAGTGGATAAAAAATTATTATATATCTATTTTTTACGTAATATTGCAATAACTTCAAATTAATTATCTCAAAAACTTAATTTAATCATATAGATTGATATATTCATTTTTTTTTCTTTTCTTATTAATATGGATCTCAATGTTTATTTATTATTATCAAATAATATTATTTTCCCATACGAATTAGTGTATATATACATATATTAAAATACGAGTAACGAGAAAGTTTTGAAACTCTCTTTGTACATTGCATTTTTTTTCTTTTTAATTTCGTTTCAACAATGAGTTTTCATTATATATATATATATATCCTAAAAATCTATAGTATTATTGAATATATAAATATTTTTTATGTTCTTCTTTTTCCTCCATATATTAGTAAATAATATATATAATTTGTTGTAATATAAAATATATATAAATTAAAAAAAAAAACATGTGCAAGGCAATTGTTCTAAAAACTAGTTATATTAAAATATATAAAGATAATGTGTACCTTGCTCATGAGTGTATATCTGAATCCTATTCAGTTAAAGCAAGTAATACTCAAATTAATTAGATATGGTACGAGTAAATTCATACTCGAAACAATAGCATTAAATTTGTGTAGAGTACGGATAGTATAATGCCTTACCCAAACTATCGGATTTTACTCATATCCAAATGGTATAATATGAATGCTATTTATTGTTTTCTTCTTTTTAGAATAGTATAATGTGATATCCTATAATTCCACTATATGTCTTCAGTTTTTTTACATATTCCACCGTATGTCTTAAGTAGCTTGTGATGTGTTATTTCAAGTTTAAATATTTTCGATTTTCTTTTAAATTAGATACACAATATTATGAGTTATATAATTAAACTTATTAATTATGATGTGTCTAATATATTGCATTTAGAGAATTGGAAAAATTCTAAATTATTCAACTTTTTTTTAGTATTTTCTATTTCAATTTTTATTTTTTAATATATGATCTTTTTGAATATAATATACATTGATATATAGTAATTATATATTTGTGTTTAAATTTACACATATATTGAAAAATAGTTTGATAATTATTTGGGTAATAGGTTAACTAAAATCTTATGGAGCCATATCTACTTGGGATAAATTTTACTTGTCGTCTTTCAATAATTGACCAATGCATATTTTCATTCTTTAATTTTAAAACATGACAGAAAAATCACTCAACTATGATACTTTATAACCGGATGGTCCTTCCATCCATATTCCGTTAGCTAAGCTAACGGGAGTTTGACATGGCACCTCTAACTCAGCTTTTTAATTATTTTATTTTCACATCAGATTTTTTTTGCATTTCTTGTTCTTTCTATGCGCATGGGTATCCATTTAACTCCAGTTGAAATTTCACAATTCCAGTTAAAATTTTTTAACTCTAATTAAAATTCCTTAACTCTAGATTAGGCCTAAGTATGGAAATTAAAAATTTTAAATTGAATCGAATAATCATACCGAAAATATCCAGAATTGGACCAAATCATTGACTTTTTGACTTTTTCCGAACCGAATTGGATCGAGTAAAATATTTTGGTATGGTTTTAGAAATTAACGTATATCCGAACCAAGAATTGAAACGAACTGTACCGAATTGGATTGGATTGAAATAACCGAAATTTTTTAGTTTTTTATTTATAATATATAAATAATGTTAATTGAATAATATATAGATAACAAAAAAAATTATAAGATTATATATGTGATTATAACAGTTATCAAATTATATTAAAATTATATAAAAATAAAATTTAAATGAATTATAAATCTATAATTAAAAATATATATACTTTAACTTAATGGAATATAACTATTAATATTTATATAATTTACTTAAATATTAGATTCATTAAAATTATATCAATGAAAAAATAATAATATAATGTGGATCAAGTTTTAATAATACTAAAATATATCCACATATTACAATTAAAAATTTTAAATTCACTACTTGTATGTTTTAGAATAAAAACTTTTAATATATGTTATGACTAGCCAATGATTGATGATAAGAAAATATAATGTACTAATAAAGTTTAAAATTTATGTGATACTAATAAAGTTTTTTATTAATTAACTTTTATTGGAATTTAATATTATCATATTAAAAAATATTTTTTTATTAATTAACATTCGTGTAATAGGTTATCAATAAGAAAGTACTTGTAATAGATAATTAATAGTTTGTATAAAAAGTTAAAAATTAATTATAAGAAATTATGCGTTAACTTTAAGTAGTATATGCAATTATATCGCAAAAACTATTAATATATAGTTTTGATATATAATTATATATATTAACATAATGTATTAATTTATTAAACCAAATTTCATAAAAAAAATAAAACTTAAAACTGTACGGTTAGTTATAAGAAATTAATTATTAAATGCATTTTTTCTGAATCTCTATTTTGGATTAGATTAGATTGGATTGGAACTGAAATATCCGATATCCGAACTGTATTATCCCAAAATATTCAGAACAATACAATAAGGAAATTTTTTATTTATGTTCTAGTTCTAGATTCTCAAAAATTAAAATCCCTGAAATTTAATTCAATTTTAAAGATTTTCAAATTTTTGAATTGGACCGAACCTTACTTAGCCCGACTCTAGATATTATCTATGTTTTGAATCTCATGGTAATTGTGTGCTGGTTAAATTGTGGATTTACATCCACTTTAGGAGGAATGAAATAGGTAATGTTTTTATAACTTGTATTGTTAAATATAAAATGACTTCATTGAATTTTTTTTTTTTTTAAATATTGTTTGAAAATAAATTTTAACCCAAAAAAAATTCAGGGACACTACATTCTTAATATGAATTGGGCCAGATAGTTACAGTGTAACTGCCCTCTCTATCACTAACCTCCATTACATCCATTACAAATCAAGTAATCAAATCTCTATCATCTTCTTATGAGATTTGATGTTCTCTGGTAGTTTTTAATGATGTGAGCAAGTGCCTAATAAAATTATGCTGGCGTTGCCCAGCAAGACAAATTAGAGTGAAGCAACTATTACAAAAGCTTGGAAAACAGAGGAAATAGAGATGAATTTGGTTAATTGTTATCGCTTTGCTTTGGAGATTGCTTTTATTGATGTAAAGAGAGAGAAAACAAGGGCTTTAACAGAAAATTAAAAACAAATAAGAAAGAATGTTAAAAATGTAAATCTTAAGAAAAACAAATTGGATTTTGATTTGTATTATAAGCAGAACAAAGAACAAAGTCTTTCTTGTTCGAGTGAATTTGCTATTGAAAATGGTAGGGTAGATATGAAGTCAAAGAGAAGCTAAGAGGTTGATTACATAACTTAAAAAATTAAAAAAGAAGCTGAAAGGGATAACTACATTAACAAACTATTAATTTATCTAACGTTTTATGAACAGAAGGATCATTCCATTAAAAAATAATATAATTGAATGATTTTTCTGTTACATTTTCAAAATGAATGACAAAATTATGTATTAATCAAATTTTCAATAATGAATTGTGAAATTTACCCTACCTACTTGTTGCCATCTTTAGAAATTTATAAATAAATAATATTTGATCAAAATTGTGCTCACTCCTAAAAAGTGACGAAACGACGACGTTTGAACTATACTGTTCTAAAGAAACAGAAACCGAAAACGGTAAGAACCAAACCTACAGAGACGGAGCTGGTTTTTGAGTATAGGCCAGAGAGAGTAAGGAAACAAAATTGACGTCCGTGATACTATTGAGATCAGTGGCCATGAAAGCTTTCACTAGACCTTCTTCATCCTTTCTATTCAATCTCAGGCGAACCCATTTCCCTCAATCCCAAGCTCAAATGGTCAGGGCATTATCCGCCATCATGTCGCCGCCGTCCAAGGCCGTCGTCTACGACCAGCAGGGCCCCCCTGATTCCGTCACCAGGTATGTAAGTACGCCCTTAATTGTGTATTTCTGAGAAGTTATCTTTATTTTATTAGTGGGTATTTGATGCAGAGTAGTGGAGATACCGCCAGTGGCAGTGAAAGCTAATGATGTGTGCGTTAGAATGTTGGCAGCTCCTATTAATCCCTCTGATATCAATCGAATTGAAGGTCAAGTTTCTTAATTTTTTGCTTATTTTTGAGAAATTTTGGATGGGTTTGAGGTGATTTTTAATGTACTTATGGTTTGAACTCAATTGGGTGAATGTTGTTTGGGCTGTAGGAGTGTACCCTGTGAGGCCCCCAGTGCCTGCTGTTGGAGGATATGAGGGTGTAGGTGAGGTGCATTCTGTTGGCTCTGCAGTTAAGGTTTTTTCGCCTGGTGATTGGGTCATTCCATCTCCACCCTCTTTTGGTGCGTGCCCCTTTTCGTTGCTTTCATTGTTGAAGTGATAATTATTGGTCATATAGAGGCTTTCTTGATAGCCAATCTCTTTTACCGTGCCTCTTTACATAGCATTGCTGCTGAAGCTTCTTTGAATGCCACATTCTGATTGCTTATAAGGCCTTTTTGCAACTTTGGGGGAATGTGCTGATCCCTTAAAGTGTTTCCTACCAATTGATATGAAATGCTTCGAAGTTTCAATTTGTATTCATTAGAGAATAGCACATTCTGGTTTGCAGTCTCTATCTTAAAGCAGACAGAATTTCTGAAGAATACATATATTGTGCATGCTTGGTGACATTTCTAGATAGGCAAACAAAATTGTAACAGTTTTTTTTTTTAGTTTAACACAATCACATTTGCAAATGGGAATTCAAACTGAACCTCATATTTTTTGCTTTTCTTGATTTTATTGGATGATAAATTGATAATAAATCTTTTGTGATCTAGGGACATGGCAGACTTATATTGTACAAGATCAGAGTGTCTGGCACAAAATCAATAAAGAGTCACCCATGGAATATGCTGCAACAGTAACTGTTAATCCTTTAACTGCTTTAAGAATGCTTGAAGACTTTACCACTCTAAATTCAGGTGCTGCCTTATTATATTCTGATGCCTGATTGTTTTATCTTTTTGATGCTTTCTTCAATAATGGTGTGTTCAAGCAGGAGATTCAATTGTACAAAATGGGGCTACAAGTATTGTGGGGCAGTGCGCTGTCCAGATTGCAAAATTCCGTGGCATCCATAGCATTAATATATTAAGGGACAGGTGCTGTTTGAAACTTTTGATTTAAAAAATAGAAGTTAATATTCATCTGACTTTCAATTTCAAATTCTGTCGCTGTGTCAAAAATTGTTGATGCATGTTTGTTTTGGTCTTCCTCAAACTCTTTGCGTGAGCCTGAAAAGATGAAGAACAAAATTGTAGTTTAGATCTCTAAAATCAAACGCTTGTTTTTTTCAGTTTTTTGTATTGAGTTATTGACAGAGTGAAAGTGAAGATCAAGTGTTTCTTACTGTAGTAAAAGGCAAAAGTTGTCGCAAGGCACTACGCAACTCAACTTAACTAAGCCATAACCCCCAATTAGTTGGAGTTGACTGCATGAATCCTTTCTTTTGTTCCGTTAGGACTCTGTGACACTTTTATTCATGCTTTTGACAATTAATTAACTTCAGGCATCAACACTTTTAAGCTACATTGCAAACTTTAGGGTTCATGAATTTGCACCCTAATGGAGGTTTTTCCTTTGTTACCTTTTAGAAAGCTAAGTTGTTGATGGAATATCAAAATTGCTTCTCACATTTCCAACAAATTAATTTTGCCAATGGTCACCAAATTTATCACAAAATCACTTTGTGTCTATCTAATTTCAACTGGTTACATCAAAATAACTTAAGGTATTAGTCGGTGCACTTATATTGGAATTGACCAGAAAATGGCTGTAAATTCTACTAAAGAGAGTGGAAAGAAAGATATGTGATTGCATGCTAGAGCAAGGAATTTTCTTTGGTTGAACTAAACCATCTTACTGGATAAGAAAATCCTAATTGAAATGTTGTGTAAGATTTCTTGGCCCATAGTTGCGATTGGTGAAATTTATCTCAAGTTCACATCTATTAGAACTTTTACAATTAATCGAAAGAAATAAGTAGATAAAGGAACATTCCCATCTTGATTGTGAGAAAAAAAATGGCCTCGTTATGGTGATTTGCGCATTGAAGTGGAAACATATGTCACATAAACAAGGCAAGGGAGAGATTCTATATGATTAAGCATACCACAAGTTTCTAACGTTGAGCATGTGACATGGTGATGCAGTTTAGGAAAAAGAAGATAAAATTTAGGAATTATTTTTGTTTAATTTTTAAATTAGGAATTTTATTTAGTTTTCCTAAGTAAGTTTATTTTAGATTTCTTTAAATTAGGAATTTTATTTAGTTTTCCAAGTTCAATTTATTTTAGTTTTCTTTTCCATCTTTATTTAGGATTCTTAATAAGTCTTTTATTTTGGTTAGGATTACTTCTTTTCAATCTAGGATTAGGATTCTATCCTAAGTAGTGTATAAGTAGGGCTGTTATCATACAATATTGTATTATTCTTATTATTATTTCAATTCAGAATTTTAATAGAGGTTTTCTTTAAACCCTAAATATCTTGTTCCAACCACAATCACTATCTAATCTAGCCCTAATTGTTGAGATCTAATTGCCCTAAACCTTTTCTCCTGCATCACATGGTAGACTTATTTCATTCCTTTGTATCGTATCTGAAGTTCTGTATTTTGAGAACATATTTTGCTGCCAGCAATGCAAGCCACCTCTTTATTTATTTTTTAAATTTTTTGAATAAATGACTCCTAGCACACCTTCCCTTACTGTCTTCTATTTAATTTAGGCCTGGGTCAGATGAAGCAAAGGAAATGTTAAAGAAACTTGGTGCTGATGAAGTGTTCACTGAGAGCCAGTTGGAAGTGAAGAATGTGAAAAGTCTCCTGGTATCCTCAGCTATGGACTCCTTATGTTTGATATATGATAGTATCTGAAGTAGGAGGTGTTTATTCTCTTATCACAGGTTCTTGGTGTCCTTAAAATGCATTTTCTAGAATTTAATTTATTCTTAGATTTTGAGCAATTCATACTCAGCCTTACTGGTTTTCTTTGCATTGGCATGCTAGACTAATTTACCAGAACCTGCTTTGGGATTCAACTGTGTTGGTGGCAATGCTGCTTCTTTGGTTCTCAAGTTCTTGAGGTGATAACTACACTAACAATTTTAACATTCTTTTAGTTAAAGATGTAACGTGTCTTAGGTTGCTAATAGTCTCTTGTATTCAGGCAAGGAGGAATAATGGTAACTTATGGTGGTATGTCTAAGAAACCTGTAACAGTATCGACATCATCCTTCATTTTTAAGGTAAACATTAATTCGTTTTCTTGTTCATCTTCTCATTGGTGGTGGCTGTTGAAAATTGAGTCACAACCAAGATGCCTGGACATTCCATGCAAACACCGAATAAAATAAATACCAGCTGAGAAAGTAGTTAAAATATGAGATGCACAACTAAATTGTGCATTGAATTTTTTTTTAATGGTGAATTATATGTAACCTTGGTGGAAATTGGAAAAGAAGGTGCTGGCATAATGAATATGAAATTGTGCATGACAGGATATGGCCTTTGTTTGTGTATACTTTTCCCATTTTATGGAATTCCAGTGGATGGTCAAGGTTACTAAATCTCTAGGTATACATGTGAAAGGTGTAACTGGAATCATAGTTGCAATTACAAGGTTTTGATCTCAAACCTGTTGAATTGTTGAGTTGTTTCAGGTCTTAAAATGAATTGTTTATATCTAGAGCCATTAGTATAGTATGTGAAAATGGCGATTCCTTCCAAATTCACAAGCAGCGCATCAGATTATAATTTCCTGCTTTCATGTTTAGCCTCTGTTTTTGTTTGTTTGCAGGATCTTTCCTTGAGGGGATTCTGGTTGCAGAAATGGATGACTTCGGATAAAGCAAAAGAGTGCAGAAATATGATAGATTATCTTCTTTGCCTAGCACAAGAAGGGAAGTTGAAATACGAGTATGTTTCCCTGGATGATTTTTTTTTTTTTTACGTAGTTTGGTATTTTATCGAATTGTTTTGTCGTAGCGTCAACGTTTCACACATCATTAGCTGATGCTGTGCTCTCGGCAGGATGGAGCTGGTTCATTTTGACAATTTCCACTTTGCCTTGGACAAGGCACTTGGAAAATTTGGAAGCCAACCTAAACAAGTTTTAAAATTCTAAATTTCAAGGAACTGGAGAGGTTGCTCAGATATCGCGCACTGTATATGGATTTTTGTATTGCGTTGTGTGGATTCAAATATCTTATGTATCAATCTTGTAATCCATGTTGTAATTGGTAAAAGGTGAAGCCTATGAATAGTTTCCTAGAAAACTGAGTGAGATGAGAAATCAGCTTCTGGCATTTTACTTCTTCAAATCCTGCGATATTTCTTTGTTTTTTATGTGAAAAAAATATGCATCAATACATTCCGTAAATGCACAGGTAACATGATAAATTGCTATGAACTTGTCCAATTTTAACCAAATGTTTGACAATTTCAGGCCAATTACTTGGCTGATGTGAACCAATAATTAGATAGCGCTGTCGAGTTTTATGTAGAAGGATTAATTTATTTTCAAGGAAGCAATAGGCCAACTGAAACACATCCTCTCTGTTAGGATTCTACCTTACAAATTAATGCCATTAAAAATTTAATATACGAGCGTGATCACAGGTAATATCTGAGTTCCAAAAAACAAAAATGAATATTGAAGCCCTTATAGACTTATTAGGTACACTCCTTTCTCAAAATATAGTCCACTGCGTCTTCCACCGTGTTAACAACCTGCAAAAGAAGAAGGGCACATAACTTAGGACAACTAATGCAAGTGCAAACAATTAGGGTTTTCAATTCAAATCCTGCTCTTCCTCCTTCGCCTCCCTTTAACCAGAAAGAGAGATGGGAAGGGTAACTCATATATACTAACTAAAAAAGAACGAATCTAAGTTTTCAGCAAGGTGACAATTTGGACACTATTTCACACTTCCTAAATTGTGGTACCAGATCTGCTGGGAACTCGGCATCATTTTCTGTTCCCCTGAAAACTCCTGTCCTTGTCAAGATAGAAAACCAGGGATGTCCAGCCTGAAATGCCAAAACAAGATGGGCAATATGCAACATAAAATCAGGATCACCAATTCCAAAAACATAGAACCAAATTTCCAGTCTGAGAGACAAACCTGTCGTGCACCTCTAATGTCAACTGAAGGATTATCTCCTATCATATACAGTGTATTGAAATGATGAGTTCCAGAATTCACATGATCCGAAGGATTGTCGCCACAATGAAGAGATGGAATAAGTTGCATTAGGACAGTTTCAGCATTCTTGAATACAAATGGATTTGGCTTTCCAAAAGATGTATACTCCAGAGCATTCAAATGAATTCTGCATATTCAAAATGTTGTCATTATTTCATGACATTGCAACTGAATTTTGATATGGTAAGGTATGAAACATTCAAATATTTGTCAATTCATCTTGTCCATACAAATGACTCCTCTGTCAAATGGACTGCAGTAAAATTCAGTCTGAGATGGATAGTCACTTTTGACCCAATAAAACAAAGGGCTGACAGGAAAGGCATGACAAATGTAGAATTTTTTTCCCTGCTGGAAAGGATAAAAACATGCAATAGCATTCTCAACTTGTTTAAACTCAAAACAGATTTTATTTCTTTGGGAAAAAAAAAAAAAAGGTTTTATCTGTCCTTTGCCTTACCTATTGTAGACGGATTCTAATGCAATTCTGAAAGCTCCCATGCCAAGGCGTTCTGAAGGAAAAGTAGCCTACCTTTAGTGGCACCTCATCAGTACATTGGTAATGCGAAAACCAATTGATTTCAAGAGAAGAGGAATGAAATAGATTGAAATGGCAACCAACCTGGTATGCAAGGTCATCATTTGCAAAAAATAGTTGTGGTTGGTGACCAATTTCCCTTCCAGGAAGACCTCCAGTTCTTAGAATGTCACACAGAACCTAACACCAATATCCACAATTAATCAATGCAGCATTTGACAATGAGAACATAAGGTTTTGAGAAATTGTAAACGAACCAGAAAGCAAGTATACAAATGGCAAAGAACTTCAGGAAGAACTTTAACATGATTGAAACTCAAAAATGTGAGTTGAAAGTAATATAGAGACTGGAGCATTAACAGCCATTCGAATGGTTAATTTCAGTTAATAGAAGATAATGGCAGTCCATCAATGAACATTGAAATGAAAACCACCTTTTCACCAAATTAATAGAACAGAAACAGAAAAATAGACTCTGACTTTGTATTGTATCTCTTCTCTGTAGAACACCAAGTTATGTGAGCTTAAAGCAACACTGCTGGTTCATCAAGGCCATGGTTTTATATTTTGGTATTGTTCCTGGTTAAGGCATCTATTGTGTTTGTGGCACATAATCAAAGTATGGCACACTAAAAGCGTCAGGTGAAGTGGGATTTTGCAAGGACAGGGTGTATTTTAACATCCAGGATGGTTCTAATCATGGGATATATATTTGAAATTGCGAGTTTCCCCTGTTCCAGCTTGTAGAAGGACACCTCCAGCATCTATATAAGTGGAAAAAGAAATTGTCAAACTACTTTAATTCTTTGTCTTGTTCTCTCTCTCTTTGTTTCCTATTCTAATCTGTAAGTGAGTTTCATGCTAATCAACAGTGTCATGATATTCAAATGTTGTAGCCAAAGTGTAGCAGCCATCGCTTTCGGAGTTGCAAATGTTTTGTTAAAAAAATGACCAAAATGACCGAATAAGAAGCCCACTGTAATGTTATTGGCCACATCAACCAATATGAAAGTGAAGTTACAGGCCTTAAATATATGGTCCTTGCCAGATTCATAGCCTCAAAAACCGCTATGTGCTGGTTAATACAATGAGCATTGGTTGACATTTAAACCCCTGATTCAGGCCTCTGACATAATAATTAGCTCATTTAGAAAACTTATACCACTTCTGTATTATTAATACAGACCATCATGCAAAGACTTCAGTCAAATTTTGGTTTTCAATCTCAATGGTGTTTAGAAGGAAACAGGTCACTGTATTTTTGTATAGGAAACAGGTCACTGTATTTTTGTATGTGTTAACTAGCTGCCACTCTAAAAAATATATATAGATTTATCCCTAAATCTTCATAAATGATAAGATAAGCTAAAGATTTCATGCAACCTGAATGTCTCTGCTCCAGTCAACAGGATCACTAATGATAAATGCTGCCTGCACTCTCTGTGAGTGGACACTGTCTCTTGTATTCATCTGCTTTGACGTGCAACTCTGTTTAGCAGCCTGCTTAGTTGTCCATGTCTTATATTGCGCAAGCGGATCAATGCCATCAAAATAAGATGCATATTCATCAATTGAGAGAACATTTCTGTATGTAAAATAAATAAAGAAAAAAGCAATTTAAGAAATTAAAAATCAGGATATATAGGAGAAACAAAAGAAAATCCAATGGTCCAAAAAACTTACCTAAATCCATATTCAGACATTACTGCAGCAGGTTCTCCTTTTCCCACAGCAACAACAAATTCATTCTCAAATCTGCATGATGCAAAATTTTTATGAATAATAGAATAAAATAATGAAAACCCTACTCAGAAATTAATTTTTTTTTTTTATTCTAATTCAAAACTCCCATCCTCCTTGGATTCTTGTGTCCCTTGAATTCTGATAATCACAAGTTAGACATCTTTGTTTGACACATAAAACCTTTTAATATTTCTATCACTTTTCATCCACATCACGTATTACTCTATTACAACATTCAACATATATATCCTCAAGCAATATCAACAGGCTAATGCATACATTTTTACTCATGCCATTTATCATGCATACTGATAATTAACTAAGAATCCATTTATCCACACAACTAATTAGTATGAGACAGGATAATCTGGAATTTGGCCATTCTATTTGTGTACTGGTTAATTAGTGGGCTTCCTAAAGTTTACCTGTAAAATGCAGCATACTATAAAATACAATCAAATACATTGGCCTAGTAATGCAGGTCAACTGATATGAAGTTTTAGCCAAGGAAGATGATCTTTTCTGTTTTGCACACAAGTTAAAGATGTCCTCTGGTTTTGTCAAGAAATAAGCAGTTAACTAGACACCATGCAATTAACCAGACATTCATGCAAATTTTTTTTAATTAATATAGTAATGATGACATAGCCTTAACTCCATTCAACTAAATGCTAATAACTCTACTTGTTACTTTTATGCTCTTTACCAGCAGCAAAACTATATTTCTTTAAAACTTGATATCCAAATAACTTTAACTATACTTAGTTTAAGTGCATACCTGTTCACCAACTGCTTAAAAGGTGTATGGCCCTGTACAACCTACAATAAAACTGAAGTAAATGGGGTGCTGGGTCGTGACCTACAGAACCTAATACCACTAAGAACATTGCTTTAGGTGAGGAAATAATAATAATCATAAAAAACCTTGGCAGAAGTACCTGCAAAGGTGAAATATCCACTGCTAGAAGTTTGCTAAGCTCCAAGGCTCTTTTAGATTCAGGAAAACCACCTCCTGTAAGAGTTGAAAATATAAAAACAGATACAGATGCTGATAGTTACTCGCACAACAATACATTTCAACTATTTCAAAAATAAACACCTGATTCTAAGATCCAAATTCACATAATTCAAACACAAACAAATGCCATACACTAAGGGCTTGTTTATTAAACCTTGGAAACAAAATCCAAGTAGAATAGGATACCAAAACCTTAAAAATTTATTTCCAAATTTATTTATTGATTACATTAATAATTATACTTAAAAAATATATATTATATCAATAGAAATTGAAGTCATTCAAATATATATATATAAAAAAAAAAGATTACTTGTAACCAAAGCAAAAAATGCTAGAGTATACCAAACGTCCTCTTACCATCACATAGAAAACTCACCATTCGTTAAGAAAATATAAGGAATCTTCAAAGCACCTGTTCATAGAATTTAAAAAAAAAAAAAAAAAAAACCATGAAATAATTAGGAAAAAATCTCAGGAATCAAACACTAATTTTGAAAATTTGATTAGAAATAGAAAAAGAAAAATCGGATATGAAATACGGGTAATATACTGAACCAGAGAGATTGTACAATCGTTTGAGAGCTTGAGGAGAGCCGCCAATTGGAGATTCGCCTCGAAGAATGACGCCATCGATATCAAACGCAATGCCAAAAGATCTATCAAATTATGAATAAATAAATCAGTAGAATCCAAGAATTATAATAGCTTTTATATATATATATATATATATAGAGAGAGAGAGAGAGAGAGAGAGAATCCAGAAATGGTGGGTAAAGAAATTAAAGAACCGCTCAGATTGTGAGAAGAGTTGCGAGAACGAGCGTGAAAATAAGGTGAAGAATAGCGGCGACGGAGATAGTTGATTTCTGTTTCGGCTCTGCAAAGCCTTCGCTATGGCTGAGAATCTCATTCTCTAGTAGTTAACTGGTCTTCTCCACAACTGGCGTGAAAATACAAAAAGCTTTCTTCATTTCTGTTTTTTCATTATGGCTAAAGTACTGTTTAGTTCTTAAATTTTACCTAAAATAATAATTTAATCACTCCAATTTAAAAAAATCACTATTTAATCATTAAAATTCTATTCCATTAAACAAAATGCATTCAAATTTTTTCAATACTCCTTTAAAAATTAAAGAAAAATTTAAAAAATAAAATAATACTTAATACCTAAAATACCCAAGTATTACCATCAATAATTAATTTTAATTATTTTATTCAATCAATTAAAATCAATCAATCAATCAAATACCTAAATCAAAAGGCAAAAAAATAAAATAAAATAAAAAACACTATTAGGTTGAATATGGGAATCCAAAAACAAAGAAAAATGTAATCAATTTGCAAAAAAATAGAAAAAAAGAAAAATACAGCGGTGAGAGAATGAATAATATTTATTAGAGGTTACCAACAGTTGATCTATCATAAAGAGTAGAGGAGCAATAGTTGCTGAAACATAGCAGTGATAGAGTAGTTATCTCTTAAGAAGTATTTAAGATAAATAATATCTCCTCTACAAAATCCAACCAATCCAATACTCAGTAGGCTTTGGGCCTTTTACTAGCCTCATCGAGCAAAATTTTCTCTTTTTGCTTTATATTTTCAAGCTTTTCTGTAATTACTGTAATCAATTAATAAAATTTTCTTTTGTTTCATAATTATTACTTTATCTCCATAATTACTATTTCTTTGCTATTGAGAATTTAAATGTAATGTGATAAGGAAATCTGAGTATTCACAATCAATCGATAAGAAGTAAAAAAAGTGCAATTCACAGGATTGTGCACCTTCATCCACAAGTGGTACGCTCGCGCAATTATCAAATTACCCTTGTACCAAATTTTACAACTAACAATATTTTTTTGGCATGCCCAGTGAGACTTATCCTCATAGCACCAAAAACAAGAACTACTGAAAAAGATGTTGTTGCTAGTTTCCAAGAGCTGCAAGATGACACTGCAACAATAGTTGTAGGAATGACTCATTTCACAGCTTTGAAGCAAATTAAGAGTGGGTTGGCTTCTCCACAGCTAGTTCACCATAATAACATACCATAACCAGAAATTTCAATAGGTCTTGTAGTTGGAAATCAAGATAATATTTTTCAACTTGTTGATTTCGTCATTACTCTTAATAATATATAAATATTATGTGACGAAATGAACAAACAAACTAAATTAATATTTGAAACGTGGGCTAGAAATCAAGAGATACTTCATCAGGCATTTAGGATAATCTTTTGCTCAACAGGATGCTAATGATTATCACCGCCCTAAAGAACACTATCTACCTCTTCATAGAAGGAAAGAATTAAGGACTATACTTGTTAACCGTCCAAGGCAAGTTTTATCACAATTGCATGCTAGTATTAATCTAGTTAATAATAATAATAATTATTATTATTATTGAAAAATTAATTGACAATTAAAATATAAATATAAATTTATTAAAATTATAAATAAGAATATTAATGAAAAATTAATTAGACATTAAAATAAAAATAAAAAATTGGACAATTAATTAGAGAACCTTACTCCAATGATCAACGACTGGTTATTTGTTGCTAAAGATTTAATGAAAAATAGAGATGGCTATCATTTCTTGATCGACAAAATTTTATCAACCAACAATTTACCGACCGACCAAGACTAATTCTAAATTTGTCGTAAATGGATTTTTAGGTTTAGCGACGGAAAAAATCCATTGCTAAATTTGAGATTTCTTGTAGTGAAATAAATAGGACATTTAACAAAAAAAGGTTGATCAATGTCTAGTAGGTGTGCTTTTTAGTAATTCATGTTCATTTATGTGACATTCTTATCTTTATAGTGGTAACCAGGGTGAAAGGTCTGATATATTATTCGGGCGTTACATATATTAATGGGTATTAATCTTGAATTATTATTGAATCATCTGATACATATTAATATGATTATTATTGGTTGACAGATTATGATACGTTAGTAAAAAAGAATTATTATTATTAAATTTTTAAATTATTTATTTTACCAATGTAAATTATAAATATATTATTCAAAAAGAGGATTAATTTATACTTTTTAAATTTTTCTATTTTATTCATGTAAATTATTGTTATATTATTTTTTACATTATTTATATACAAGTTATTTTCATTTTTTGAATGTATTTAGAACATAATTGATATTCTTTACAAAATTTATTTCTTTGTAAATTTTTTTTATCTGTAAGTGTAAATTATTGATTGAGTTTTACATTATGGCCATATTTGCTTTATATATTTATTTTTAAAAATTGAAATGATGGTCTTGTGACATATATTTGTTTTCAAAAATTTAAATACTGGCCTTGTAGAAATTCTTATGCATTATGAATTATTAAAGTAAGATTGATTTATCAAAATATTTCTTTTTTCTAAGTCAAGACAATATTCTATTAGAATTTTATGTAATTTAATTATTGTTATTATGCATTACTCATAAATATGTTATATAATTTGACTTTTATAGTTTAGAATATGTTTACTTAAGTGTTTATTAATTTAATATATTACATTTTTATATGTTATAGTCTACTTTTTGTTAATTTGATTTAATTTGCTAATTATTGTTTAAAATTCACATTAATATCGTTCAATTCAATTTGATGCGATTACATTGATTTTGATACCCATACAATACTAAAGCCGTTCTTTAAATAAATAAAATTACTCTTATACTAATGTACCATCATAAAAAAATTCATGTCTAATGGTGAACAAGTCATCGTGGATAGCAATTATGGTTAATTGTCATTTATAGTTTGTTATAATATTTTGGAAATTGCAAGAGTTCTACTCACTTGTATAATTATTTAATATATAATTATATTCATTGATAATTACTGTTTGCTCCAGTATTTTAAAAGCTCTAGACAATTCTAAAAAATGAGAACTCAATCTCTCGTCTCTCTATATAAATATTTTTTTAATAAATCTAAAATCCAATTAATTCAATATATTTCAAATGTAATATAATAATTAATTCTTAAATACAAATAAATTATTATCAAGATCTAATAAATTAACTCCAATTTTTTTTTTTTTTTTTGTAATAAGAGTCAATATTATTATTAATGATAAAATAGAGAAAAACATAACATTAAGATGCAACCTACCTAAGCCAATTGACTATCTCAAGTACACTAAAAAAAATCTAAATATCTTAATGCTATGTAAAAAGATCTCAGAAATCTCAATATAACACCAATTATAATTATAATCATAAACCACACCTGATGCAACAAATGAAACAAAATAATACACAACTAAATTTAAAAGAAAAAGTTAATACTATTCTTGCTTAGAAGCTTGAGAGTGGAAAAAGAGGAAAGACCTTTGAAATTTTGTTTACGAATAAATGTATATCTTTTTTTAATTCATAAAGTTTTATCTTATTTACACATAAATAAATTTCATTTTTTTTTATTTTTTTATGAAGCTCGTCTGACCTTATAATGACAATTGGCAAAATTAAACATAAATGGGTAAACATTTGGCCTCTATAAATTGTTATGTAAGACGAACTCAAATTAGATGCATTTAGAATTTAAATTAAATAGTATTTGAGGAGCATTTCTTAACCACTAAAGACAATTTTGTCCAAATAAAAAAATTTATTTTATATTAAAAAACTCTTAAAATTTTTAAAAAAATTGAGACCTTTTTAGTGAAGAAGCTCTAGACAGCTACTTAGGTGGCCTTCCCTTAAAGCCGGGTGTGATGGTAATATTAAAAAAAAAAAAAAAGAAATTAATACAATTATTTCACATTTACTGCTACTTAAAGGTAAGACTTTAAAGAAATCTTCATCTTTAGACATTGACACTCTTTTCACATAAAATAAATTTTGCATGATAGTTCTATCATAAAAATTTTTTATTCTAAAGACAAATCTAATAAGCAATCAAAGGCTCCCATTCTTGCCAAGAAACGATTGCTCGAAGAGTTATGAAGTAACTTCTCCCACAAAAATTTTGAAAATGGATGCTGAAAATGTGGAATTTAACTATTATACAAAAGATCAAAAACTCAAGATGCCAGAAGATGACAGAAAATCTGAAATCCCTATTGCTTCTTTAATTCGCAACTTGTCTCTCATTATGCACAAGAAAAAATCGGTCATGTTTTCATGAAGTTTAAAAAGTATGCCATAATAAAGCCTGTTCTTGACAAATGCACCGCTGAAATTTTCAATGTCCGCGTTGCTATGGATATTATGAAGAAATGTATAAAGGAGTTATATATGAGGGGACAAGGAGATAATTAAGCTCCGACAAGTTTACTCTACATTTTAGTACTTTATCATATTTCCCTTTGTCACGCAAACAGTAAAGTCAACAGAAATAAAACAAAAAAAAATCAATATAGAGATTTACGTGATTTGGCAAATACAATCTATGTCCATGGGCAGAAAAAAAGAATTTTTATTTTTATAAGAACTTTTTTAAAAGTACAATAAATTACCTTAACAATATATATATATATATGTGTGTGTTTTATAGTTTTTTTGTTTTTAAATAAAGTAACTTATTTTATTTGTAAAAAAAAAATAAACTTAATAAAATGCCTATAAAATAGAAATATCCTAAAAATTAGTTCATAAAATTGAAATCTAAAATAAAAAAAAAAAAATAGTAATTTAGAAATTAACACTAACACTAATACATTCTAATTAATTTTATTAACTTTTCCTAATTATCTACATTTTTGCTTTTTTTTTTAATTTTTAGTCTTATTAAGAATCGTTAGTCAGTTTGTACTGTGCTATTCTATTTTTTTTTTCAATTTTATGTTTTTTATGACCTAGAAATATGAAATCATTGTCTATAATTTAATTTGAACTTATTTATTTATATTGTATTTTTTTCATCCTGAAGGCCTCTTTCTATAATTTTATCTAAAGCCCCTCAAAATCTTAAGCCGCCCCTCATTGGAAACATATATATATATATATATATAAAATTCCGAACCGCCCACCGGCCATGCTAATAGTATTGCTGATATCCTTTGTAAATATTTTCACATGACCTCAATATACCAACTAATCTCATCTCTACATTTTTTTTATAAATTTGGTTTCGGCTACAACTCGAATTCAAATCGTTCGGTCCTGAAAACAACACTATCACTCATCTCTACATTTTCCGACACTTTCACATACTTTACATAAAATAGAAGGCAAATTACGATATATACAAATGCTGTAAGAGGAAAGGGAAAAAAAATACAGAAGAGAACATGCAAAGCTATTAGGCTAACCCTTCTCCTGATATCAAAGCAACTACCAATTATCAAGGCAATTAAGATGACAAATAACTTCAGACCTGATGTAGGACAGATTTAGATAATCTATTCTACTTTGAAATTTTTAGAAATTAAAGGTTAGAATTGAATATTCCAGGGCTGATTTTATAGAAATCAGATCTGGACAAGGATTAAGGAAAGGAAAAAGAGGAAAAAACTTCTAAGAGTCACACTTAGAAGGTCTAGGAGTCACACCTAGGGTTGAATTGAGTCACACAATTCTTAGCAATAATGCAGGATTTATTTTATTGAATCTGAAAGTTGTCTAATAATGGTTACAAGCCTAAGTATTTATAGAGTTGAAACTAATCTAAAGCATGTTTGGATTAGGAATCCTACACTAGTTTTCCAACTAGAAAAATAAATTAATACTAACTAGGAAATACTAAACCCATACTAAATCCACTAAAACTCCTAAATAAAGACTGCAAAATAACAATAATAAAAAACCCTACTGTTCCAGCAATTCTGGAAATTACAGAAATACCCTAAATACCTAAAGTAATGAACCAACAGCTGTATTATATAAATATACCCATTATAATTCTAAAAAGGCTGAAATTACTTTATAATTTCTCCAATAAATCCCATATTAAATCTAACACATAATTCTATGCTTGAATCCTTGAATTTGAAGTTTCTTGTCTTTCTATTCTCCATCATTCTCCCCTTGTTGGAAAAAACTCGACCTCAAGTTTTGAAGTGCCTAAGAAACAAACAAAACAATTCCTTGAATGACCATTTTGTTTCCTTGGTACTCAATAAAAGTAGAAACATTTGAAATCTTATATTGCACTTGCTTATTAATTTACTTGGAATAACAGAGTCCATTTCTTGCATCCCAACATCTTTGGTATCTTCAACAATAAAGTTAAACTCTTTTGTCCCTCCTAATTTTCCCATGTCTTCTTGTTTTACTTCAACATGCTCTGCCTTTTCTTCATTCATACCCCTGTCTAAAGATTCCTCTCCTTCAAGATTCATCTTTACCTTTCCAGACACTACACATGTATTCATAGTAATATTAGCCTGCTGAATTGACTTTTCAACGCACATTGTTGCTTTTGGCGCTTGTTCTTGTGGATTCAAGTCTAGGAGCATATTTGGTCTTTTAAGGCTTTGAGAAGACAATTCTAGCTTTTCAACTTTATTTTCTGGCTGATCAATCTGCGGAATAGGCTCATCTATGTGCTGTCTTGGTTTTATTGCTTCATGATTTTGAGTCTCCAGTTGCAGATTTTGCGTTTTAAGCCTCTTAGATGGTAGTTGTGGCCTTTTCACTTCCCTTTCTGGTTGAACAACCTGCAGCAGAGGCTTTTCTTGTTGTTGGCTTAACAGTTTTGCCTCTATTGTAGACTCATGAAGCATATGTGAATGCTGCACAGCTTGTATGTCTTGTTGCCTTGAAATTCTTAGTGAAAGTTCTTGCATTTGTGCCTGCTTTTGGAGAGGTCGCAATACCATTGACATGCTGCCCTTTTGTAAAGTATTCACCTGTTCCATCGTCTTTGAAAGATAGTTAAAAGGCATATATTTTTCTTTTAATTTTGCTTTCATATCATCCCATGTTATCATTAATGGTTGTCCTGTTCTTTGCCATTCATTCTCAACACCATACCACCATAATTTTGCCAATCCCGTTAGCTTCATCTTGGCAAACCTCACCCTTCGATTATCATCCATATCATACCAATCAAAGTATGACTCGATACTATGCAACCAATCTGAAAATGCTGTGGGATTTACACTGCCTTCAAAATCCGGGACATCTACCTTGACTTTCTTGGTGATATCTCCAGCTGTATCTTGTCCTTGATTTTGTAGGTTTTGATTAACTGGTGGACTTTGTTCTCCAATAATCTTGGATGCAACTTGTAGACTGAGGACTGGCTTTTGCAGAAAGATTCGACTACTAATGGTTTTGGAAGTTTGATTGCTAGGATTTGAAGGAATCCTTCCACGCAACTCATCCTTCATAGCCTCTATCTGATTATTTGAACTTATCTTATCATTCAATTGATCAAAATTTGATTCACGCTCTTGATGAAAAGAATTCTGCTTTTCAAATTGGTTCCAGTGATTAGCCATCGGCATGCAGCTATACGCTGAATTATATACCTTTTCACACAACCTTTTGCGATAATACGGTGGCAAAAATTTTTCTTGAAGCATTCTTTTCATCTCTTGCCATGTATTAATTTGCGGTTGCCTCACTATTTGTATATCATACTCAATACTGTACCACCATAATTTTGCATATCCCATCAAACTCGACCTTGCAAATCTTACCTTTCTTGCTTCCTCGAAGTTGTAGCGATCGAAATAAGATTCAAGAAAATCAATCCAATCACAAAATTTTGTAGGATTACCTCCTTCGAAACATGAATCAAATATCCCCATTGTTGATGAAATTCAAAACATCAAACTTCTAAGATCTTAGGGCTCTGATACCAAATTGATGTAGGACAGATTTAGATAATCTATTATACTTTGAAATTTTTAGAAATTAAAGGTTAGAATTGAATATTCCAGGGCTGATTTTATAGAAATCAGATCTGGACAAGGATTAAGGAAAGGAAAAAGGGGAAAAAACTTCTAAGAGTCACACTTAGAAGGTCTAGGAGTCACACCTAGGGTTGAATTGAGTTACACAATTCTTAGCAATAATGCAGGATTTATTTTATTGAATCTGAAAGTTGTCTAATAATGGTTACAAGCCTAAGTATTTATAGAGTTGAAACTAATCTAAAGCATGTTTGGATTAGGAATCCTACACTAGTTTTCCAACTAGAAAAACAAATTAATACTAACTAGGAAATACTAAACCCATACTAAATCCACTAAAACTCCTAAATAAAGACTGCAAAATAACAATAATAAAAAACCCTACTGTTCCAGCAATTCTGGAAATTACAGAAATACCCTAAATACCTAAAGTAATGAACCAACAGCTGTATTATATAAATATACCCATTATAATTCTAAAAAGGCTGAAATTACTTTATAATTTCTCCAATAAATCCCATATTAAATCTAACACATAATTCTATGCTTGAATCCTTGAATTTGAAGTTTCTTGTCTTTCTATTCTCCATCAAGACCGAGCCACATTCAAAACAATCTTCCTTTTATTTGGATTTTTCTTTTGTATTTTGATTGAATGCAGTATACGATATACAAACCACAGCCAAAAAACAAGCAGAGGCTAGGAGAATAAGCCTTTCTTGATTCAAACCAACATTATAAATTAGGTGAAGGATCCAGCAACCTTCAGTATTAAACCCATAATCAAACTGCCACTCCACCCTCACTAAATGGTAAGGGAGAACCTATCTCCCTGCTTTCTCTGATTACAGAGAATTTCCTCACATATATTACAGGTGATAACCTTCTGATCAGAAATCAATCTTCTGTCAGGAAATTGATCAACCAAACAATGGACACAAAGTAAAGATAAATGTTGGTGTGATTACTCAAGCATGACATCCGAGTTGAAGTTCAAAGATTCTGCCCATATAAGCTCCTTTATATCTTCTTCATTTAAGGAAGCTTGCTCGAAATCAAAAATAAAAGGAGATCGGCAAGTAGGCTCCTCGTTGATCTCATGAAGACTTGACAAAAATGGATGATTCAATGCTTCCTCAACTTCATATATATCAAAAAATAAATAAATAAATAAAAGGGGGATGCTTCTAATCAGTAGAATGGGTGGGAAAAATAAAACAGTAAATTGTTGATTAAGCAAAGGGCATATATACCAGTTATGCGCTTGCATGGATCAAACACTAGCATTCTCTCTGCAAGATCAAGAGCCACCGGTGACACATCAGGGAACTTCTGTGAAAAAGGTTGCTTGGGGACATGTGGAAGCTGCTTTACATACCTCCGAGCATTATCACTTCTAAGAAATCCAAGATCTGAATCATTTGGTGAACCTAGCAGCTATTTTAGGGAGTAGTCAGGAAAATTAATTCATTAGCATCAAGAAATTTGTAGTTTAAAAAGTGAAATATTGCAACTTTCAGTCGGGTTCCTTCTAACCACACCAACAATGTATTTATAATGAAGATATCGCATTGATTTAACTGGCAAGATAACCATCAGAAATGATAAGTACCTCAGTTATAAGCCCCAACTGTTGAACATAGTCTTTACCCGGAAAAAGAGGTTCCCTTCTAAGAATTTCCATGAAAATGCAACCAACTGACCAAATATCAATAGCTGCAGTATACTCTGAACAATTGAGCAGCAATTCTGGGGCACGATACCATCGAGTTACTACATATTCAGTCATGAAATCTGTCTCTGAGGTGGTCCTTGCAAGCCCAAAGTCACATATCTTAAGATCACAATTAGCATTCAGAAGCAGGTTGCTTGGTTTCAAATCTCGATGTAAAACATTTGCAGAGTGTATGTATTTCAGTCCCCGCAATAACTGATACAAGAAATACTGCCAAAGCCACAAAAATACACCGCTTTAAACATTGCTAACTTGCAGCTTAACTAAAACTATTAATATTAACTACATTTGATATCATATATATGTCCCTGGTCTTATTCACATATGTCAAAGACATTTTTCCTCTTAACAATAATTGAGATGAACTGTCAGCGCTATGGACATGATACACAGTCCAGATGGTAAGAGCAAACACATATGGGCATAAAAAATATCACAGATTCTTTTTGAACAGATACATAAAGTCATAAAACTCGATAAGATAGAGTAACAAAAAGTTTGCACAAGGGGAAAGGGATTCAGTAGTCTTACCTGACAATGATCATCAGTCAGTGCCTGGCTAGAGCGAATTATTTGATGGAGATCAGTATCCATCAATTCATATACAATATACACATCATTGCAAGTTTCCCTCTCTGGTGGAGGTATCATGTCCTTAATTTTGATAATCTGCATAATAACAGTGCAACAAATCATCAATAATTCACGATTTTGCAACATAAGCACAACTTATCGTATTCACAGTTACTAGAATTAGAATGATATGCACAGCGTTATAGCAAATTCAATGCAGAAAATGCAAAAAAATTGCAAAAGGAGAGAGTACATTCTCATGATCCATGTGACAAAGAAGTTTAATCTCTCGAAGTGTTCTCTTAGCATCAATTCTGTTGTCAAATGCATTCCCAATTTTCTTAATAGCAATCTCTTCTTTTGTCTCAGCATTTCTGGCACAACTGCAACAGAGAAATTTTGGGTAATTAATACGCATCAAGCACACTAATCACAAATTAACTCCACAAATATCAAACAAGAAATTCTTAGGTAGACCAAATCTACCACCTCGCCCATAAACTAATCCAATAGAAATAAAACACAATAATTAATAACGCCACAATTAGTCTATGGGTGAATGGTACTCATACTACCAAGAATTTCTCATATCACACCAAAATTTTTTATAAGAATCCTTATATAGAAAAACATTAATCTACAACTAAAGAATATTGCATTACAAGACAGACACTCTATTATTGGCATGTTGGCCCAACAAGGCAACAACATATGATTAAAAAACCAATAATTTCATACACTAATCAAACATATGATTGAAAACAATATTTTTCATAAATTCATTATTAATCAATTCACAATCAAAATTTAATTAAATTTCAAAATCAAAATTAAAAATTTCAGATATCATGATACTACCTTTTTCTTGTATTTTAAAACAGTAAAAAAAAAATCCAAAATTTCCCAACTGCAAAACTCAGATCCTTAATTGCACATGCAAGTAACTTAACACAAAAATAAAGAAAGAAACAAAATTGAACCCAACATTTATTTGCTTAAAAATGGAAGAATATGTATTTTATATTCCAAAACAAACAAATAAATAAAAAAGCAGAAAACCGATTTCTAATCAGCTTGCAAAAGTAGTTTTCTTGAGGTTTACAGAAGAAGAAGAAGATCATTACCAAACGATGCCGTACGCACCGCGACCCACAGGTTGAATGGGAGGAACATACTTGGAGGTGACCTCAAAAAGGTTACCCAGAATGTTATACTGCAAGTATTTCCCACCGTACGTTGGGATTCCTCTTCCTTCTATCACCATGGATTCATTCTCCATTTTTTTCTCCATTTTTTTTTTCTGTTTCTCTGTTTCAAGAAAAGCAGAGCTTTCTTTGACAGTGATAAAACAAAGCAAAGAAGCAAAGAGGGTTTGATTTTTAATTTACCATACCATTGTTTTTAAGAGAAAAGAAAAGCAATGGGTGAGACTTTGAGAGAAGGGACATGGAAATGGGGCCAGTAATGTTAATCCTTTGGTTCCCTTCAAGATTTCCCTTTTTTTTTTTTTTTTCAATCTCTTTTTGAAATTTCAAATTTGAATTCCCAAAAAGTATTATTTGACCATTTATATTGAATGGGATATTGACTGACCAAATACTTTCCACCGCAAGGAAAATTCTACTATCTCATAAAATTCTACAATCTCAATCCACCTTGTCATAAAAATATGAATATTATCTTGATTCAATTGTTTATGGGTAGAACATGAATTTAAAAAAAAAATCATAATTCAAATCAGGTTTAAATTGAAAACAAATGGTATGGAATAGAATTTAATTTGATTAATTATGATTATAATAAGAATTTATGGAAAAAAAATATGAAAACCTTCTTTATATCATGAAAAATAAAAGAAAATTATATTAAAAAAGAAAGAGAGAAAATGTCTCTTATTTAACCTAAACTTTAATTCTCATATAATATTTTTTTGGTACTGAACGGAGAAATTTAATATCAATGAAATTTGAACATTGACATTTATTTTTAAAATAGTCTCATCTTATCACTAAATTAATATATAATTTAATTCTCATATAACTTAATATGGTGTGGACAAGAGCATCCTAAAAACCTCTTTATTCTTCTTCATTCTTTAAAAATAGAGACTCATATTAATTTTAACCCTTTTAACAATTTATTAAATTAAGTCCCTTCTTTAAAATTTGTAAGAGTCACTTTCTTAGTCACTTTCTCTTTTTTTAATTTTTTTAATATATATATATATATATATATATATATATATATATATATATATATATATATATATATATATTAAATTTTCAGTCGATTTAATTTGAATCAAAAATTTTTAATTAAAAGCCGAACCAAACTGAAATTTAGGGGGGTGTATTGGATTATAACTTTTAAAAATTTTGATGGATTTTAAAAGTTAGGTGGTGGTATTCAATAAAAACTTTTAAAAACTCCATAGAAGTGAGGGGGTATTCAATAATAACTTTTAAATACTTTAAAAAAGTTTTCAAAATTCAATAGGTATTCAATTATAACTTTGACAAAACCTATAAAAGTAAGGTGGTATAGTCATAGACTTTTATAAATAATGAACTTTTAAATACTTTTAATGACTTTTTGTGTGATAGTATAAATACAAAGTTTCAAATATTTTCTTTCACTCTCTCTCAAGATTTCAACAAACTTTTTTTTTTTGGCATTGAACCATCAATGGCAGAGGAAAAAAAAAAGAAGAAGAAAGTGACCTTAAATTTTGAAGAGTAACAACTAGTATTTCTCCAACCTAATTTTTTTTTCTTGATTAATTTTTTTATAGTAATAAATATCCAGTGTTCTAGGTTTTCTATTGTGTTACTAAAAAACTACTATTAACACCACAATAGAAAACTAATAATGGAAAACTAATATTCGATTTCTAATATATTATAGAAAACTAATATTATTATAGGTTTTCTAGGTTTATTATTATATTAGAAATCAAATTATAATAGAAAACACAATAAACGATTTCTAATATTCAACCACAATAGATTTTCTAGGTTTTCTAATAGTTGAATATTAACACCACACCATTATTCAGTAGGTTTTCTAGGTTTTCTAATGGTTGAATATTAGATGATATTGAATTGTTTAAAAAATATTTTATGTGTAAAAGGAAAAGTCTATTGACTTAAGTAGTCTATAAAACTTTGTTATGTAATTATTAAAAAAATAAATTGATAGCTCTATTTTTATTAATTATTCTAAAAATTAATTTTATGATATGAGAAATATAAATTTATTACATCAATATATGTATTTATTAATTAAATTAAAATCGATAAAAGTTAATCAATGTCTATAAAAGTTTATAAATATCTTTAAAAATCTTTTAAAATAAAATTTATGAAAGTCATTGACAAATTCATAAATTTTATAAAAGTCATTAAAATTCTACAAACTCTGCAAAATTTATTCATTTAAAAAAGTCTATAAATATTTTTAAAAATTCTAATTGAATATATCCCGGTTAATTCAGTTTATCATATTTAAAATTGAATCGATCTGATTATTAAAAAATAAACTAAATTAAACTAATCAATTTAGTTGGATTTTTCGGTTTCGATTCAGTATTGCTTGCATGCAGAAATTTATACATACATCACTCTAGGAAAAAAAAAAAAAATATGATTTATCGTTCAATTAGAGAACTTGTCTTCTTTAGTAGCGACGTCGTTTGAGGCAAATACACGTGGTCTTCTCTTTTCGATAGCGGGAGTGACACTGGAATGCAAATGGGCTCGTCGTCTCCAATTGACCCTTCACATTTGTCTTCTTCAGTCTAATCTTTGTGGAGTTGATAATATCGGTTGTTGTCTTCTTATAAGGTAAGCCTCTTCGCAAACCCACTTCCAATTTTTCTTTTCTTTTCCTTTTTTTTTTTTTTTGGATGCATATTTGTATGGTATCTCTTAAAATTTCTCTGTACAATTTCTGTCAATTTTTTTTAATAGCAGTTCAATGTGGAATCTATTCCAGTAGGGTAATTAGAAAATGTTTTAAAGATTAATTTTTTGATTCACAGAACTATCAATACCTTGCATAATTTTTTTTTCTTCAATACTTTGTTATGAAGTTTTAATATTGATAAGAAGGAAAAGGAATAAACTTTATTCACAATTCACAATTGGCAACAGTATTTCTATACATAATTAAATTCGGAATTGAATTCTCAGATTCTGATCACTGAACTTTCCCTTGGAGTTATAAAAATAGTAGATCCACGTGATTGGGTTTGAGTTTGAGAACTAGATTTGATGTTAAACATTGTGGAAGTACATAAATTAAACTTGATTCCAGATGTTTGTTCCTGTTTTTGGCTTCCAGGTTTCCAGGATGGGTACAATGGCCTGCAAGTTCAGCTACTTTGGTAAAGATTGCCAAGGTATCATCCTCAGGATTTAGAGTTTTGTCAATGATTTCTTTTGGGATTTTCTCCTTGTTGATTAGGAACCCGCGAAACCATGTGACTAAATGCATAAACATCCATCCTTTGTCTTCCATTGTATAGTCTAAAGCTTTCTCCCTGTGATAATCTCTATCAATATCACTCCAAATGCATATACATCCACTTTTGTTGTCACTCTTCCAGTTGCTATAGGTTCAGTTCATATTTGAATAATGTAAATAAATAGCAAGTCATCAAGAATTAAAGACACTTGGATAAAAATTAAGAGCTTGTTTGGCATTGAAGTTGGAACTGTTTCTTTGGAAAAGTACCATTTTAAATGCTGTTGGAAAAAATCGTTTGGAATATTGTTTAGATGTTTTCAAACTTTTATGGCTAGAACATATGAAATAAAGTATAATCAATATTTTTAATGCAGTACTTTTCTCAACAACAGCACAATAAACAATGCCAAACATACTCCAAGCATTTAAAGTCCAAGCTTTCCAGCATACTCAGGTGCAAGATAGCCAAATAGGACCTATGTTAGTCTTTGGCTTTCCCGACAGACGCGTTAAGCAAGTCAGTGAGTCAGTTCAATGTCATAGTAGGGGTTCCTGCAACTTTTGTCTAAAGAATATTTTCCATTAGGATCATGTTTAACCAAACCAAAGTCTCCAACCTTGGCTCTCATGTCATCTCATAGAAGTATGTTTGAAGGCTTTAAATCTCTATGGATGAAAATCTGTTGCTAACCTGTGCAAGTACTCCACTCCATGTGCAACGCTAATGCTCTGCTTCCAAGTAGGAGGAAGGTAGCCATGCTCGTTCTATTCAAATAAATGTTCTGCTAGAGTTCCCTGTGGCATGTACTCGTAAACTAAGAGCCCTTCATTTCCATTTATACAATAACCCAAAAGATCAACCAAATACTTATGCTTCACTTTAGTGAGTGCCTCTATCTCTGCCTGAACTATGCTTCACTTTAGTGAGTACCTCTATCTCTGCCTGAAATCCATTCATTCCTTTAGTACTTATTGCTGCAATTTCCATCCTCTTCATGCAATCTTAGTCTTATTGTGTAATTCTCCTTTATAAACCACACCAAAAACCCCCTTACCCATAATATTATTTTCACTAAAATTATGTCACCTGTCGAAGAACTTCAATTGAAATAGCAATATTTCAACCTCTGAAAAAATCGAGGGTCTCTATGGTTATCTATACTCTTCCTTTCTCCACTAAAATCTTGCTCATTTCTGAAACAGCCTGTGTCGTTCTTTTCTCGTACAATTTCCATCATTTCGTTAGACTCTTTGTATTTATTCTTGAAACAATGATTGAACAGCAAAAAAGTAAGGCATATGACAATTGCAATGACAATACTAGCTACCATTAATGGTGATACTGTTCTAGGTGGCTTCAGATGGGGACCCATGTTCAATTTCAATTTGTCAACCAAAATCAAGTTGGTTTGCTAAACAAATTTAGAAGCAAATTTGCTTCCTTCATGTGTGCCATATTTAGCTTTATTTTATTAGGCAATTTTTTTTTTTTTTTTTTTAATGTGTGTAGGACTCTCCATGTGAAAGGGACACTATCACCACCACTAATATATTAGTGATATTGTCTTCCGCATTTGTTCGGCTTGCATCAAAGGTAATTAGGCTTGTACATTCGCTCAAATCCGTAGGAATTGACCAAGGAGCTAGATTAGTATTCCATCTGATGTTGAAGAATTCCAATGAAGTTAATCCTTGAAAGAAGCTAGGAGGGATACTAGAGAAGTTGTTAGAGTCAATATATACCGGAGGTCACTTAGATTAGCAAGGGAAGGGAGGGCACCAAAGAGATTATTATGTGGAAGTTAGAGGGTTTGAAGATTGGAGAGAGTAGAAAATTCAGGAGGGAGTGTACCAGAGAGGCTTTTATTGCAAAGAGAGATGTTGGTGACTCAGTTAGAGGCATCACATTTCATGCCAGGCCAATAGCAATGCCCACTCGAGTCCTTTGTTAACCAGTGTGTTGGAGTGGGACTCAGATTTCTGGCTAGTTTTAGCATAGCAATATAGTCATCTGCGATTGTGATGGAGAAGAAAAGAAAGAGAGAAAGAAGGGAAATGTTTGTTAAGGTTTTACCTGTAGATTGGGCTTTTCTAGCTTTCAGTAACATAATGCATAAACTCCACATCTTAGCTGGTATAGCCAATTTGATCGTCAGTTTATGGAGGTAAAGAAAACAATGAAAAGAAAAATTCCTAACATGTTCCGTTACTAAGGAACTTTGTCGTGCCGTCTTCTCAAAAAGGAATAACTTGACATTGGTAAGTAGGCCTAATTTGGCAATGCTAAGGACAGCAAATTGACATAGAAACTGTAGATTGTTCCAATGAAATTCTTTTGGTTTATATGTATAAAAGGAAAACTCATGCATGGGAAGAGTCCAGTTCAGGGAAATATAGAACAGTGTGTCAAACTCCAGTTCAGCTAAACTATGAAGCAACAACACCTTAGTTGTTCTGAGCGCATGTCTAGTATGTTGTGTTGGACACTCTTTTGACACATTCCACATGTCATGTGCTAAATTTTGCATGAAAGCCAATTAAATTCCCTTTCAGAATGTAAGCTATGATTTTTAAGATCAGGAAACATTAACTAAATGCCAACATTAAAAGGGTTATTGATGCCTTTGAATTTTTTCTCACGTACAGACCTTCCAGCAGGAACTAGTCTTGCCCTTGTGAATCTACCTATTTTAAATAAAATTCAAAACAGTAATTGCAATATATATATATATGGCTTGGTTTGATTTTTCACTTTGAATTCAAAGTTCTGACTCTTAATACTCTTTTTATTTACTTTTATTTACATATTTGTTAGTCTTATACGCACATGATATGCAGACTAAGATGTTCTAAAACTATAAATATTTTATTTAATCTTTCTTTCTCATAATTAGCAACTTGAAGTCAATGGATAAATATCAAGTGCACCACTGATGCCTGTTTAATAATTGCCATTTGATAAAAATTGAGGATTAATTGGATTTTTTTTTTTTTTTAAATGGGACCTTTGCGAAGTAGTTCTATGGTTAGCTTTGACTTCTTGTTCTCTCTTAATTACAAAGTTTTTACTAGTATTAAAAAATTCAAAATTTGAATCGAGCTCGATTGAGTTTTTGACTCGATTACGTTCAACTGCCTTTGAAAAAATAAATTATAACTTAACCATTAATAATAAAACAAAGCTTGAAAAAATTAAAATAAACTCGAGCTTGACCTTAAAATGTAAAATATATTCGATTAAGCTCGCTATCAATTGAGTTAAGTATTATAATATTTAAACTTGATTTAACTTGTTACTCTAATTATTCAAACTTAAATTTAACTTAATAAATTATTATATAAAATATTAATATTCGATTAAATTTGCAGGCCACTTAAATTAAATATTATAATATTCAAATTTGACACGTTATTTAAATAACACCATGTTGAATTTGACAGATTCTTTTATGATTTGAATTCGAGCAGCTCACAAGGAGTCTGTCTCATTCACGTCCCTATAACTCAGTAGAAGTGCACTGCTGGCCTTCAAGCTCAGCCAACTTGCTAAAGTCTCGTCCTTGTCAAGATTTCGAGTTTCATCATGAAACCGTGTGGTTAAATGTATAAACATCCCCTTTGTTTTCGAATTCGAGGACCTTCCTGGCTTAGGCTCTTGATAATTTATATATATATATATGTTTTTTATCTTATTTTTATATCGGTATAAGGTTGGATAAATAAATAGATATAATTAAATAAGTCCGATCTAACCTAAAAAGAAAATAAAAAATCTCTATCCAATTTAGGTTTAGTTCATATTTTGAACATATCTAATTAAAAGAGAGGTGTTTTCCTGCATGACAAATTTCCATTAACAACTCTATTATTTCCATCATTGCAAGTAACAAAACGCCAATTCTTGCAAGCATTACTCCCTGTTCATCACAACCAAGTTAAAAAACAGATTAATTTCATTAAATATATAAATTGAGTGAAGATAGATATTTTATTTTATTTTATTTTTATAAAAAAGATTGTCACAAAGAAAGGCCATCACCTATGCGATCTCTAAATAATATAGTCACAGGGGAATTCGACGCATGATTGTGCTCTAAATGACTTTAATACGACTTGTCGATTTCTTGATTATATCTAAACGACATCTAAAAACCTACTGATTATTTTTCAATGGCTTAAACGACAGAACTAGACCGATATTAAAGAAACTTCTGATGATTTGAAATTTTGCACTTTCAGCCTAAACCAGTTGTGTGGTCGTTTTGTACGGACTGATTAAATACTTAAAAAATAAACAAATATGGGCTTCATATGAAGAGCTCTTGTTTTATTGGACCAGGCCCATATTACGTTTAGCCGAGCTTTTAGTTATGAAATTTGAAAATAAAAAAAATACAAAAAATGATTATCATTAAAATGATGCGGATGCTATAAAATAGAGAAAAATAAAGAAAAAATAGAAAATAATTTTTTTTTTGTGTGTATCACTTCATAGATTGTAACACTTATTTATAGGTATAAAATTGAAACACTCTGAATTTTCAATTATTTTATAAAATTCTATTTTTGTACGGAAATGAATTATTTTATTATTTTTCTTATTAAAGTAAAAATTGGAATTATATTTTATTAAATTATAAATATTTAGATACTTTGAATATGTATTATTAATGGTAATTTTATTACAATATTATATATGTATATTATTATGATAATGTTAATGTGGATTTTTGGAGAATTGTATTTTGGATTGTATTTTGATATTTGAGTATTAATAAAAGTATTAATTAATATTATAAGTTCGGTTATAGTATTTTATCGGATGTTTAGATTTCCGTTATAATTATTATTATTATTATATATATATAAGCTTATGTTGTAAAGTATAATAATTTATAAATTATTATCATTATTATTGTGTTAGTGATAATATTATTATTATTATTATTATGATTATTATTAGAATTATTATTTTGTATATATATATATGTGTAGTATTATGTTTATATAAATATATGTATATAGTATTACATTTATAGTATCAGGTTTAGTGTATATATATATATATATATATATATATAGCATAATTGTGTTTTAGTTAATTAAAAGAAGAAGAAGAAAGGAAGTGAGGTGATTGGTCCAAGAGGAAACGGGGGCGTTTTGGAGGAAAGAAGCAAAACGGGAACAGAGAGGGAGGAGGAGAGAGAAAGGGAGAGGCCGAGAGAGAGAGAGAGAAGTTTGGTGGCATTCCGGTGGGCGGTGGCGAGCACCGCCACCACCACTGGGTAGAGGATGGACTGACGATCTTGAGGGAGGTGGCAGCACAATGATCAGCAGCGGCACGGCGGTATACGAGAAGAGAGAAGGACCGCCAGCCACCGAGACTTCAATTGCATTTTTCGGCCGTTTTCGGCGGCCAAATCAAGCATGGCAGGTCCCGTTCAACTCCTAAGGATGAGAGCTTCATTTTGGTACCTGCCTTGCCCCCTGAGGACCACCAAAGGAGGAGACCGGAAAATGCAATATGAAACTTTGGAGGCATTTTTCGGTGGCTGGAGGGCGAGTGCCGACGAGTGGTGACCGTTTTTGTGATCCTAGAGTCGAGGTGAACCTGCTGGTGTGGAGCTTCCCTTGATTCGCCACCAGCAGCGGTGGCGCGTGGCCAGCCGGCGGCGACGTGTGGAGAGGTCCAGTGGTTCTGTTTCGACTCTCTGGCATGATCCTCGACATCCGTATGATCAGAATTTGTGAAGGTGAACTCGAAACCCTTGTATTTCAGTCGTTAAATAAGTTATTCTATGTTTGGTAGTCTTTAGGGTATTGTTAAACTGTCGAGTCTGTCTGTGGATTCAGTGTGATTCTTATCCTGATATCCATTGTTGCGAGGTGTTGGTGTTTGGCGTCTTCCTGGTTCCAAGGCTGCTCTTCCGAGGGAAGCCGGTCGGAAGCGTCGGCAGTTAGGTGAGTGATACTCGCTAATGTATTATCCTGTTTTCATTTCATATACATTGCTGTGTGTATATATATATGTATATTATGCACTACTACTGCATATATAAGCATGTAACATTTGACTGTGAGTGATGAACTGATATTCTGTATTTTGTGCTATATTATGGTTGTGATTGACGGATGGAGGTCGGGAGGATGCAGTACCACTTAGAGACTTTTGAGATGAATATGGATATGGATTTTTTATGGTTATGATGGGATTCAGAAGATGAGCTATGACTGATGGATGCTGGCCAGGCCTGCTCATCGCTAGGGCCACTGTCAGTAAGGTCAGGGCTGCGTGGTATAGACCAGTGACGGCCAGAACCTTTGGATATAAGGGACAGATTATTTGGATTCAGAGAGCCAAGGTAGGGGGATCGGCTCCCCATATTGAGTATTGAGTATCAGTGTGGTATTGTGGACCATACCCCATCTTTACTTGATTGGATGATTTGTTTGTCTCTATGACATAGTGCATAGCATGTGCATTAGAGTCTATCTGTAGGATACCAGTTTAATATATTAGCTGGTATCATTCATTGAGTCGGACACTCATTCCTGTTCATCTTGTTGCTTTCAGGTCAGAGAATGAGCCGGTGAAAGAATTGTAATTGTGTTTGTAGACGGCCAATTTCCCTTCGGCAGTGATTTGTATTAATGGGATATTAAGAATACATGTAACAGATGTACATTTATAATTGTAACTCTAGAACTCCGCAACGTTACACTTTGTACTTGTACATTGTTATCATTCAATATTGTATTTTAAAGAGCTGTAATCTTTGGGTTAAGCAGAACCTTTTTTGTAAATTACTACTTTCTGGAATATATGGAACAAATGAGTTGTTGGCCCAAGAATATTTATATTGTGTTGATATTATTTGGATCTGCTTAACTCCATTTGGGCCCATAGCCTTTTCAGTTTTGGACTTTTTGTTATGTGTTTTGGGTTAGGCTTACTACGGGCACTGGTAACCACGTGCATTTCCCGTGTCCTAGTGCCGGTCACGTGCTCTCGGGTTTGGGGTGTGACAAAGGTGGTATCAGAGCAGAGATCTTGTGACTTTTAATATATTCAGTGTTGTGGGTCCTTGTTTCTGTAACATGCGGAGTGTAGGATTTCTAATCGTCTTTTTGAGTTTCACTTGTTTCTAATTCAGCATTAACGTGGTGTAATGATGGGATTTTTGTTATTAGTGAGCTTAATGCTTATTTGTTAAGATTTAATACAGTTGTTGATTATCAATTAAGAAGTATAAGAGTTATGGTCATGTAAGTGATATCTTTGTTTTTCTTGATTATTAGAGTATCAGGTCTGGAGATTTCTTTTGTTAGTATTCTATTATACGGGGAGTACTCTATTACCTAAAAGATAAGATAAGCCCTAGCTTGCCTCATTTTTGTTTATCCCGTGAAGTGATTTGATTATTTTCAGCCACATGCAAATGAACATTTGTCACCTTAAATAGAGTTGAGGGCTGTAGTTGTTGACTGGTTTCATAAGTTATATCCAGACAAGACTTTGTTATTAGCTAAACCAATTTTCGAGGACAGTTACTCTAATTTGTTGGTAAGGAAGTTGAATTCATTATTTATTGGAGACACAGGTATTAGGCAACTCACCAGTTAGTTCTAACTTTCTTCCCCAGTTGAAAATTTTCTCTTGACCTAATAGTTACCCTTTTTAAATATCACCTCAATTTTATGGCATCCTCTTCATCTTCCTCTCCCCCTGGACCTGATCCTTTTCTTTACCAAACCCTTCCCCCAGATATTCGAAGCAATATCTCTGAAAGAGCCCTTAAAAATTTAGCCTCTGAACAGATTTTTAAGTACCAAACGTGTCTCATCCGAAAATATGGTTCTCGGTTTGTGAAGGAACTAACTATCCACCCTGACTATCCTTTTCTAAGGCCATATGCTTTCATGGATATGACAGTGGATTCATTTTGGATATGGCCTAAAGAATTCCTTTGCTTTCTGTGGTATTTCCTTCATCTCTATCATATTGCTATAGAAATTCAGCCCTTCCATTTTCTGCGGTATATCCAGTGTTTGGATGGCAACAATGCAGCTAACCCGCATTTGGTTACCTTTCTGCGTTGGTTTAACCCTTTGGACCGGTGGATGAGATTTCATATCACGAGCTTGGGTAAGTCTTTTTGGACAGATGGTCCTACTGTTCGAACTATGCTAGTTTTTCATCGTCCTTATACGGCTGTAAGCGATCTTTCAGGCACTCGTCTGGTTGTGAATCCTCAAGTTCTTATCTATAAGTCCTGTTATTTTTCATTTTATAAGGATGTCTTTGATTATTCCGATGAGATTACTGCTTTCCAGCACTTTATGTGCGAGAAAAATAATGCTCCTTTGCGTGAGATGTGGCCCCCTAGTGAACCTGATGCTCCATGGTGGGATTTTTCTCCTTAGTACTGTTGTGAGATTAATAATGCTTTGGATGATTGGGATCATAATTATCTTAAGGAATTGTACCGGAGAGATGGCCCTCAGCCCGTAGTGCCTAATGATGATAAGTTTGACCCCACTAATCACATTTGGACTCACCTTATGGAGCCTTATTCAGACTCTACTGAATTTGATGAGACCGCCTTCTTTAGCCAGTATGATGATGATGATGATGATGATGATGGCGATGATGTTATGAATTTGTCTCCCTCGCATGAGCCTATCAAGAAGTGATAGGTTAAGAAATTTGTTATGGAAGCTAGTGATAGTTGTGGTATGAGACCTACTAGGTTGCAGGGTCCTGGATCTGTATAAGTATATTTTTCTTCTTTTCTTTGTTGTGATGGAAAATTTTTCTTTTCATTTTGGTTGTGATGTGTGGAAGCTTTTTGAGCCAGGTAACGGGGCTAGAGACACTACTTCAGTAGGGGTGTGTAACCCTAGGTGTTGTACTCATTTTTCTGTATAAAGTTATGTTTAATATAGTATATAAGATAGTTAAGTATTGGTATACTTTACATAATTCTTAATGACTGTGATGATTTAAGAGTTCATAGATTTAAGTGGAATTAGATTGATGATTATAAAGTTTATTAAGTTGGACTATTTTAATGAAATAGAACAAAGATTGTGATATGATTTTAGTTTAGAATTTAAGAAATACAAGAAATTGAATATAAGGATCCTCGAGAACTTAATCCAGAAAGGGTATAAATGATCTTGTTCAAAAAAAAAATTAAATGAATTGGAAATGAAATGTTTTGAATGAATTTAAAGAGGATAATTGATTTTAAAGTATGATTTTAACACCAGTTTTGAAAGTTTGTTATTTTAGGACTCTGTACTCGTGTCCAGTGTGTCTTTCTGTCTGTCTACATTTGTTGAGTCACGCATCATAAAATTATTAGTCCTTATTCATACATCATGTCCTTCATGGATCATTGCATTAAGATTGCGTATTGTGTAGCATCCCTGGACACAGTACCTTGAGTTCTAAAATAAAAGTGAAAATGTTTTAATTACTACGAATGATTTTAAATAGTTTTGCAAATTTAACTAATTTTGGATATACTTGAAGTGAATTTAAGTTCTCGGGATGAGACAATATTTTGAGATATTAGATTCTATATTATATTGTGGAAAAGATTAAGTATTGATTTTTATTAAGGAAAAGAATTTTATTATATCATATAGTAGAGTTATTATTTGGGCCCATAGCCTTTTCAGTTTTAGGCTTTTTGTTATGTGTTTTGGGTTAGGCTAACTATGGGCACTGGTAGCCACGTGCATTTCCCGTGTCCCAGTGCCGGTCATGTGCCCTCGGGTTCGGGGCGTGACAAAAATATTATAGAGATAAGAATAAAAATAGAGTCTACTTACATAAGATATCTATTTATAAAGATAAGATAGGCATTCAATCTTATCATACCATTTAAATATTATTACAACATTCTCTCTTGTATGTTTATTACAAAGAATATACCTTATTAAAACTTTACGAAAGAAAAACCTTACGGAAGAAAATTTTAGTAAAGAAAAAAAAGTACATTATTTTTATAAAACTGACGCCATAATATTGTCTCATTAAAATCTTTGCTTGAAAAACCTAATAGGACAAAACCTAGGCTAAGTGAAAAAGAGTATAGTGCACAATAGTCTCTCCTTCATGAATACATGATTTCTAACAAAGATCTCATAGCCGACGCATGTCAATTTTGTTCAACAACTTCTCAAATATTATTGTAGGGAGTGCCTCTGTAAATAAACCTTAGATATTACTTGCACAATGAATATATCTCATTAAAAATCTTGCTATAAAAATTAGTAGGAAAAAAACATAACTAAAAAAAAGAGTACAATTCATGCACTATTCTATAATTATAGATTGCCCCATTAAAATTTTTGGCCAATAAAATCTTGTGGGATAAAAATTTGACTAAAAAAAAGAGTACAATCTTATATTGGTTCGCTCCCCATAATGAGGACAACATTTTAAAACATCGCATATCAATAAATAAATAAATAAGTATATTATGTTATCACTCGAGCGAATTTAATGGATATCTATTTTGGAACTCATGCATACGAAAGAATTTTGGTGAAATATGTTTAGTTCAATCACATTTAATGTATCCACCTTTAATGTGTGCAATGCATATTGTTATTCTGAAATAATATAATGGGAATGTTTTTATTGAGGTATTGTAGGACCATAAAAATTTTTATAGGATTGCAATATCATTATAAATAAACACATATCCAGTTTGAGATCTACCCTTATATTGATCAAACAAATAGCCATCATCTACATGTAGACCAGTGTGAAATATGAATTATATGAAAATATAATCAAATCAATAGTGTCTCGAATATAATGCACTAACTTTTTTACACCACTCTCATGTCTTTTGGTAGGTGTAGAGATATAACAAACTATGAATTTTTCTTGCAAATGTAATATCAATCCTGATTCAATTTGAGAGATACATGAGTACAACATAACATTTAAACATAGTACTTCAAGACTAAATTAATAACTCTTTGTTATCTCTTTTAGGTCTAAAAAGGGTCTTTCTTTATTTCTAGTGAGTAGACCACCTATTAGTACGCTTAAAGAAAAAGATTTGTCCATATAAAATTGCTAAGGTATCTTTTCCACATAAGTGAGTTGGTGTATTAGGATTCCTTAATGATTGATTTGCATGTCAATACAAATTTTATTCTCCTAAATTCATCTCGAACTCACTTTTCAAATAAATACATGTTTCTTTGAGTTCTTTAGAAATCCCATTTCAATCATCCACATATACTGCAATAACATAACCATTATATGGTCTTTTATGACTACATATGAATATAGTGTATTATTCACATATTCTTCTTTCAGTAAGGATTTAATCAAATGATTATATTGCATATGTCCATATTGCTTTAATCCATACAGGAAATACATGTCACATATTTGATGTGTATTTATTTATGATATCTTTAATCTTTCTGAGACTCTTATATAAATATCATTTTCTTAAAGCATATATCAAGTCTTTCTTTAACTGCCATATTAATTAAGTAATGGAACATGATCATATCTATAATAGGAGAATCAATTTTCTCATAATCAATACCAGGTCTCTATGAAAAACCCTAGCAACCAGCCATGCTTTATATCTTACCACCTCATTATTTTCATTACACTTTTGGACAAACATCCATTCACATTTTTGGGGAATCAACATAATATGTCTGAATTCTTTGTATTTAAAAAGCGAGTTTATCTCAGTCTGAATTTGCCCATTTCTATAATGGTCAATTATGTCTATGTTGACATTTAGTTATACTCATAGGTTCTGGATCCAGATTATCTTTTGAGACAGCAAAGTTATTGTTAAGATAAATTCATCGCTGATGATAAATGAATTTTTATCAAATATTTCTCCTATATCACAAAATTAATCGAGATTTCGTAATTTTCATTCATCTGATCATCAATTTCAGGAGGCATATCTAGAGAATCTAATTATTCGATTGTCTCAGTCTATGTCTTATCATTGACTATAACACTTTTACTGAGATCTTCATTTTTAAGAGATACATCTCAAGAGATTTTCTTAATTAGTGATGTTGTTTTTCTTTTCCGCAGATTTTTATCTTTAGTTCCAATTTAATCTCCAGGCTTCTGGCGTGTAGTGAGATTGATTGATTTTCTATTTGCAATTATAACCACAATCCTTGCTTAGGTATTAGCAGCTGCAATATGAGACTTTGTCACTCTTTTAGCATCTATAAATGCATTTGGCAATTAAGTTACAATTTGTTATAACTGTGTTATTTTATGAACTTCTGGTTCACTCTAACTTGTACATTGATCCAAATTGTTTAAATGGTATTCCTTTCAGAAAATTTCTCAACATTCTTTAGCACTAATAAGTACTTATCTCTCCCCTTAATGTTGAAAAATGTGCCTAAAATAAATTTTGAATCTCCTATGTGAACCCATTTTAAGGTGGTGTTATTAGTAAATACACATACAACCACAAAACTCACAAATAAGAAATATTAGACTCACATCCTTATTCAAGTTATATGGGAGAGTATTATAATATGCATAATGGTATGTCATGCCAAGCATTGGATTATTGAACTACAGGTATTAATTTATTTAATTCCGCAGGAATTTAGAATACAAATTCTTCAAGATCTGTATTTAATTAATTAAAATTAAATAATATCAAATAATAATATTTCCATAAAAAATTAAAGATAAAATTATTATTAAGATAATAACGATATATCATGTAAAACGAAATATATGTATTAAAAAAACCGACTCCTTAAATGTGAATATTCAGTAACATTAAATACCAAACACGAAAATTATATTTGAAAATAATCTATCATTGAAATAAGCTTGCCATCTAGCATGAAATAGATTTCTTAAATTGGCAAATATATAAATTTTTAACCATGGAGATACAATGCAGCAGCCAATAGCATTTGTAAAACTACATGTACTTCATCCACCAAACCCACAAAAAGAAATAAATAATATAATTCATCTTGAAGACTTGAACCATTTTGACTAACAGGCCAATAATAAAAATCACATAAATTAAATTGATATATAAAATAATATATGTGACCAATTTATACGATTAGAATAGATAAAATAGATATACAAATTAAAATCACATAGATTGTAATGAATTGACTTAGAGTGATTTTAATGTTTTTCACATAACCAAACCTTATTAATAAAATAATTAACCACATCATCCTCTCTTATTTTGCAAGCTCTTGATAAATAGAGATTATGTATCGCGATTGTGTTCATAAAATATTGTAAAATAGAGAGAAAATAATAGAGAAAGGTAAAAAAAGAATAGAAAATAAATTTTTTATATATCACTTTATTGATTGTAACACATATTTATAGGTGTAAAAAATTATAGAGATAGAAATAAAAATAGAGTTCTATTTACATAAAAATATCCATCTATAAAAATAGGATAGACATCAAATATTATCATATTACTTAAATATTATCACAACAATATATTTATTTAGTATTATCATTGCCGTCAAAACCGGATCAATTTGGCTGATTTAATTAATAAAACTAGAAATCAGTCCTCATATTAGTCTAACTTACGTTATAAATCTAGCTTAGCTAAGAATCGGAGAAAATCTGGTGACTCAAATGACTCAAACTAAGTTTTCTAGGTCACGAAAAAAAAAATTTGCCAATTAAAAAAATGCCAGTAGAGAAAAAGGGAAAAAAAGCATTGGCTTGCTTATTTTTATCCGGCATTTGTGTACGCAAGTTATATGCTCACATATTGAACCTTAATTTGGATCATGGATTTGTATCATCTACACCTATGCGTACAAGAAAGAGTCTCTTTGACTATTTTCTTACAATTGAAAGGATGAGTCTTTTAATAAATATCTCATTTCAACTTTGTATTTTTTCAATATGAAATATTTTACTTTCCTCACTCATTTTCCTCAGCATAGAGTTATTTTTGAGTTTCAAACTCATTCGCCATTTTGACCTCCCACTACGGAGTAATGAGATCCATCCGAATTTGAGTTTTAAAATGGTTCTTTAATTAGTTAATTTGCATAATTTTAATTATAATTTTTAATGAAATAACCATTCTATTTATTTTACAATTATTATTTTTTAAACTTCATCTAATTAACTTATTATTTGTCTATTAAAAAAAAAAAAACGTAAGAAGTGAGTTTCTTTACTTCAATTAATATAACAATATTGACCCGCCGCTAACCAACGGACAGAAGTCCTTGACTTAATTACTATATTTACAAAAATTAATGTGCAATGATATATAGAGATGTCTTAGTCCTTTGGGACTATATACTTGTAATTAATTAATTCGTCATGCATGAGATCACTTTTTTTTATTTTTTTCTTTGCTTTGATTTGTGATGGAAAATCTTGATGACATGATCGAGTCAAGCAAACCCTAATAAGTCTAAGATGTTCATTCTGCGTACAATAGGACAGAAGCAAATTGGGAATTTTTCTTTCTTTTTTTCTTTTTTCAAAAATTGACTTGACATTTCTTTATACAAATCACATGATAATTTTAATTTATTTTGTCTCAAAAAACAAAAAATAGTATTGTTCTTTTATGATTTCATATACTATGTTTTGATATTATACTTCAACTTTTATATATATATATATATATATATGCAAAGATTTTTTTTTTTTTTTAAGAATTGTATCAAAAATCATAGTTTAGGAATTTTTTTTTAATTTTTAAATAATAAAGAATTTAAATTTAGATTTATTACTTAATTTAGAGATGAACTGCTAATAAATTATATATACAAATTGATTTGTAAGTCAATTTTGATTTTTGAAGAGAGAGAGGAAATTTCTTTCACAAAAGAAACAATAATGGAAATGTAGAAGAAAGATTCAGAATTCTAGACTCATCTGTAATTAATAAATCCAAAGACAAGTGGCAGTGAATTAAGAAATTAATTTCCAAGCATTTACAATTTATTGAAACTAATTTTCAAGCATTGACAATTTATTACTTCTTTCTTTCTCTAATGGGAAACTTCCTTAATTATTACTCTCTCCAATTTAAAAAAAAAGGCTATTAAAAAAAAATCATCATTTTTAAAATAATAATAAATTTATCATAAATTATTAAAAAGACTCTTATTAATTACAGTATAAATTGAAATATATCATTCATACTTGAGAAATAAAATGGTAAATTAGTCATTTTACCATTTTTTTAATTTAATTACTAAATTGCTATTTATTTATAAAAAAAACTAACTTTTTTAATAATCTTTTTTTTTTTCAGAATGGAAGGAGTAGAGAATAAAAGTATACACTCAAAATGATTCCATTTTATTTTTTATTTACAATTACCTATTTGGAAAAGCTTTCTTATGATTTTGAAAAGAAAAAAAATCTCTATGTAGAAGCAAAATACAATATTACTTCATATATATATATATATATATATATATATATATATATATATATATATATATATATATATATAATTTCAAATTTTTTAACTCTAACAGTGTTGACTAGGAATGGCAATAGGATGGTGCGGGCATGTTTTGAAATTTTCATATCCGCCTTATAAATAATTGAGGCAACAGCAGAGTGAAACAAATTGGATTCAGGACAAATGCGGAAAGGGGACAAGAATTTTTATTTATATTTTTATAATTTTATTAATGTTAAAAATTTATATATTTTAACAAAATATTATATATATTTATGTTACGTTTTATATATTATTAATTAATATTTAAAAAATAATAATATAATTAAATACTCAATGATATAATTTAAAAAAAAACTAATATATATATATATATATATATATATATATATATATATATATATATATATATATATATATATATATATATATATATATATATATATATATATATATATATATTCGGGTGGAATAGAGTGGAACAAAGAGATTCAATCTCATTTTCATCCCATTACAATAGATCAGACGAAGATTTTCCATCAGATATAGAATGAATTCTCCATCTGGATAGATTAAATTTTGCCATATCTGATGTGGGCGCCTCTTAAAGATAAATGAGAATGTGGGATTTCCTTTCCAAAAAAATTTTGTTTCTTACTTAAAACAAAAAGGACTCTTCCCAAAAGAATAATGGTTTTATTTTTCTTAAATGAAGGCCCATCTTAAGAAAAAATAATTTGTTTATTTGTTTCCAATATATATAGAAACTTAAATCCCAAACTTTTTTATTTGTTTAACACCCTATCTTTTCTATTTTTTTATTACTCCTTCTCAATATTGGTGCTTCTCTATATTATATTAATTTACATCTCAAAATATTCTAATTATTAGGTATTTAGATTCAAGTATTATCTTCCAGATTCTATCATTCTATTTCTTTAATTTTATTTTTTTAATTTGTGTTTATAAAATATTTAAAATTATATTTATTGATTATTTGATTGATCATTCCCAATACAGAAGCAAAACACATGATGATTGGGTCTTCCCTTTACAATGGCAATTTTTTCACGTAAAAAAACAATTGACTTGTTATTTTCTGACCTTGAGTGGCAACAAATTAAGATTTTGCCTAATATTTGACAAGATATGTATAGTTGTCTTTTTCTTCTTTTTTTCCCTCTTTTTCCTTTTATCTTCCACGAAATTATGTTGATTGTTTATCTGTTAATATGATAAAAATACATAATTAATTATTGTATTGTTTGGCTCCCTTTTTTCTAATTTATTGTTCTGTGAAAATAATTATTTACGGTCTAAAAAAAAATTTACATTTATCAAAATTCAATTTTTTTATTATTTTTTATAAATCAATGTATTATTATCACTTATTATTATCAAAAATTATATTAAAATTTTAGATCAAATTAACATAGTTATTTTAATTTGTTTTCAGAAAGAGAACAGGTTAGCGTTCTTTTTTTTTCCCTCTCTTACAGCCATGCATGAGAGTGATTTTTTTTTCCCCTCTTCAGGTGGATCCATTTATAGTCAATGGTTCAAGCTGATGTGGTAATATGATATCATCAATTTTGGTAATATATCATCCTATGTGGAATGTCACTTAAACTTTTCGGTGAGTTTTTCATGTGAATTTATTTAGTGACACACCTATAAAAAAAAAAATTTAAATTTAGTGATTTAACTGTAAGAAATTAAAGTTAAGTAACCACATTAGAAAACAGATCAAATTTAGTAATTTTATGTGTAATTTACCCTCATATATTCCCTTATCTATGTCATACCTCAAATTCAAGAGCACGTGACCGGCACTAGGATATAGGAAATGTACGTGGTTACTAGTGCCAATAGTAAGTCTAACCTCACACAACCCAACAAACTATCTCACAATAGGGCTATGGGCCCACACAAGATCCAACCAACATCAACTTAAAACAAAGCCATGCTGGGCTAATAATTTAATTATCTCATAAATAACAATTATAACATAACAGTGGATCCTACTTAACAACCAAGTCCAACTCAAAAAATACATAGTAACTGGTAATCACATAAAATACAGGTAACAAAGGTAACATTGCAGAGTTCTATAATTACAATACAATTATCAATATGTTATTTACACTTCTCAATACTTAATAATACAGAATACTGCCGAAAGAAAATTGGCAATTTACTCAGTTTACAATTTCTTCACAGACTCATTCCCCGACCTAAAAAATAACAAATTGAATAGGAATGAGCGTCCGACTCAGTGAATAATACTAACTAATATATTAAACTGGTGTCTTACAGACATGTTTCTAATGTTCATGCTATGCACCATGTCACAGAGATAGACAAATCATACAGCCAAGCAATGATGGGATACGATCCACAGTATCACTCTAATAACCAATGTGGGGAGCCGAACCCCCTATCTTGGCTCTCTCAATCTAATAATCTGTCTCTTATGTCCAATGGAGCCGGCCGTCATTGGTCTGTACCAAGCAACCCTATCCGACTGATAGCAGCCCTTGCGATGAGCAGGCCCGGCCAGCATATACCAGTCATAACTCATTTTCTCAATCTCATCATAATCATAATAGTAACCATATCCATAATCATACCCATAATCCTAGGTGGTACTGTATCCTCCCAATCTCCATCCGTTAACCACAATCATAGTATAGTATAGAATATTGATTCACCATTCACAATCAAATGTCACATGTATCTGTGCAATAATAATACATAATATACATATATATATATATATATATATATATATATATATATATATATATATATATATATATATATATATATATATATATATATATATATATATATATATATATATATACATATATATATATATATATATATATATATATATATATATATATATATATATATATATACACATACAGTAAATGCAAATACATATGGAAATAGAATAACATATTAGGGAGTATCACTCACTTAACTGATGACGCGCCTCATCAACTTCCCTTGGAAGTGCGACCATTGGAATCAAGAAGACGCCAGAAACCACGACACTAAACAACAAGAGGTATTATCAGAAAAAGGCGACTCACGTAACTAGAGATAACTTAAGGATCATTGAGACTCTTATCAAGATCTCAATAGAATCATACTAAACTCGGATATCACCCAAAACAACAAAAAAATATAATACTTCTAAAACAACCTTAACAGATAACATAATCTCAGCGACCCCTCCTGGGTCCTCCCAACTCATACTCAACAACAGATTCAACAAACCCATAACAACTACAAACTAGAATTCGCTAAACATAATATAACTCAATTAACAACTGAGATATAAGAGTTTCGGGTTTACCCTCACAATTTTCGATCAAACGAACATCAAGAGTCACACCGGAACAATGAGACGGAGCTGTTGGACTGCCCTACGCGCCGCCGCCGAAGAGTCGCTGGCCGGCCACGTGTTGCCGCTGCCGGTGGCGGATCTAGGCGATCTTTACACTAGCAGGTTCACCTCAATACCAAGATCACGAAAATCACCTCCACTCGCCGTTAGTCGCCGCCGTCTCACTGAAAAATTCCTTAGAAATTTCAGCCTCCATAGCTCCGATCTCCGTATCTGGTGGCCGATCGGAGGCATGACAGGTACCAAAATGAAGCCCTTGCCATTAGGAGTCGAACGAAACCAGCCTTGCTTGATTTGGCCCCCGGAATCGGCCAAAAACTGGAGTTGAAGTCTCGGTGCTGAAGAAGCTTCCTTCTGTGCGTCTGCCACCTCCAGTTGTCGATCGCCGCTGCTCCTGGTACCCAGATGCTCGTCGGCAGATGGGCTGCCGCTTAGAGGTGGCGGTGTAACCCACCGCCGGCCGGAGGTCGGCTCCCCAGCACACCGATGCTCTCTCTCTCTCTCTCCTTCTCTGTCCCATTCCGTTTCTTCTCCCTCAATCTCAGCCAAATGGTTTCCCCTTTTCTTTCTTCACTTAAGCATAAGTATATATATAAAATAATAATAATAATAATAACACTGATAACAAATAATAATAATAATAATAATAATAATAATAATAATAATAATAATAATAATAACAACAACAATAATAATAACAAACCATAATTACATAATAATAATTCAATTTATAAAACTTATTCATAATAATAGTAATTATAATGAAATCCCGAACTTCCAGTAATTTATATAATTAGCAATATAATTTAGATTAATCAAACATAATATTAATTTCCGATATCAAAATATAAATTCTCCAAATAACCATTATAATATTTTCATAATTAAATATATAATCCTTCTTCAATTTTTATATACATATATAATATTTAAATAAAATTGACATTAATAATACATATTCAAATAGTATGAATATATATAATTTAATAAAATATAACTTCAATATTTGCTTAAATAAATAAAATAATAGAATAATACCTTTCCATACAAAAATAGGATTTTAGAAAAATAATTAAAAATTCAGGATATTTCAATCTATATACTATATATTAAGCCTAAAGCCAAGAGAAAGTTGGAGACTCTCTCTTTGATGAGCTTTATATTATTTTTTTTTATATAGAATTTTAAAATTTTTTACATAATTTGTAATGATTTAATTAAGGTAAAAACAATAATTATAGTTCGTTTGGTACAAGAGATTGGATTGTTAAGCCAAGATATTAGTAAATAATACTTTGTTTAGTACAAAGTTTTAACTTGGGCTTACTAATCTCCAGGGCTTACTAAACCCATGAGATCAGTCTTAGCTAATACCTAGGCCCTCCCTGTCTTTAGCAATCCGATTCCTGTAGAATTACTAATTCCATTTTCTATGAAATTTTTATATCTAAAATAACCTTGCTTTTTATTTTTTTTATCTCAAAAATAACCTCCATTTTATATTTTATTTTTATGTAATCATTTTCCTCCTTTAACTGAAACGTAATCATTCATCGTTTTTTATTTTTTTTGCTCTTTATTTTTATTTTATTTTTTTCTATGAAAAAAAGAGGCATCATTTTCTTTCTCTTGGAAGACCAAAAAAAAAAAAAAAAAAAGGGAAACGTGATTATATATATAGATATATAGATATAAGTTTTAAAAGGTATTTAAGTAATTGAAATATTTTTTTAATTAATCCTATTCACTAGTTTATGTTACCAAACAAAGAATTGTAAAAGTAGGATTATTTAATCCCATGAATTAATATTTATTTACTAAATAAGGTTTAGGCTTATTTATTCTATGCCTTAATTAATCCTATCATTATAACTAATCATATGGCTTATGAATTTATCTACCAAACGGACTGTTAAAGTATTATTTCGTATGAGATAAGTAAGTTAAAAAGATATAATTTTCTGGGAAGTAGAAAATTTTATCTTGTTTACTATCAATTATTGAAAAAATTTCTAAAAAATAAGATGTCTACTTTCTGAGTTTGGGAGAAATAAACTTTCTTAGAAAGAGATAAGGAAGTTTGACTTTTTTAGTTGAGATAAATATAAATTTACATATTTACCCTCAATTAAAAATTAAAATAAAAATCTATTTTTTTTCATTATTTTCCTATTCCATTCAAGATATTTTACAAAATTAATTTTTATTTTAATATTAAAAATTTTATTATGAAAATTGAGCTTCCCAATTAGGTGGAAAATATATGCCGAATATTCTTGATGAAAAGTGATTTAAAATTTTCATTTTTAGAACGTTTATAATAAAATAAAATAACATCAATTGTTTGCAAGGATATTATTGTCTTTTGTAATATTAATTTTCCAAAAATAACAAAATAAAGTCAAACAAAAAAGCTTACTTTCCATAAAGCTATATACAAACAAAAAAAACACAATTATTTGTACTTTCTGAAAAATAACTTTCCATAAAATCTATTTTTTAGAAAGTATACTTTCCAGAAAGTACACCATGTGATACTAGACAATATCTAAATTTAATAAACGAAAGTAAAAAGTGTTATTATAAATTGAAAATAATAAATATAAGATTCCATTATAAATTAAAAATAATAAATACAAAACATTATTAATTGAAAAATTAGAAAGTCACAAAACTATATCATTTCTATCAAATTTTTAAATAAATAAATATGCATACTTAGCATCTCTAATTATATCTATAAAATAATATATATATACTATTACATTAGGTATTTTTTTATCCTACTTTTTTCTTTTACACGCACACTCTTTAAATACTCTTTTTATATTGGATTTATTCAATGCATATTTTACTTTTTTATTAGCATTTTTTATTTGAAAAACTAAAAAATGTTTCTATTAGATTTTGGTGTTATTTTATTTTTATTAAATTTTACATGAAAATAATTTTATATACTTTTTTGCACGAAGTGTGAATTTACGTCTAGATAAAAAAACTTAGAAAAAATAGAGAGTTTCTCTATTCCCACTATTCCATTTATCTTTTTTTTTTTTTAACAAAATTTTAAAATTTTAAAATAATTTTAAGTATTTAAAATGATTAAAAATAAATATAAGATAATTAATAAGTATTTAATATACTTATATATAGATAAAAAACTTATATATAGATAAAAAAATTAACGGAAAGGTGAACTTAAAAATTAATTATATAAAATAATAATTAAAATATACAATAATTTTTTATTTATTAATTATATTTATATATTTTTATTTAAAATTATATTTATATATTTCCATTCTTTACAATATATAAAAATTAATTAAAAATATATTTTTAATAACAATCCATCAACTAAGCAAGAGTCACAATTAATTGTTTAATCAAATATGCCAAAACTGCAAAGCATAATTATAACTTTGCTAATTATAAAGCCAAAATATTTGACAAATAATAATAATAAAATAAAAATAAGATAAACGTGCAACTAAGAATCAGATAAGACAGTGCATATTAATTATTAAATATTTAAAGTTTAAGAATTATTTCTTTAATAAAAAAAAAAAAAAAGAAGGAAAATATATGCTAAGAGAAAGTGATAATCTTAATCAAAAGAAAAAAACAAGATTTCAGGAAAATCCATAACCAAAATTCGATTTTTCAACGCATGTGCTGTGTGCAGCTTGCTTTCACACTTTGTGGGTTACATGGGCATGACGATGTCTCGAATGATGTAATATATATATATATATATATATGATTTAATATTTTTTTATATTATAAAAAAATCAAAAGCATAAATATGAATAATTTTTATTACTAAAATATAAAACTGCTTCAATTATGTTATGTAACAATTAAATAAAATAAAAGTATAAAACATTGATGATAACTATATAAACTAAATAATTTTTTATAATTATTGACAACAAAAATTCATTTAATTTTATTATGTATTATTTTATAAAATAAATATTTTTTTTATTTTTTTTATTATTTAAAAAAAATAAATTTAATTTAAGCTGAAATTTAAGTTTTAAGATATTTCAACACCGAAAGAATTGGCAATTCGACCAAAAATCCTTGGTAGGAACAATTTATTAGCAACAAATTGAAAATTTTGGATATCTTCAAAATCATAAAAGTTTACTATATAGAGAATAAAAAGTTATAATAAGTTATATGTGAAACTAAACAATTCACTCGCGCTTTAACGTGAGATCACTTTATTTTAAAATTATTATTGTATATTATTTATTAACTCATAATCAAGACTATGAATGAATAAACATTGGTAGAGCAATCTCAGAAGTATTACTCTTCTTGTTTATATGAGTAATCGCTCTCTCATTGGATTGAATTCTTTATCTTCTGCCATTATTGCAAATGACTCTTCTATTTGTATATCATATCCCTCTTCTTTACCATCCATCCAGCTGCAATTTACTAATCATAGCAGCAAAAAACTTGACTTTAGTAATTATATATAAAAGCTTGACCTTAGTGATCATATACATATAATAAATTGAGGGAAACAATTAATTTGATGTCCAAAAGACTTTCATATATTTTAATTTGAAATTATATATACAAAACAATAACAAATAACTCATTTTATGTATATAATATATGAATTTCGATAATTAACAAAAAAATAAAGTATATGAAAATGGAAATTTTGGCGACAGAGATTAATAAAAGGAATTAAAATGTAAAGTTTCCCAATTCCTCTTGGCCTTAATTGCACCATCCATCTGCATCAACTATTAATTTTAAAAGAAAAATGAAATAATTATTATTGTACATAAACATAATTACACAATTCCTTTATCAAATAACAGTTAAAACAAAGAGCAGTTAAAACAACAGTTAAATAGTGAAATCCAAACATGCATAAATGCATATTTATAAATAAATAAAAAAAGAAATATAAATATGGATATATTCTTATAAGGCACATGAAAAGCCATTCAATTAACTAATTTATAGATCCTGTTTATATATTCTTCTATAAGGCACATGAAAAGCCATTCAATTAACTTAATTCAGCTTTTAATAAATCTAAAATTGAGTCTTAATTACAGGCCCCCTTAAAAGTTGTAGGGTTTTTTTTTTTTTTATTTTTTTATGGGAAAAGAAGTTTTATTTTCAAATCTTGATGCAAAAGTATGAGAAATAAAAAATTTAAAAAAGTATAAAGAACAAAAGGATCTTGAATTCGAGTGCCAGCAATCACACAATTCCTTTATTAAATAAATTTTATACAATTAAATTAGAGTGAAAACATAGATTTTTACACCAAATTGAAATTTTTAAACGATGGTAACACATTTACATGAATGGCTGGAAAAAAAAAAAAAGGATCAAAATCACCAATCATCATATAATAATAATAATAATTATAATATGATGCATATAAACATCAATTCTTTATAGTTTATTTTAATATTTTTAAAACCGAACTAGATAATGAACCGGTCTATAAATTTAAAACAAATTTTATATTTAATGCATATCACGTTGTATGAAAATTTATTTGCAAATATAAATTTTATTATAAAATTCATAAGTTTTTGTAAACTCATATTGATTTTTTATTAATTATTAATAAAAGAATTTTCTTTTTACGTCAAAAATATTAAAAAGAGGATAAGGTCGTATCTTGCGGTATCATGAAGAATCTGATTTATTATTAGTTATTTAATTAGAGAAAAAAAAAAGAAAAGAAGTCAAGCTTGCATGGTGGCAGGAAAGAAGATTGTGCACGAAATTTTAATGATTATTATTTATATATATATATATATATATGGCTGCTCTGTCATAATTTCTTTTTTTTTTTTTTAAGAAATTGCTCTTATAATTGTTGACTTGTTTATTTATATTTATATAAAAATTAAGAAGAAATTGTCTTTCGCTTAAAATTAAATACCCATATTTAAAAAATAACTATTTTAATTTGATTTTTATATAAGTTAAATAATAATAATAATAATAGTGACTCATAATTTAAATTTTATTTTTTATACAAGTTTAATTCGATTTAAGTTAAAATCTTATTGCTTCAAATTAGTTTATCTTGCAAATGATGAATGTTTTATTTCGTCCACAGTAATAATAATAATAATAATAATTAGCCATTTTAATATATGTACTTCAAAAAGCATAAATGAAATTTATTTTTTTGGTCAAAAAGTTAGTAGAGTAAGCAACTTGTACACTCTAGTAAAGGTCGATCGCTGGCCTTATGAAGTGACTTGAGTCATAAATAACTCATATATATATATATATATATATATATACACACTATAAATTACAATTAATACTTAAAAATTAATACAACATTTAGCCAATTCGACTCAATCTATAATACATGTGGGGAAGTCAACACCTGGGCCATGCCGTTTTGATCCCTTAGGGATCTGGTAACTCTTTGGACCTAGAAAATGGAAAGTGTAATTTTTTTAATAAATAAATAATAAGGTGAGAATAAAAAATTATTTTTCGCATTGAGTAAGTCTGTGTATATTCAGTTCATACAAAAATTTAATAAAATAAAAATGTATTAAATAAAAAAGATTATCGATATTTTTTTACTATATAAAAAATGAAAAAAAATCGAATTAACTAAAATATCACATTATTTATTAATTTGAACGTATAAAATAACACTGTAAACTTAGTGTAAACAATGATTTTCTTATAATATAATACAGTTTGGTATCTTTTCAATAAAAACTGTGAAATTCATTTATAAATTTAAGAATAAATTCCACATAAAATTCATTTGAAAATGAATTTTCATATTTATTATGTTAAATTTGAAATGTGAAATTTAATTGAATTTTATATAATTTATATTTCAAATAAATTTAAAATCAATTAAAAGGTAGAGCGGGAGAAGAGTGAGAAGAGAAGGAGAGAGAGAGAGAAAGAGAAGAAGTAAGAAAAAAAGAAGTGAAATGCTTTGACCATTTTGGCGCTGGAGATGACTTTATTAGACCATGTTTAAATATACATTTTTGTCTAAAATTTTAATTGTATAAATTTTATGAAATTTATCTATACCAAACAGAAATAAAAATAGACAATAAAATATTAAGTTTAGATTTCTCACTTTTTGCATTATGAAACAAGAAATTTACCGCTGGTAAAATCAAAAGGCAAAAGGTACCTCTAGAAAGCAACCAAACCATATAGAAATATATTGTATTCAAGAATATAGAAGATATACACCCCACCACCACCACCACCGTCAACTTATAAGAAATTATAATTGGACAATTTTCAGATTAAACTCCCAATTAAAACAACTAATCTGATGTACAATTCTCAAAATAGTTGTGAAATTAAAAAAAGAGAAATACCCATAAAGAAAACTGTCAATTCATTAAATTACTAATTAATCAATCTATATTACAGGCAATAACCCAATAAATATTTTTTTAAAATGGGTCTAAATAACCCACCTATAGATAATCCCATATTCTATTATCAGACATACAAAGGAGGGAAAGAAACTAATTAAAGAATTATTTAATAAGAATCCAAATAGCAGAAATAGGCTAATTTGGATTTAAAAAAAAAAAAGCCCATAGTTTTTATCAATACTCTATACATCATGCAGTATAATACAAAAAAGCAGAGCAAACCCAATTCAATTGAAAGAACTGAGATCAAGACTCAGATGGGACATCCGAGTTGTACCCACTAGAAATCACAGCTGGAGTCGACGAATTTGATGTAGTGAAACCACCTCCATTATGTTTGGGCTTTTTAAAAAAAATGGCTGCTGAAACAGATTTGAATAAACACTTGATTATCCTCCTCTTTATCTGGCCTCTCACTGGAGGAAGAGTTCGCTGACGGTTCTGTTTCTTTTTGGGGGGTTTAGAATGAGTAAGCTCCATTTCTTGGAATTGGGTATTGAGAATCTTGAATTCAGAAAACAAAGCAAAACAGAACACCGAGAATTCTTGGAGATGGGTATTGAGAATCTTGAAATTAGAAACAGACCAAAATAGAGCAGACAAGAAACAGACTATTGGTAATTGGGTATCGAGAATCTTGACAACACAACAGAAAAACAGAAAAGAAATAGAGACCGAAGAAGAGTCTCTCTGAGTTCAGGAGGAAGAGATTGATGGATTCAAATGGTTCTTGGAGATGGGTATCAAGAATCTTGAAATTACAAAACAGAGCAAAACAGAGGAGACGAGAAACAAGTTATTATAGATTAAGTATTGAGAATCTTAACAAGAAAACAGCAAAACAGAACAGAAAAGAAACAGAGACTGAAAAAGAAGAGTCTTCACCTTCTGGGTCTAGAGAGGAAGAAAGAGAGAGACTCAATTTTTAAAAGGAAATGGAGATGGAGACAGTGAGTTTGATAAATGAAATGAACCAGAAGTGCCGCAAATTAGAGTGTATATTTATAGGAGGAAAGAAAAAGAATGCACTTTCTTGGGAGCCAAGATTGTTTACTGTGCATACTAATTCCAGCTCAAGAGTGGGTAAAATCAGGTGGTCCGGTCCCATGGTAATGGTACTGCCGTATTGGTTTGGGTGGCCTTTACTGCGTTAGCCATCACCTATTGATCGCGCGCTACCAAAGATTTGGCTAGCCAAATTTTTGTTCTTTTTAATTATAAATGTTAATTAATGATCTCATAAATCCTTAATTATATAGATTTTTCAATTTTATCCAATTAACGTATAAATTTTCAAATTGATTTTAATTATATCTAAGGTTTATAAGGTTTAGACTCATCTATAATATTATATATAAAAAAAAATCATATATAATATTATACTAATTCATAAAACCATGCTTAAAGCAACTTATTATTAAAAATATTTTTAATTAATTTTTATACATCATAAAGAATGAAAATATATAAATATTATTTTAAAAAATATATATAAATACAAATAAAAATTTATTATATATTTTATATAAATAATAATTATTATTATATAATTAATTTCCAAACCAATCGCCATATCTACATATAGGTATATAAAAATCCAAATTATCAATTATAATATTCAATGCAAAAAAAATTAGTCACAATATTCAATATTCAAAATTCAATAAAAAAAATAGTTATGGAGAATATAACAATAAAAATAATTAAAATGTATTAAAAATATTATTCTATCCTATTTATTTATTTTTATAGTACTATTTTTTTTTTTGCATTTAATTTGCTCAAATAAGATTATCATATGAAAAAATAATTAAAAAAAATCCTCAACTTCATATTAAATATTTTATTAATTATCTCATATTTATTATTTTATCCCATTTGTTTATTTTTTATAGTATTATTTTCTATTTTTTTCTTGTTTAATTTGCCCAAATAGAGTTATCATATGAAAACATAATTAAAAAAAAAATTCAATTTATGTATTAAATATCTTATAATTATTTTTAATCATTTTAAATACTTAAATTTTATAAAAATATTAAAATTTTACAAAAGAAAGATAAATGAAATACTGAACATAGAGAAAATCCCTATTTTCTCAAAGTTTTAGTCTTAGTATATCGATATATTAAAACACACGCATAACATAGTTAGAGCTTGAGGCATATATTAAATGTAAGTGTTAAATAGATGTCATTTCATGAGTCTAAATGCGAGTTAAATATAATTGATATGTATTAAATGAAGGGTAATTAACATCAAAAATCACAAATGAATACCTAAATTTTTATATATATATTTTTTCAATCATAGAATAACTAGGAGTTTTCGACCTACATCACTCTAATTATTTGACTGGCCACATTATATCATATCCATGTCAGATAAATTTTAGTAAACATATTAGAAAAAAATTTAAAATTTAGTGATTTTTGATATCATTTATATTTTTTTATTCTTTTAATTCTTTTTATTTTTTTTATCAAAATATACTTTTAATTTTTTAAATAAACAAAAATATTAGTGACTAATAACTATACTTTTAATTCTTATTCATCAAAATACTTTTTTAATTAGATATGACAAAACTCGATTTGCTTTGATGAGAAACCCCTCCTCGCCCTAAATCCGATAAGGAATCTCTGTCTCGCCTATAATAATGGGACAAGAATGAGATTTAGTCTCTTCATCTCGATTAAATAAATTATATATATATATATATATATATATATATATATATATATATATATATATATATATATATATATATATATATATATATATATATATATATATATATATATATTTATTTATTTATTTATTTATTTATTTATTTATTCAAAACTTCCTACCTACCTCTTCTTCGCTCCATTGCCAGTCCTAATTTTTAATTCTTCTAATTTAAATAAAATTAAAATTAGAAAATATTTTTCTAATAGATTAATGACTATTAGATAAGCCCAATAATTTATATAAATTTTATTATAGAAGGAAATAATTTAATGATTAAAATTTAAGATATATTAAATGGTCTTATATTCAAATCAATAAACAACTTATTTAAATTTTATTGTAGTAAAATAATTTTTCATTTTCTTTTTAAAGTTTAAATTAGAAGAATATTTTGACTTAAAAATTAAAGGAATATTTTAAATGAAAAAAATAGTAACAGTGGTTTTGGGTTTATAAATTGATTTTTAGGAAAAATTTATTATTTAAATTTATGAAATTTGAATAAATTTTAAATTAGATTAATATTTTCACTTAAAAAATTAAAAGAATATTTTGATGAAAATATAAAAAAATTTTGACTTATAATTGTGTTAGTTTAAAAAAAAAATCTATATATATATATATATATATATATATATATATATATATATATATATATATATATAAAGCAGATTTAGAATGTCTTAATTTTTGTCATATAACATATATTTATAATGTGTTTGCATTTTATTAATTTACATATTATTTGTCTTAGAATGTCTTAACTTTTACCACGTAATATATATTTGACATGTGTTTTTATTCTATTAGTCTACATGTTATTTGTTTTCCTTGATTTTGATTTATGTGATTGGTCCTTATGTTATTTATTTCCCTTAATTTTAGTCTATATGGCATATATACTATTTAATTTTAATATTTAAATAGTTATAATGACAATTAAAATTATTTTTATGATTGTGGTTATAAATATTTTAAAGTGATCATATTTTTATTTTAATTCTTATAAGAGATACAATTTTCAAACCAAATAAATATGTAAATAAATAATAAGATTTTCATAATATGGATGTGATTTTAATGGTTACTACAATATTTACTCATCAATAAATATTAAATTTGTAACCATTGGATTAAATCAGACGATTCTAATTAATTTGATGCTTTTCAATAATATTTATGACAATTTATTAGCTTTGAAATTGTAAATCTTATTAAATACTTTCTCTGTCTCATTTTGTTTGGAAAATATTTTTTTCACAAAGTTTAAGAGTGCGTTAAATAGTATGCTATTTTTTTTTATGCCATTTATTAAATATAATCCTTATATATTCTTATAAATTTTATGGAGAAATGTTGAATTAATATTTAAGGATAAAATATGTATAAAAAGTAAAAAAAAAATTGTTAAAAATAGAAATGAGATATACTTTTTAAGACATCTCAAAAAGAAGAATGTCCCATATAAAATAGGACGAAGAGAATATCAAGAATGCTAGTAACTCTCCTTTTAACATGCTATTGGTGCACATCATCTAACTTTTCAACCTATGATATTGCTACATATTCAACAAATTAAATTAATTTCACATTCTTATTCCTCTTAAATATAATAAATAACAAATAAATAAAGCATTTCATAATTAGAATAGTTTTCTTTTTTTCATAATTAGTATAGTTTTATCTGTGTCACTTATGCAGCAAAACCGACATTCAGTATTCATTTGTCTCATTTTATTAGGAACGAAAAAAAAAAAGAAAAAGAAAAAACTCTTTATTTTTTATTATTTTATTTTAGTAGTTAATTAAATTTTATATAAATAATATATAAAATATATTTTTTTTTTCAATTTATTCAATTGATTCACAAGTTTTCTTTGTATTAATATTTAAATTTATCAAAATAGTAATATTGAAATTTAATAAAAAAAAATGATTAGAATTCTTATAAAGTATAGACCAACAACTAATTAAAATAATACATGAAGTTGAGTGATATACATGATGTAGTTTTATTATTTATAAATTATAAATCCATCAGTTATGCCGGTATTGTGATTAACTATCATGCAGATGTATATATAATAAACTATAAGTTTATTAAAAAAAAATTATAAGTTAATTAATAATAAAGTGTAAATTTATTGAAAATTTACAGTCAAATATATATCACTTAACCTCATGCATTATTTTAATTAGTTGTTACTCAATACTTTATGAGAATTCTAATCATATTTTTTTATTAAATTTAAATATTACTATTTTGACTATTTTAAATATTAATACAAAAAAAATATGTGAATCAATTTATTGTATATGAATTAATTGAACAAAAATAAAAATACATATTATATATTATTTATATAAAATTTAATTAACTACGAAAATAAAATAATAAAAAATAAAGAGTTCTTTTGTTCATAATAAAACGAGAAGACTGGCAAATGAATATTGAATATTCTGTTTTGCTGCACAAGTGACACAAGTAAAGCTACACTAATTATGAGAAAAAAAAACTATACTAATTATGAAATGCTTTATTTATTTATATTTATTCTATTTAAGAGGAAGAATATGAAATTAATTTAATTTGTTGAATATGCAGCAATATTATAGGTTGAAAAGTTAGATGATGTGCACCAATAAAATACTGAAAGGAGAGTTACGAACCATCCAATTTAATCTAACAGTTATAAATTTAATACCCATTGATGGATAAATATTATGCGCACACACACATATATATATACACACACATATATACGCATATATATATGTATATGTACAAATACTTGAAATGTTTAGTTACTTGAAATATTTTTCTTGTTATTTCTTTTAAACTCACTTTAGGTGTTTATCTAAATCTTTTTATATTTGATTACAAATTTTTTTTTATCACTTTTTAATATCATGTCATCATAATTAATAATTTCATAAATTATAATCATATTACTAATTTTATAAATAAACTATGGGCTTGCAAATTTATTAAAGAGATATTGTTTCGTAACATGTTATATTATGTTAATATAAAATTTAATCAATCATATATTTATTATACCACTTCTTATTTTAAAATTTTATTATATCTTATTTTTTATTTATTGTGGAAAGAAAGAGACTATAGCAAAGTCTACAAGAAATTGATTGGCATAAGAGAAAAATAATATTATTTTCTTGTGAAATTAATAACTAAACAAGATCATTTAAAAGATGAATTTAAAGTTTTCATTGCAAAAAAATTCAAGATGTATCGATGATAAAAAAAGAAGTAATAAATATTGAAAAGAAAAAAGAAGATGAAAAAGTCTCACTATTAAGAAAAAAATCAACACTTTAATTTTGTTCAAACTTTAATTTTTATAAGTTATATTATAATAAGTTTTAATAAGAGTCAACGTGTGAAACAAGGTAGAAAAAAACTAACATGTATATTGTTTGAAACATATATAATGATCAGAGTTTGATCAAATAAGATGATTAGAATTGGATCTCTAGTGTTGAGCCTGAATGTTGAGAGCCTGCAAAGATGAAACAATGGTCAGGAGAGGTCGAGCCTTGTGCCTAGCAAAAATCTTCTGACACTCAAGTCAATAAAGGGCTTTGCTGGTGATTGGAGAAGGAGATTTCTCTTATCTAACCATCTAGTTTTGCAGCTTTTTAGTAAGAGAAAAAGAGATTAGGGAGATGTAAAGTTCAAGCAATCTGGATTAAGTGACGATCCTTCCTTTTAATATGGCTTTACATAGATAGAACAAGTGGTCATGACTTTTTGGAAAAAAGAGAATGCCTCCTGATACAGCATGCTCCTGATTGGTTGGTAGGTACACAAGTAGAGGGGAGTATGGTCTAGGGCCTATCTTTTGTGATGTGCTAAGTGACTGGTAGTATCAGGGGTCAAGGGGACACTGTATGAAGATGCTCCTTTCTCTGGCATATGCAGGTTGACATTATACTTCATGACCTCAGGTGTTGTATGAAACTTTCTAGGTAAGCTACCATCCTTGAGTGAGGAGGGCGAAGCCTATTGAGGGAGGTGAAGCAAACGCTTCGCCTCTGCTGGGATGCTGAGGGCTTCTCTCTGTGCTTGCTCTCAATAGGTCTTATCATTGACTTTAATTCATTGAAGGGTCCAACTAAAGTGGGCTTGGACTACCCTTTAGTCCCAATATTTTATTGAGTTATTTTTAGTCTCTCATCACATGGATTATATGTTTACCCCTCTCAATGATCATGATTACATTTGTAATTACTTTATTGTTTAATTAACTCTAATTAATTCAAATAGAAAGTTTATTCGATTTTGATTAAAAAAAAAAAAAAAAGAACAACAATAGGCACTTGATATATCGTTCATTGGATTCCCGAGAAAAAAAACTGAATTAAAAAAAATTAAGGGGAAAAATAACTGAATAAAAAGAAATAGAAAAAGGGATGGTTCATGAAAATGGAAGCCGAATAACCAAATTGGAGAAGCGAAAACAAAGAATCTTTTTGGGGATCGTTTGTTGTGAAGTGATCCTTTAAGCTAGCTAGCAATATACTACATTAATTTTTTTTTTTAATTTATTGACCAAAAGATAAATAAAAAAAAAATTAAACATTCTTAACATGGTCCAGCATTGACCCCAATGTGATCAATTATCATTTTTATTTTTTTTCAATTTTTAATCATAGTTTTTTTTACAGGGTCTCAAGACGATCCTTCAATTTTATATATCATGAAAGGTCTATTCTAGACTGAATCTTTGATACCATATTATATTAAAGCCCTAGCAAGTATTGCAACTCCACACTAAATTAATTGATTCTTATTAGGTCCAACACCTATTTGCTTTCAAGTATGCAAATTACTTTTCAACAAAATGAGCATAAGAAGGAAGGGAAATAAGGATATGCAAATGTTAGAAGTGAGCAGAAATGGTGTTGGCCTACGAAAGGATGGCTGAAATGCAATGCGGATGCTGCTACGTTTACAGTAAGTTAGATTTCTAGTGCTATAGCAGTATTACGAGACTATTAAGGGACCTTCCTAACTAGTTGTACCTGAAAATTCCCAGGTAATTTTCTATCAAGTGAAGTGGAGGCTATGGTGGGGTTGAAGGAGGCACTTTGTTGGGTAGAATTTTTGGTTAATCAGAAGGTGATTTTTTAGTTGAATTCTATAGGTGTAGTGGATGATTTTTATGGTTCAATGTTAGATCAATTAAAGTTTGGTAGCTTGGTTTTTGTGTGCTGTATGTTTTTGCAACTTCATGAGAGTTGGTAACTGAGTTTTCATGGGAGGAAGGGGAATATAGTAGCACATAATCTATCTTAGGCCACTATGGATTATCCTAGTCCATGTGAATGTGTATGTATTAGCCTCCTCATTAGATATGAAGTATAGGTTCATTATCATTAGATTAATTATAAGTATGTGATAAATTTATAATTTATTAGTGACGAATCTCTAGTTTATGAATAATAAAATGTCTAATTTTTACAGATGGACCTATTCTTAACATATGAATATGTTTTTTAATTTATGAATTTATGGACTATAATTTATAAATCTCAGGTATACTTTCATGAACCTATAGTTTATGAACCTCATCTATAATTTATAAACCTTTTATTTTTAATCTATCAGTACCAGAAAATAGCTATTTAGCGACGGAATTTTCCGTCGCTAAATAGCAAAATTCCGTCGCTAAATTATTATAGCGACGGAATTACGAGGAGAAAATTCCGTCGCTATAACCCTAGTCGCTGATTTTTTTGCGACGGAAATAGGAATCCGTCGGTAATCAGCGACGAAAATTTTGTCGCAAAATTCAGCGACGGAATTTTCGTCGCAGATCCATTGCAAATCCGTCGCTAATCTGTAGTTGATATGTTAGAGTTTAAAACTAAATTTAAATAAAATCCGTCGCTGAAATAAAGCAATCTGTCGCCGTTTTATTGCGATGGAATATTTCGTCGGAATTCCGTCGTAATATATAATTAAAAATTAATTTATTCCGTCGCTATTTAGCTTATATTCCGTCGTAATTTTTTATTTAAAAATTTATCGTTTATTTTTTTCGTCGCAAATCCGTCGGAAAAATGCATCGCAAAATTTTATTTCATCGCAAATCCATCGCAAATTTTTATCATTTAATTTTTTTTAATGATTATGTTATTATATATATTTATATACATTATATTTATATTTATATACTAATATGTTTCAGCAATGTTAACAATATTAATATGAATATTAAATATTCAATTAGTAATAAAATATTAACATAAGTTACACATCATAAAAAAGTAGCAACCATAAATAATAAATCATAAAAAGTAGCAATATAAACAGGAAAAAATTGATAATAGAGTCCTAAATCATCCTCCTAATCATGCTGCTCATCAGTATGAGATGGATCATCATATGCATGATTATCAGCTGCAGTATTATCATTAGCAGCAGCAGCATTATCATCATTACTCGGAGGATCATTCTGGACAGATGAAATAGGATCCAAGCCTCTTGCAATCATAAAACTCTCCAGGCGATGAAGGCGTTCTGTCAGCTCTCGTTCTCTCTCCGATACCATCCTTTGTAACTGCTGTTGAATTACTTCTTGAACTCCTGGACTTGAAATCAATCGAATCATATCCCTATTCATTGCTTGGCTGGGAAGAAGCAGTAGGAGGGACAGATGGTGGGTAAGTAGCAGAAGATGAGCTACCACCTGAATGTCCATAATATGACGATGCACAAGAACCGACTCCATAAATCCTCTTCTTCTTGTTCTCCCCTCTAATAGCTCTCAAGTATAAGTCCAACTCATCAGCAACAGCTGGCTGATCGGATCCTGATGTTGGCTGAGACATCTCTCCACGCAATCTCACAATCTCATCCTATTAAATAATTCAATTAACGAATTTTAGTTATATAAAAAGGTTGCACATAATTTTTATTATTTTTTAAAATTACAAGCTGAAATTTTATAATAAAATAAATTATAAAGTTTTGAGAATTTTGAATTTTTCCATCTTTAGAAAAAAATTTATTTATATAAAAATATTTCACAAATGAATTAAACTAACAAATAAAATTTTAGACTTACATGAACTGCTTTCGAGCGAGAATCAACAAAACTTCCATCAGCCTTCCTAGTATGAGTGCGGATGAAAATCTCCGTCGGCAGTGGATCTCTTCCCAACGTAGAAGCCTTTAAAACATTACAAAGTATTTAAATTTTATATTTTTCACAAACTGCTAAGGACATTTAAAAAATTTGTACTTATATAGTAAATTAGAATATATACTAACCAATCTACGGTGATGCTCCTCATGGGAGATAGAACCGCCTGTATGGCAAGATGGCCCACTACCATCACCCCCTGATTCAGAACAGCGATTCTTAGATGCCGTAGCAGACTTTGTTATCCTATGATCTTTCTTCCATTCCTCACACCACTTCTTATAGACATCCTCTTCAAGAAATTTTGGCTTTTTACCAGACCTCTTTACACTACTAACCATGTCAGAATATCGCAATGCACACTTCTTCTTCCAAGCAATTTTCACCTTTGAATCTATAGCCTTATCCCAAACAAAATTTTTCTGCAACAAAGTGTTAATTGACTATATATATATATATATATATAAACTTTGACAAAAACATTCCCTATATATATGAAATTTTTCATATTAATAAATCAAATTAAAATTTATAATTTTGACAAAAACCTCCCAAATATATATGAAATTTTTCATACTAATAAATGGAATTAAAATTTATAACTTCGACAAAAACCTCCCTAATATATATGAAATTTCTCGTATTAAGAACTGGAATTTATAGAAATTTCGGTAAAACTATCTCTATATACTAGAATTATCCTCCTATTAACAGTTGAAAAAATAATATAATTATTGTCCAAACACTTCAATATCATCAACATAATACATTATCATATAAATTGCCCAACCCGGGCCTCCAAGTAATAACCCCTTCCGCCATAACAGAAATCTATCATAATAATCATAAGTTTTTATTATTAAATTACAAGTAAATTTCTAACAAATAATTAAATTTATATGGCCGAATAATCAAATTAAAGCTATATATATAAAAACTTTGACAAAAACCTCCTATATATATATGAAATTTCTCGTATTAACAACTGAAATTTATACAGTGATTTACTAATATTTTACTTAAACAAATATATATAAGATAATTAGATCAATCAACACAAAATTCACCATAATTACATATACAAATGTTAAAAATCTATAAAAATTTCGGCAAAACTTCCCCCATATACTGAAATTATCCACCTGTTAACAGTTTACAAAATAATATAATTATTTCCCAAACACTTCAATATCATCAACATAATACATTATCATATAAATTGCCCAACCCGGGCCTCCAAGTAATAACCTCTTCTGCCATAACACAAATCTATCATAATAATCATCAGTTTTGATTATTAAATTACAAGTAAATTTCTAACAAATAATCAAATTTCTATAGCCAAATAATCAAATTAGAGGTAAAATTCAAACAAATAATTAAATTATAATTAAAACATTTAATATTTATATTAATTACCTTAAATTCTTCCCAGTAATAATCCTCAACTTCCTTTGGCACTTCCTTCTAAGAATAGCCTTTTGGATATATCCTCTCCTTGAAGATCTTAGTGATCATCTTTGCACACTCGCTAGATGGAAACAAGCTATAATACATAAATTATAAATAATTAATATATAATATTAGTAAAATATTAAATTTATGAAATTGGTATTAAAAAATTATAAACGAAATTATACTTAACTCATTTGAATTTAAAACAGTGACAATGATCTTTCCATCACGACTCCTCTCATAAGTCTCAATAGGTGCATAAGCATAAGCACCCTGCGAAGAGCTATGACCGGCCTCAGAAGTTGATGCTGATGCAGTATGACTTGTAGGAGTGGGTGCTACCTCACCAGGTGTCTCATCAGGATTAGGAATACAAGATGATGATGATGAAGGGCCTACTCCCGGATAACTAGGAGGAGCATTAGTATTAAGTGGTCGAGGCGGCCTAATAGAAGGAGGTGCTGTCGAACCAAAAGGAAGTGCTGACAAACTCAAAGGAGCATCAATAGGGGGATGTATTGGCGGAGTCAAAGACTGAAGCTGAGGACACAATGGACTTGGATCTGTAGTACCTCTACCACGTCCCCTACTAGGTGCAACACCTCTGCCACGCCCCTTAATAGGGACATTACCTCTCCCACGGCCTCTATCCATACCTGAAATCATATGAAATTAAATTAATAAAAAAAATATTATTTTGCTTGTTATACATTTATATACTCACACACAAACAAGATAATTGTATACAAGTAAAACAAAATATTTTATATTATCACAATAATAGAGTTAAAACAAAATATTTAATATTATTACAATAATATAATTACAATATGTCATTAGATAAACAAATTATTAAAAGATCTTATGCATCTAAATCACTATCTTCAACATCATTCAACTCTTCATCAAATTCTGCTTCCCCTTCTATTTCTGACTCTATTGGTGCTTCATCTTCTGTTTCAACCTCTTCAGTGTCTAATTCATTACAAGAACCAAGTGGATCATTAAGTGATTGATCCTCATCGATAGGCGCAAGTGACACTTCCCTAGCATCGACAACATCCTCTTGGAAAGGTAAAACATGCGATGGAAGGGTGTTCATTTGTGATTTGGCTACCTCAACAACTGGTCTAGTTTTAATCTTGCATACAGCCCACCAATTTGTATCGACACCTTTACAACCAGGATATGGGACATAATATACTTGAACTGCTTGCATTGCCAAGATAAATGGTTCGTATTTATTAAATCTTCTTCTCATATTGATATCAACAAGCTTATAATTTTGATGTATTTTCATCCCTACATTTGGTTTTGGATCAAACCAATCACATTTGAATAGTACAGTCCTCTTAATTGGTAGTGTCGGATTCTCCAATTGCAGTACCTCTATCAGTCGACCATAATAATTACTTGATTGTCCCTTAATACATACTCCACTATTATTTGTGACTTGTCTATCACTATGCACTTTAGTGTGAAATTTGTATCCATTGACAAAGTACACAGGATAACAAGCAACAGTCCATAAAGGACCCATTGCTAAAGACTGTATGAAAGGGTTCGAGATGCCATTTGTTGGATTGTTTGCCTACCAAATAAAATATAAAAATTTATAATTAATAAGCCAATATTGTTGTAATAAGTACCATTTATAACTATGAACAATTAATAAGAAGCACTCACATATAATTCGAACCAACTAGCAAATTCATGTTCTAATATGTCATCTATCTCCATATCAGTGATTGTTGGTCGAGAGGTTCGTAATTCCTTAATGTAGACCCTTAGAAGAAAATAAAATAATTAAATATAAAGTTACAATATGATAATAAGGGATAAGAATGACATCGAAGCAGCTCTATCTATTAACTTACTCAATAAATGGAGAAACATCTTCACAATTCAACAGAATATATGTACGAGCTACATTATACTCCTCCAATGTCAAACGCCTTATTTTTGCTTTTCCATATGGACGACCCAGATGAGTAAAGATTGCAATGTTTCCTTCTATTTCTTCTCCTTCCAATTGTCCTCCATCATCATTCCATGGCACTTTTCGATGCCTTGTGTGCACTTTAGGTTCAAAATAAAAGGAACAAAAGGATGAAGCTTCTTCCACTAAATATGCATTGCATATAGAACCTTCAACCTTAGATTTATTCTTGACATTGTTTTTCAAGTGTCGAAGGAAACTATAAAGATATATAAAAGAAATATAAGTTAAAATACTAGAATAGATGATGAACATTAACAAGTTGAATATCCTAAAATATTCATACCGTTCAAATGGATACATCCATCTATATTGAACTGGACCTGCAATCTTCACTTCATAAGGCAGATGAACTGGAAGATGTTCCATAGAGTCAAAGAAACCAGGAGGAAATATCTTCTCTAATTTGCATAGAATGACTGGAATTTCTTCTTTTAATCTGACCATGTCTTCTACATGAATCACGGTTGAAGTAAGATCTTTGAAAAATAAACTCAATTCTGTAATAGCTTCCCAAACCTTCTTTGGGAGAAATGCATGAAAAGCAATTGGTAACAATCGCTGCATAAATACATGGCAATCATGACTTTTCATCCCAAACAATTTATATTTTCTCATGTCAACACATCGACCCATATTAGACACGTATCCATCAGGAAACCTAAGGCTCTTCACCCATTCACATAGGACTTTTTTTGACTCTTTATCCAATGTGTAGCATGCCTTTGGATATAACTTAGTTACTTCATCTTGTTCAAGCTCGGGTCTCCTACACAATAGCTTCATATCAGCTCTAGCTTTAGCATTATCCTTAGTCTTCCCATCTATGTTCATTATAGTGTTGAACACATTCTCGAAAACATTTTTCTCAATGTGCATCACATCCAAATTGTGACGTATGAGAAGGGAACTCCAATAAGGTAAATCCCAAAAGATGCTTCTCTTCCTCCAACCACAACTCTTACAAATAGGAGCATTATGATCATTCGCACCAACTTCAGTAACCTTTTTCAAAGTCAGTTTCTCAATTTCCTCAAGGATCTGTTGTCCAGACCATAATGGGGGTGCTAACTTCTCAACCGTAGTTCCCTTTATAAAATGAGTCTTATCACGTCGAAATGAGTGATATGGTGGTAAGAACTTACGATGATTATCAAATCATGACTGCTTTCCACCTTTAGGTAGGGTGAATGCATCAGTTTCATCATAACAATAAGGACAAGCTAGCCGTCCGTGAGTACTCCAGCCAGATAACATAGAATATGCTGGGAAATCGCTTATTGTCCACATCAAAGCAGCTTTCATATGGAAATTTTGCTTATTTGACACATCATATGTCCAAACTCTAACATCCCACAACTGCTTCAATTCTTCAATTAAAGGTTGCAAATACACATCTAACTTGTCGTTAGGGTTATTCGGGCCTGGAACAATCAACGTAAGGAACATGTACTCCTCCTTCATACATAACCACGGAGGCAAATTATACGGGGTGACAATTACTGGCCACGAGGAGTATTGTTGTCCCGATTGTCCAAAAGGCTGAAATCCATCTGTGCATAGTCTGAGTCTTACATTTCTACTCTCAGATGCAAACGATAAATGAGTTTGATTGAAATGCTTCCATGCTTCACTATCTGAACAATGGTGCATAATGCCTTCTTCCTCATCATGGTTGGCATGCCATGTCATGTACTTTGTTGTGGATTCTGAGGCATATAATCTCTGAAGTCTAGGAGTAAGAGGAAAGTAATACATCTTCTTATATGCAACATTTTTCTTTCATTTCGCATAACCTCGTCTAGGTGCTTTATACCTGGGTTGACCATAGAACTTGCAATTAAGCATATCAGAATCACTCTTCCAATATATCATGTAACCTTTACTACAACAATCAATTTTCTCCACTGGAAGTCCTAGACCTTTGACTAACTTCTTAGTGCAATAGAAGTTATCAACCATCATGTTATCTGCTGGTAGGATCTCTTTAATAAATGATAACATATCATCATAACACCTTTCAGATAAGTGGTGTTCTGACTTCATGTTCAATAACCGAGCTACAGCAGATAACTTTGAGTGTTTCTCACATCCTGGCCACAACTCTTCGTTAGCAGCTCTGAGCATATCATATAAATTTTGAGCTGATGGATTAAGAGCTTCTTCTGTAGCATCCCAATTAAAGTCTGGACCAGCCGCATCCATAACTAATCTATTAAATACATCCGACGAATTTGGCTGACTAACTGATTCACTTATACCAAAATTAAAGTTCATCTGATAAGATGTCCCAACATTTTCTTCTTCACCATGCAATTTCCATACATAGTAATCTGAAACAAATCCGTGTCTCAAAAGATGTAGCTTCATAACTTCCACATCTTCATAACTGCGGTTCTGACACTTAGTCCTTTTGCACGGACACTTAATCTGCATTCCTTGCTTATATCCAAGTTGGCTACATACAAACTCAATAAACTGATCTACCCCTTCCACAAAATTAGGATTTAAATACCCATCAATTGTTCTAATATACATCCATTGTCGATTTGAAGTCATCTTGCACTCCTGTAGGTATAGAATATTAAGAACGAGAAATATCAACTTATTACAATCCACTAGCAAAATGTAATAACCATAAACTTTTGTAGTTCTAAACATAAATCCTCACACTTAACCTAAATCTTTTATTAATCCTTATATTTGCTTTCTTAAAAGGTAAGAACCTAACCATTCAGAAAACCATTCCTATGTAATCAATTAATGGTACATGATTTTAATCATAAAGCTGTCGAAATTTCCACAGCATGTCACTATAGTTCTCGAAGTGCACTAGTTGAAATACGCACAAATAAAATATTTATGCCTACCTCACTGTGCACCCGAGAACATATAGGTCATACTGTTTAAATTTCAATGACAACTTTATGATTAAATATGTTACCTAATTGAAAAGGATGATATTTTCCAAACTGTCCACATTGGACAATTCAGTGACATCTCACTATCACAGTGAGAATGACACTAAACGGTTATCTAAGATTTACTAAACTATTTAATTTTCATAAATTCAAGAGAAAATTCGGTAACATCTCCCATATATATATGATGGTCCACTGCATAAAATATAATAAAATTTATTGTATTCTATTGGACATGCCTCATAGCCCATTTTGGGACTCATTATTCACAAGTAACTATAACGTTCAAAGGCACCAAATTAATAAAATTAAAAATTCACTCATAATAGAAGTGAACAATAAATAATTCTATTTTAACTTTAAATATTAAATACATAAATAATATCAAATGAGCGAGTAAATGTGTGCGTGCATGTATGTCTATATTGAGTTCTAAATCACATAGTTCTTGTAATACCACTAAATCAAAATTAATTGATGATGATGACCACATTAAAGATAATTGGTGATAAGCTACTATTATTATTCACATGTTCTTTGTTAATAGCTAGCTTAAGTAACAATTTGTATACTTTTGGAGAGTGGTTAAGAAAAGTAGATCTAAAATCTTAAACTAAAATAAGTAAATATCTTAGCATTGATTATCTTTTTATAGGTCAGGGGCTTGTATCTTCCCTACAGCTGTGAGCTGTCATGATGTTGATATTTCATAAGTTGGTTGTCCTCTTTCTTTTCCATTGTCTTTTTTGTCTTTCTTTTTTCAAGATTCATGATTTCAACTTGACATCTTTTTTCCACAATCTCACATTTTGATTTCATTTATCTTATAATTCCTGATTTCTCTTTTTATTTTTTAACCGTCCGATCAAAATATGATCATAATTGTACATGTTCTCTTCATATTAAAATTTTAAATTCTTAACTAACAATATATATATATATATATATATATATATATATATATATATATATATATATATATATATATATATATATATATATATATATATATATATATATATATTCTACATCATGCTTTCTAATCGGATTTTTGATCGGAGTGTTATTAGGTACAAATATTACAAAAATTTTAATATTTTTTATAATATTGTCAAGATTTAAAGTTTATATTGTAATTGTAAAAAAGTGTACAATTTGTTAATTGTTTTTCTATAACCCAATATTATATATAGTTATATTTATTTTAAATATGGGATATCAAATTTATAGTAAATTTTATAATTTAATATAAGCAAAATATAAATTCAAATATTTTTGACACAAAAATAATTGAAGTTCAAATATAAGATCAAGAGGTTTATAAAGGATTATTAGCTAAAATTAAGAATTATACACACATAACACTATTAAATCATAAGAGACAAATTGGGTTGTGATTAAATTGACTCTTTTTGTTTTTTTTTTCCCAAATAATTGACTGATGGATTAGTTTTGAATTGATTTATATACTTTTAACAATTGGTTTTAGTAGAAAATCATGGCTGGAATTAATTGCAATGACAGAACAAGTTGGGGAGTGAATGAATAGGGGGGGAATTAGCAAAGAAAATTCAAAGAAGTGAAGACAGAGAGAGAATTAGCTGTAGTAGATTTGGGAGTCCCAAAGAAATCTTTAAGTGGGACCAAAACACCCTTTTCCATGCTTGGACTTTTGTCTCCTTTCAAAAATATATTCAGACCACTGCACATCAAATCTTGGAGTTGGAGATAGCTATTCTCTTCTCTCCCTCTCTCGCCTTGCTTCTTCTACTGTCTCACCAAACTACATTTATTTCATTTTCATTTTCTCTTCTCGTGATATTATCACCTCATCTTTTTTCCTATTTCTTTTTCTATTTCGCGCAACCACAGTAAACTATAGGCAATTAGTTCTGAAAATGAAGAGTGCTTGCGGATAGTTAGATGGAAAAGAAATTTAGTGCTTGCAGAAATTCAGATGGAAAAGAAATTTTAGTGTGTAGACGGGTTGTGAATGGCACTGTATTGCTATAGTGGCAAAATTACAGAAAAAGGAACAAAAATTGAGTCAACAACTGAGATTAGGTTTTTTGGTGGTATTGTTCAAGAAGTTTTATTATGACTTTTGTTATTTTCTACTCTCAAAGCACTTCCTTTGGTGACGACTCCTACATTCGCATTTTTGCATGAAAGTCCAAAATTCATGTTTCTTACATGCTAATTGCTTATGTAGCTTATGCTAATAAGGGCTCATCATATCATCTGAACATTCCCAAGGAGAATATTGTGTAGAATCTCAATGACTTGAGGAAATTAAAATGGTGGTTATGGTGTTGGTGACATAAGAATAATAATGAAAAATTAATGAGAAAGCAACAATCTAAGTGACATGAGGAATAAAAAAAATGGTGGTGATATAATGAGTGACATAGCAATATAAACATAACATAATAAGAACAATAAGTACAGAAATAAAGTTTGCCTTGTCATATAAAACCTTTTCGGCATGGGTTAAGATAATGCCACACGGTCCCTTTTGTTACAATATTAATGGATGCTGCCCTTATTGTTTTCTAATTTGTTTTTGGCTGCTGATTAATATCCTCTAGGTAATTAAATGGATGCTAAGCAAAGGGCAGGGAAATACATTTGGAACGTATGGACAGTTAATTCAAGCGTTAGACATGGACCATAGAGTAGAAGAAGCACACTTGTTTTGGTTGAAGAAAATTGGTACAGATCTTCACTTAGTACCTTGGCAGTTATGCAAGCTCATGATATCTATATACTATAGAAACAACATGCTAGAAAGCCTCATAAAGGTATGCTCGACTCATGCTTTGAGAGAGAAGCTGAAGCTGTTTTAATGTCTATGATGTAGTTGTTTGATTAGATACTTGTCCATTTGCCCTTGTCCCTATCATAATGATATATTCAAGATTTTTTTTTAATGGTATGAAGCTACAAAATTTGGCAGTCAAGCTATACAATGTCTATGATGTAGTTGTTTGATTGGATACTTGTCCATTTGCACTTGTCTCTATCATAATAATATATTCAAGATTTTTTCTTTTTAATGGTATGAAGCTACGAAATAGAAAAAGAAATAGGAAAAAAGATAATCCTAACTGAACTAAACAAAATTTACAAAATTTCAGAAATTATGCAACAAACAATTTCAGCAACAAGCATTAAAAATCTATCAAATTAAAGCTATTACAAACATAATAAGGCAAATTAAATATATCAAAATTAAGTAAAGCTATCAAAATTAAGGCTATTAAAAATATAACATAAATTATAACCAAAATAGATCAGAAATTAAGATTCACGAACCAGAAGCGAGAGAGAGATCCTGCGATGAACCAGAGACAATGTGAATCACCAGAATCGACAAAGAGAGATGGGGAAACGGTGGAGGATTTAATTCATTCCTCTGTCAACAAGAACAAAACCAGTTAGTCAAATCAAATTCAAGAACAAAATAACCCATTATTATTTCATATAATCATATTCAACCATCAACCAACACAACAAAAATAAAAAAAAATAACCAAAAATGGATCAAAAATAACCAACAGTCCAAACAAATTCATATTCTCACAATGCATAATTGGAAAAAATCCCAACAAAAGCTTACAAAATTATGTTATTGACATGGATTTTCACATGAAATCACAGAAATTTGAAACAAATACAAAGAAAAAAAAAAGGGTCACAGAACTGGGCCTGCGATAATGCCCAGATGCGTGACCACCAGAGTGAGAGAGAGAGATCCTGCGCCAAATCAGAGACCCACGAACGCCCAGAAGTGAGAAGGAGAGATGAGGAAACAATGGAGGACAACCAGATGCCCAAAAAATACCAAAATCCACTAGCTATACAACCCAGAAGCAAGACAGAGACAGGGAAAATGGTGGCTTCTGTTTCGTTCCCAGGACTTCAAGATAATCCAGTACCCCTTTTAAATCCAGTACCCCGTTGTCAAATTTTTCATTAAACAAACGAAATTTGAAGGGAAAGTGGCTGTTTTGATTTTGGCAAATCTGAAGAGAGAAAGAGGCAGAGGCAGACGAAAGTGAAGGCGTCCCACCTAATTAATTGGCTGTCCAATTAATTAAAAAGATTTTTAAAAATAGCGACGGATTTCCATCGCTATTATAAAATAAATCTGTCGGTAAAATTAAAAAATACTTTTTTTATTGGGTCAGCGACAAAAATAACAACAGAATAATTCATCGCTAATTCTGTCGCTAATCCGTCGGTAATTTGTGGCGCCAACATTTGGCGCTAATTTTTTAGCGACGAAATTATTCAGTCGCTGATCTATCAGTAATATGTCGCTAATATGTCGGTAATGTGTCGCTATATTTTTTAATTTATTTTTTCTATTATCTTTAAAATCCGTCACTGTTTTTAGCCGATCTGTCGCTATTCAGCGACGGAAAATTTCCGTCGCTAAATTCCGTCGCTATTTAGTGAATTTCTAGTAGTGTATGAACCTGTAGTTTTTATAATTAGTACTAATAATTTTTACTGATGAACCTATTGTTCATAACTTATGATTGTGTTTTGTAATTTAAAATTATGAAAATGAAACAGATTGAAAGAAAAAGAGAAAGAAAGAGAGACAAAGAGACTAAGATATCAATAGGTAAATCAAGAGTTTGAATTGAGGATTCAATTATAGAAACAATATGCTTCTCTCTGCTTTGAAAAATTTTCGCCATTGATTATTATATTCAATCTCTATTTCATGAATTTGGAGGAGAGATAAAGAGAAAATTATCAATTTTTGATGAATTCATCATTATTGCAAGGGTTTACAATTTTTGTTTACAAATTTTGGAGAAGAGAGAAAATAACAAGAGAATTTTTAGATATGAAAATGAAGCTCCGTTAACCTAAGTTGTTATTTTGAAAGAAAAAAAATTTCGTGTGCACCTAGTCCACAATGCATTGTGTGGATCCAACTCCACGATATAGCAACTTCGCCCCCTTCCCAAACCAATAGTCAAATACTAAAAATAATGGGTCTGCTAAAAACCTGAAACTAATAGCTTTTTTTATTAGTTTGCCTTTGATAATGGGCATTTGAGCATGCCCTGATCCAAGTCTTCTAAATATCAAGCTTGTGCACATGCCTCTCTTATCCTTCTTTGCTTGACACCTATTGTAAAAAAATGTTACTCTATAGGTGTTTCTTGATGGGCCATTTTTAATCATTATAAGGCCTGATTTTAGATCATTAACTATAATATCTTTAAGGGTTTTTTTTAGATAAATACATAAAAAAGGGAAAATAATTATAAAAATATATACACAATAAATTTTTTATAAAAAGAAGCTCCAACCTATTTTTAATTACAAAATTATGCTCATAGACTTTCACTACTCTTGCAAATCAAAACACATCTACAATAATTCAATCTTTACCTCTATGTATCCAACCAAAACGCGTGTACATCCTTTTTTGAGTTATAAACTACATGACCCAATAATATATGGGCACGACAAATAACGGTACTAGCTTTTTTTTTTTTTTAATGGCCAAATACAATGGTACTTGCTTTCCTCCCATGTTATGAATCAAATCAATTTTTTGATATCAATATAATAGAAATTTGAATTTTTTTAATACATGAAACAAAAGAAAATTTTGGAGTTAATTTATATTAAAATAAATTTTATTGATATATGATTAATATTTTTAATATATTATATTTTAACATAATGTCAAAAAACAAAAAAAATAAAAATGATAAATTAACAGTAAATGATAACATATATATATATATATACTAAATATATGTTTAGCATCTACAACTATTTTATGTATATACAAATTGTCTATTTGAAAAAATTAAAAAGTTAAACTAACATTGTAAATTGTATACATATACCATAAATTGGTATACTTTTAGTATATGCAACTATTTTATATTTATACATATTACAAATATGAAAAACAAAACAAAATAAACGTAATGGTATACTTACACCATAAATTAGTATACTTTTGGTATCTGCAACTATTTTTTATTTATTTAGATTGCAAATATAAAAAACAAAAATAAAGTAAAATTAAAAAAACAAAAATAAAGTAAATGTAAATGTTATATGTATACCATAAAGTGCTATATTTTTAGTTTTTATTTTTTGGTATCTGCAACTACTTTATATTTATACAAATTGAAATTATGAAAAAAATAAAAAGATAAAGTAACAATAAATGGTATACGTATACCATAAATGAGTTTATGTTTAGTATATGTTTGGTATCTATAACTACTTTTATATTTGTACATGTAGGAAGTATGAGAAAAAACTACAATATAAGGTAACGGTAAATAATATACATAAACGATAAATTGGTATACTTTAGGTATATTTTTGGTATCTGTAACTACTTTACATTTATACAAATTGCAAATATAAAAAAATGAAGGTAAAAGTAAATTGTATACATATACCATAAATTGGTATACTTTTGATAAATTTTTGATATATGCAACTACTTTATATTTATACAGATTGCAAATATGAAAAAGAAAATAAAATAAAAGAAATGGTATACGTATACCATAGATTGGTATACTTTTGGTATATTTTTGGTATCTGCAACAATTTAGTATTTATACAAATTAGAAATATAAAAAATTAAAATACAAAGTAACAGTAAATGGTATATGTATACCGTAAATTGACATACATTTAGTGAATGTTTGATATCTGTAACTATTTTAAATTTATACGAATTAATTAAATTAATTAATTAAAAATTTTAGTTAAATTAATTACTAAGTGTGGTGTATAAAAAATTAATCAATAGATTTTTTAAAAAAATAATTCATAAGTGCAATTAGAAAGGAATAATATTAATAACTAATAATTTTATATATTATAATAATAATATAATAAAATCAAATTATTCAGAAAATGACAATTATTGCTAAAATAACAAAATTATTTTAGTTATTAAAATTTTTAGTTCAATATTTGAAATTTTTAGAAGTTAAATCTTGAATTTCAATATGTAAAAAAATTTATGAATTAGATAAGTCGAACAATTGAAAATTTTAATATTATCGACTAAATAGCTAAATAATTCACTTTAGAAAAAAAATCCAAATAATTCAGTTTAGCAAAGCCAAGAAATAAATGTATAAAAATATTAATTATGGATTTCTAATTTATTTATAATCAGCTTGATCTTCCTTTAGAATGAAAAAAAATCAATAAATAAAACATGTGTATGTAATATAATTTTATAAATAATAAAAGTAATAAAATAGTGATGAATTTGGACTATATAGTTGATCTTTGTATTTATAAAAGTCTAGCAAAATTATATTTAGATGAAATCAAATTTGGCCATTTTAATTCCATCTTGCAATATATAATGAAATTAGTCTATTTGGATACTCAATTATTTAAATTAATGCTAGATTTAAATTAGAGTTTCACATGCAAAAATATTAAAAATAGACACGACAAATTTCAAATGATTATTCAATTATTTTAGATGACTAGTTATTAAAATGGTTTATTTTGTTAATTATTTTACTAGGAATTTAAATTTTTTCTTCTATCCAAATGTTTGCAGTGATAAAAATAATATATACATATGAAAAATGAGATAAAGTCATTTTTTATGAGGTTAAAAGAATATAGAGACTAGAATGGTTTAATTAATGATACTAATAATAATTAATGGAAAGCAACAAAAAAACACAAGAGCCACAAAATGCAAAGAGTGTATTTTTTTTTTTTTGAACTAAAATTAAAGAGGGAGTATAAAAATAAATAGGAGAGAAAGATGAAGTATAAAAATAAGTAGGAGAGAATAGAAATTTTAAAAAATAAAAATGAGAGTGAAATTGTAATTAAAAATAAAAAAAAGAGTATATGGTGTAATTTCCTCTATCTTTAATAAGTAGCCAAAGAAAAAGTTATTCTTAAGACAAACCAACAACTCTATAAAGATTGATAGGTGAGATTAGCCTCCATTATATTTTTCTAGTTCTATCCTAGACAGATCCTCTTGATTTTTTCATTAATTGTTTGCTTTATGATCTAAACTCTATTATCAATTAAGTTATGTTTCATTTTGCTTACAAAAGAAAAAAGGATTGTGAAGACATGGAAAAATATTTAATCATTATAATTTTCACATTTTTTTAAGACATGGAAAAGTATTTAATCAATATTTTTAAGATTGTGTACAATTAATGTAGATTTAAATATCTGTTTGCAAGAAGTAAAGTTAAAAACTCAGAAATACACAATTTGTTACCATTTATGTAAACAAATTAAGATGTTGTTTTCAAGTATATGATATGAAGTGATACAATTGGTTATCAATCAATTGAAAAAAAAAAAAAAAAAAAGAAAATCTCATGCTCTAGCCTTTAGTTTAGTTGCCAAATGAGTTAGGAATTCTACATATATCTTATTCATGAAGGTTGGATTTCAAATAGACACAGTTTTTAAAAAATTATTCATTCACTAATTAAATATATACAAGATGGACTATACTAAGTATAGGTAATATTAATTTTATCCACACAATATTGAGAGATTCTAACCTATGATCTCTTTGATTTCAAGGTCTCAATCTCATGTTTCTAATATAATTTAATAGTTATTTGTCATCACACATACATAATCTTTAAATGTTGACAACGAAACCCTGAAAATATTTTCCAACTTCAACGCGTGGGGACCAAAAACTTTGAACGCGTTAGATAACAATTTGATATTATATTTAGCAAAAGAGAAAAAGGTATTGACAATGGAGACTTACAAGAACACTTACAACTTATATCAAACGTCAAAAGATATATAAAGCATATAGCAATTGACAACCATTCAGCGACTACAACCTGAATCATTTGAGAATATACCTCATAATATTTCATTTTTTCTTTATTAATTTTTCTTTTAATCATGTTTTGTAATTCAATTCTCTTAAATCGAATTCGCTCTGATACCATAAAAAAATGTTCATAGTTTATATATAATTATGAGAATTTCAATATCAAAAATTAATTTTTGAGATTGAAAAATCTAATTATATATAAGCTCATTTAATATCTTATATTTAATACTGATATATGATTTGGCTTAGTAATTAGTTGGTTCATTGGTGATAGCATTGGTGATAGCTAGCAATTAATAATGAGTAAATGTTAATTGATAGATATTCATTATTTGTTAAAGATTGATTGAGATTCAAATATCTCATCTTCTAATGGTTTAAAAAAATATTTATTAAGAATTTAAAAAATGTTTTTAACATATAAAATAATTTCTAATAGTATAATTATTTCTACATATATAAAATATATTATTTTAATTTTAATATGTTATATAAACAAAAGAAATATTAATTATGAAAAATAAAACTAATTTTTATATATTTAAGATGTTTTAGTTTCAAAATGAAAAGATGTTTGAAATATACATATATTAGTTATTTTAAACATTATGAATAATTATTTAAATAAAGACATGCGAAAAAAAAATTTATTAATAATTTTTATAAGGATAAGATTATCATAAAACATTAATTTTTAACGGATAAGAAAAGATTGCAAAATAAAGTTTTGAAATTAACAATTGGTGTAACAATTAACAACTAAAGACTATATATATATTTTTTACAAGGAAAGTATAAAAAATTATTATGTAATTTAATCATTTCATATTTTCGAATCTATAATTTTTTTTTTTTTTGATAAAATAGAGTTTATAATTTACACCTTAATAATTTGGGGTCAACAAATCTAATAGTATTAGTGTCTACTAACGTGACCCTTATGCTATGCGGTAGTAGTAATACTTATGCCATTTAAGCATAACATTAATAGTAGTTAACGCCGTTGATACTCTAGAGTTCAAATTATTAGTGGTGCAAACTACAAATTTTATTTATGAAAAGAAATTTCAAATACCTCAAAGTTTTTTAAAAAAAAAGTTTAAATCATACTGTACTTGTTTTATACTTTTTTCCATTTTTTTATTTTACCAAATAGATTGAGTTAATTATTGAAAATTAAAAAATTATCGATTAATTTCTTATACCTAAATCAAACACACATGAAGAATTAAAAATAAAAAAAATAAGAAAAAGTGAATGATTTTTAGAGGCTAGAAAAAGAAGAAGAAATGCGTATGCCTAGGGTTAGCGGCAGTGTCAAGTTGGTGGGGTTCTAGTTTTTAAATAGCACAATCAAAGGCAATTGGGAGGAAAGAGGAAACCTCAAGCTATTAATTCTTGTTATGTCAATAAAATTTGATATAATTCAATAATATTTAAATAATTTTCATAACCAAAATATTGTAGGATTAAATCGTAATTGAAACTCTTTTTAGAAAAATGATTGCCAATATACATGAATTTATGGACATTGATAATCTAATATTAAGTGCAAGAATGCAGATGACTACACACTGCATCACTATGCTAATAGGAATAATTAGAGTAGTCTCAATTCACCCTTTATATATATCAAATTCTTTATTATAAAGAATTATCTTAAAAAATAAAAGTTCAATATATTTTTTATTTTTAAAAAATAAAGAAAAAAGTTAATTTGACTATCTAAATATCACTCTCTATTATAATTTTAATTAATGCAACACAAATTTCTGTACACTTTATTTAAGATAATTTTAATACTATTTTTTCTATTTGACAATCTTAAAGAATAAAAAATTAAAATAATTAATACTTATGAAATAAAGTAAATAAAGAGTAAAATATAAATAGTTTATTGGATTTAAATAAATTTTTTTATTTTTTATCAATTAAATGCTTTTTATTAAATAAAATATACTCTTTAAAATAAAGAGCACTGTTAGGGATGCTCTAATATTAACAGACATAATTGAGTGATAGTGTATTTTATAGATGAAAAAATATTCATCAATTGATAAAATAGAACAATATAAAGTCATATTATAATTCCTAAACAATAATATCAAAATAAATTAAAAATATAAATAATGATAGCACTAATCTAATTTTGAAATATTAGATCATATTCGGTGGTAAATAATAATCATTATTTGACTCTTCAAATGATTTTTATGCGAGTTCAATATGGACAACAACAAATATAGATTCGTGGCTAAGTGTAACACTTGCAATTCGTATTGAATCATCAACCAAATAATAAACCAATAAAAAATGACAGAGCTACCATTAAAGGGATAAAAAATAGATCCACCGTATAAGGAAATATAAAGAAATAAAATTATAAAATAAATCAATCAAAAAGAGAAGCAATATAAACAAATAATATATGTTCAAAATATTTATCATTTAAAATTTCAGCATATGGATTAATAAAATTATTAAATTATCATAATTATAAAATAAAAATATTAAAATATCTTTTTTTATTTTGATGTAGAGAAATAAAAGCAATTATAATTAATAAGGGGAGAGTAAAGTTAAAAAAAAAATAACAAATACCTTTTTGAAATCCTAGAGTGACATATATTTTAAAATTAAAAAAATACTAAAATAACAAATATTTTAAAATGGGTGGAGTAATAAAATTTGACTACAATAAAAAAATAAGAATAGTCCACCATCCACTTAAAGAAGACTGACAAAGATCTTAAAAAAGAAAAAGAAAGAGTCTTTTAAAAAGAAAATAGTGATTGTGTATTTTTTGAACGATATAAAAATAATTAGGGATGGCAATTTAACTTGATCCAACGAGTATCTGCTTTGACCCAACTCTATTGGGTTGGATTTTACTCCTCCCATTTAGTGGTAGGGCGGATATGATTTTAGATTTTAATACTCGTTACATATTTGAGTTGGTTGCGGATATAGTATATACCTATCCAGTACCACACCTTATTATATATATTATATTTTTTTAATTTTTGAAATTATATATATATATATATATATATATATATATATATATATATATATATATATATATATATATATATATATATACACGAATTATAGAATGAACTATAAAAATTATATAAGCAAATATTTCATCTTCTATTTTGCAATATAAGTATCATGTTATGTAATCAGATATGGATTAAAATTATATACTCCGATAGTATAATTTATAATAGATTTTAAAGAAATAGAAAACAAAATATTATAATTTTCTTGATTTATTTTTGCTATAAGATTATTATCATTTTTTATTTTTTGATACTTGTTATGGGTTGAATTAGTTCTGAGCTCTTGCTCGGTGGATGAATTATCTGAGTCTACAAAACACAGGAACAAAGAGTCCAAGCTATTTACCTGGATGAGCACTCATATACTTAAGCTAGTATATTCTTATTTGAAGAAAATGTAATGTGTTTTGAGTATTAGAATGCGTAATCTTAGGAAGCAAGTCCCTACATTCTAGGACCAATAAGTGTTAGGAGAGTGGAGAATGTGGCCCTTGAAATTCTAGAAGTGAAGGACATGGGAGCTAGCTCTCGCTCGTCTTGGAGTGACTAGTCCAGATCGATATGTATTACATGTCCCTCCATTAGTACTGAGTTAGAGACTTGGATCTTCAATTTCAGGACGAACGCACCAGGCAAGAGCTTTTTTTTTTTTTTTTTTTCCCTCCAAACAAATTTTACAATGATGGCAGTTGTAGAGTCTCTTTTTATCTTGTCGCCACGTGTCTTAAGGGGAAGGTTATAGAAACTCATTAGTTTCTTAGTGGGCTTGCATAAATAGAGCCCTTTTTTCACTTTCCAAAATTCACAACTCCTTGCTATTGCTCCTACCTCTTTGCTTGCTTAAGTAATTTCACTTTTAAGAGTTTTCAATCTCAGAATATTTTGCTTTTTCTGTTGTGATTTCTGGTGATTTGCTAATATGCTGCAGTAAGTTCTCTATCTCTGTCCTTTCTTTTTTGTGTTTGCTTTTACTTTTCTATTCTTTTTCCCAAAACAAAAATGAGTGACGCTTTTGATTCCTAAAACTAATCCTAGAATCCATCTAATAAATCTGTCAGTAGTGGTACTGCCACATCTGACTAGTCTCGAACTCCTTCCCCCGACTGAGTTATAAATATATGAGGTGGTCCCGCCTTTCAAGGTTGTCAACCCTACCAATACCTCCAATCAACCCAAAGCGAAAAAAATGAAGCATATTCGGAAGAAGCCTATTAATTATAGCTCTAAGACTACCAAAACTCAAGTTACTGATCTACCCAAAAGAGCAAAGATCTCGAACAAAAAAGGGGGTAATTAGGTTTCCTAGCAATATAGTGGTTGAATAATTAGTGGGGATCGGGATCACGTATAACATTCCAAAGAAGTATGGTCTTAGAATCCCTAACCCCGGGACAATCGCCAATCAACCATTGGGCAAACATGAGAGATTACTATACTTAGAGGATTTGGAATCGGGCCTTAGGCTTCCCATTCCCTTATCATACATAGATGTGTTAAGAGAGTACCAAATATCGATCTGTCAACTGCACCTGAACTCTTGGAAGGTGCTGGCGGGGTTAAGAATTTTAGGAAAAATTAAAGGGTTTAAGATTAATAGTGGGGTGGTAAGGAAGTTATATCCTTTAGTGGCAAGAAAAGGGTTTAACCACTTCAGTTTTTAGAGTGAGAAAAAGATATTTCACTTGCCTTCATCCCTTAAAAATTGGAAGTAACATTTCTTCATAGAACCCATAAGGATGGTTAGGGCGAACTATCGGGTACTTGGGTAGAGAATCCAACCATCATCCCATCCAGCAGATTGCCTGAGTTAACTCCTAAAGAAAATGAGATGGTTGCCTCCCTTCAGAGTGTAGAACTTGTTTTTGGGACAAAACGCTTAAATAATTAATTTTTTGCCAATCTAACAAAAAGAGTTGATGTAAAACTCAAAGCTGCCGATCTTTCTATTAGTATTTGATGAAAAATCAATTCTTTAAAGTTCGCCTTTTGTATTCCATTTTATTTAACATGTTGCTTGTTTTGATTGTAGTAATGAATTATATGGCTCAACTAATGAAGAAGAAGAGGGAGAAAAAGCACATGAGCTTGAAGTTAAGGGTGTTGCAAAGGGATCAATAACCAAAGGTTCAACTAAGAGTAAGGTTCCTCCCAGTTCCTCTGGCAAAGAGGTTGGTCTCTTGCTAAGAAGGCTCGCCAATTAGAGGTGCAGCCATCTTTAGATGAAATGTCAAACTTTTAACAATTCATGGAGTATAAATATGGCATAGAGGCCTTAGTTCGAAATCCAACCATTGCTGTGGACATTACAAAGGCCATCCAACTTCCTCCTGATGACGCCTAGCCACCGAAAAATGTGCTCCCTTTCCTTTTTTTTTCTTTATGTTTTATTTTGTTTTCTACTCATTTTCTTGAATAATTTGTCTAGGGTTTATGGGTCCTTTTGCATCCCACTTCTATTGGGTTTTTCTGTTTTGATCATTGGTGTTTCTTATTCTCTTTCTGATCTTTTGGAGCATATCATGTCATGGTGAGAAGAATCTTCCACCATCTTGGCTTTCTATTGCATTTGTTTGTTTGGAGGTGAGTTGAGACCCAGATATGGGTTCATGTTAGAGTTCTATGTTTTCAGCGCTTCACCTCTTCGATGAGCTCCTCAGCCAAGATTAGCAATTCCCTTCCTCCACACTAGATTGGGTCCATTTTGGTGGATCTATGCATCTCCCTATCATACAATAGTTTTTTTGTTTTATTTCTGAATAAGGTTTATTCCGAGATCCGAACATACAAGTTTCTTTATAAGGATTCAATGATAGTCTTACTCCCTAGAGTGTTTCTCCTCCTTCATCATGTCAACAAAAGATGCACCAAATTTAGTTAATTGTCAACAAAAGAGGCACCAAATTTTGAAATAGAATAACATACCAAAAAAGGAAATGGAAGCCAACCAATTAACAACTAATTGGTTTGAATTTTTTGTTTCTTGGATGGCTATAAATAGCCATGAAGACAAGGCCTAAATCCATCCTATTTTTGAGAGAAAATATTTAGAGAGTTAGAGTGATTAATTTCCTATTATAAAGAGAGAATTAAAATTATTTCTCCTTTATAAATAGAGAGATTGTAATTCCTATTATTTTCATAGTAAAATTCTTTTATCCTTGCCCGTGGTTTTTACCCTAATTTGTTTAGGGGTTTTCCACATAAAATCTGTGTGTCTAAATAATCTTCTCAATTTATTAGCTGCGGTTTTGCTCTAATCCGGTGTCAATTTACGCAACAAGTGGTATCAGAGCTATTGGTTTTAATTTTTCTTGAAAAATAAGAGTATGCTCTGTGGTTGCAGTTTTAACTGATCTTCCACATCAGAAAAATTTCTCTTGAAAAATTATTATTGCGAATAGTACTCTGAGGTACTATACAATTTGGCACTATTCACAGGTACGTTGGAAATAAGTGTGGTAGTGTGAAAATACATGTCTAGGAAAAGTTCTGGCTAAGGAAAGACTTGGTATTTAAGTGTGTCTATTGTGACCCACCTCTCTTTCCTGGGAACTTACCTGGTGTATTGTTCACGGACTACAGTCACTATTCCAGTATACAGTTACTATTTACGTGAAATAGTGGGAGCTAGATTTGCTCAAAAGTTCATGATAGAAGCAATGGCGGCAAAATTTGAGATTGAAAAATTTAACGGGAGAAATTTCTCACTGTGGAAATTGAAGATGAAGACTATCTTGAGAAAAGATAATTGCCTGGCGGCTATTAGCAATAGGCCAGCGGAGATCACAGATGACAACAAATGGAATGAGATGGATGGGAATGCTGTTGCAAATCTTCATCTGGCAGTTGCATATGAGATATTGTCTAGCATAGAGGAGAAGAAAACAGCAAAAGAGATTTGGGATCATCTCGAAAAATTATACGAGGCCAAGTCACTTCACAACAAGATTTTCCTTAAGAGGAAATTATATACTCTACGGATGTCAGAATCTACTTCAGTGACAGAGCACATTAACACCTTGAATACTCTGTTTTCTCAACTCACATCACTGAGTTATAAAATAGAGTCACAAGAGCGTGCTGAACTTCTACTTCAAAGTCTACCAGATTCATATGATCAACTCATCATCAATCTGACAAACAATACAGACAATCTAGTTTTCGATAATATTGCAGCTGCTATTCTGGAAGAAGAAAATCGACGCAAAAATAAGCAAGACAGATTGGCCAATTCGCAGCAAGCGGAGGCGCTAACGGTGATGAGAGGGAGATCAATGGAACGTGGCTCAAGTGGGAGCCAAAATCATGGTAGGTCCAAATCAAGAAGTAAGAAGAACATAAAGTGCTACCATTGTGGCAAGAAGGGTCACCTGAAGAAGGATTGCTGGAGTTTAAATGAAAATTCTAGTCCTTATGGAAATATAGCATCTACCTCAAATGAAGGTGAAGCTTTGTGTTGTGAAGCAACGATGACTTCAGAAGGCAGAAAAAGATTTGCTAATGTATGGCTCATTGACTCTGGAGCCTCATTTCATATGACCTCTCGGAGAGAGTGGTTCCATCATTATGAAGCTATCTCAGGAGGATCTGTGTACACAGTAAATAATCATGCCTTGAAGATTGTCGGTATTGGAACCATCAAGTTGAAGATGTATGATGGTACAATTCGCACTATTCAAAACGTGCGACATGTAGAGGGCTCGCAAAAGAATTTGTTATCTGAAGGACAACTAGATGATCTTGGGTGTAGGATCAAAACCCAGAATGGGACTAAGAAAATAATCCGTGGTGCGCTTGTACTTATGAAAGGACAGAAAATGGCTGCAAATTTGTATATACTGATGGGAGAGACTCTACAAGATGGAGAAGCATCTGTTGCTTCAAGCAGTTCAACTGAAAGATCTACAACAATAAGGCATCAGAAACTTGGGCATATGTCTGAGCAGGGAATGAAAATTCTTGTAGAACAGAATCTACTTCCGGGACTCACTAAGGTGTCTTTACCTTTTTGTGAGTATTGTGTGACAAGTAAGCAGCACAGGTTAAAATTCAACACATCAAATTCTAGAAGCAAGAAAGTTCTAGAATTAGTTCACTCTGATGTATGGCAAGCACCAGTTACATCCCTAGGAGGAGCGAAGTACTTTGTGTCCTTCATAGATGATTATTCCAGGAGATGTTGGGTATTTCCTATCAAGGGGAAGGGAGATGTGTTTTCAATTTTCAAAGCATTCAAAGCGCGGGTAGAACTTGAATCTGGGAAAAAGATTAAGTGTTTGAGGATAGATAATGGAGGAAAATATACCAGCAATGAGTTTGCTGAGTTTTGTAATCAAGAAGACATTAAGAGGCAGTTTACTACGGCATACACTCCTCAACAAAATGGAGTGGCAGAGCGGATGAACAGAACCCTGTTAGAAAGAACAAGGGCCATGTTGGGAGCTGCTGGTTTAGAAAAAATATTTTGGGCAGAAGCAGTCAACACCGCTTGTTATGTGATCAATCGGTCACCATCAACTGCAATTGAGTTGAAAACACCGATAGAAATGTGGACGGGAAAGCCTGCTGATTATTCAAACCTCCATGTATTTGGAAGTCCTGTGTACGTGATGTACAACACTCAAGAAACTACAAAGTTAGATCCAAAATCCAGAAAATGCATATTTCTGGGTTATGCTGATGGAGTAAAGGGGTATCGCCTATGGGATCCCACTACCCATAAGGTCGTCATCAGTGGGGATGTGATATTTGCAGAAGGAAAGCTGCAAAGGAAAGGTGATAGTAGCAGTTCAAATGAAGGTCCAGAAACTACAATGGTACAGGTGGAAAAAGAGTCTGATTCAAAAGATTCTTCTAAAGTAATACCAGAAATTGAGGAACGAGAACCAGTTGAGTTTGAAACTACAGAAGTTCGACGGTCAACTCGTGAAAGAAAAACACCAGCTTGGCAGTCTGATTATTTTATAGAGAGTAATATTGCATACTGTCTTCTAACAGAGGAAGGGGAGCCATCAACTCTCCAAGAAGCAATGAATAGTTCAAATGCATCTCAGTGGATGGCAGCAATGCAGGAGGAAATGGAAGCTCTTCATAAGAACAAGACTTGGGAGCTTGTGCAGTTACCACAAGGAAGAAGGCCTATTGGCAATAAATGGGTCTTCAAGATCAAACGAAATAGTGATGACCAAGTAGAACGATATCGTGCAAGACTGGTGGTAAAAGGGTATGCTCAGAAAGAAGGCATAGACTTCAATGAGATATTTTCACCTGTAGTTCGACTTAATACAGTCCGAGTAGTTCTGGCAATGTGTGCTACTCTCGACCTACACCTAGAGTAGTTAGATGTGAAAACTGCTTTTCTTCATGGAGATCTTGAAGAAGAAATTTATATGCTCCAACCAGAAGGATTTGAAGAACATGGAAAGGAGAACTTGGTTTGTAGGTTGAACAAATCTCTATACGGTCTCAAACAGGCGCCGAGGTGTTGGTATAAGAGATTTGATTCCTTCATCATGAGCCTTGGATACAGCAGATTAAATGCAGACCCTTGTGCCTATTTCAAGAGGTTTGGAGATAATGATTTCATAATTCTACTGTTGTATGTTTATGACATGTTGGTAGCAGGCCCCAACAAAGATCATATCAGAGAACTAAAGGCTCAGTTGGCTAGGGAGTTTGAAATGAAGGACTTGGGACCGGCAAACAAGATTCTAGGAATGCAAATTCACCGAGACAAAAATAATAGGAAGATTTGGCTTTCTCAAAAGAATTATTTGAAGAAGATCTTGCGACGCTTTAACATGCAAGATTGTAAGCCAATTTCTACCCCACTTCCTGTTAATTTCAAGTTATCCTCCAAGATGAGTCCTAGCAGTGAAGAAGAAAGGATGGAGATGTCTCGAGTACCGTATGCATCAGCAGTGGGAAGTTTAATGTTTGCTATGATTTGTACAAGACCAGACATTGCACATGCAGTGGGAGTGGTTAGTAGATACATGGCGAATCTTGGTAGAGAGCATTGGAATGCTGTGAAAAGGGTCTTGAGATATATTAAGGGGACCTCAGATGCTGCATTATGTTATGGAGGATTAGATTTTACTGTCAGAGGGTATGTTGACTCAGATTATGCAGGTGATTTGGATAAAAGTAAATCCACTACAGGTTATGTGTTTATTCTTGCTGGAGGAGCAGTAAGCTGGGTTTCAAAACTGCAGTCAGTTGTGGCTACATCAACAACAGAAGCAGAGTATATAGCAGCGACACAAGCCAGTAAAGAAGCAATCTGGTTGAAAATGATAATGGAAGAACTCGGGCACAAATAGGAAAATATTTCTTTGTTTTGTGACAGTCAGAGTGCCTTGCATCTTGCAAGGAATCCAGCTTTTCATTAAAAGACAAAGCACATTCGAGTTCAATACCATTTCGTTCGTGAGAAAGTAGAAGAAGGAACAGTGGATATGCAGAAAATTCATACGAAAGAGAACCTGGCAGATTTTATGACAAAGGCAGTCAATACTGACAAGTTTATTTGGTGTCGATCCTCCAGTGGCCTAGCAGAGACGTAAGCAACATGGAAATGGCAAGATAGAGAGAATGGTGTGAAGATTGATTGATCCTTAATCAAATTTTCAAGTGGGAGATTGTCAACAAAAGATGCACCAAATTTAGTTAATTGTCAACAAAAGAGGCACCAAATTTTGAAATAGAATAGCATACCAAAAAAGGAAATGGAAGCCAACCAATTAACAATTAATTGGTTTAAATTTTTTGTTTCTTGGATGGCTATAAATAGCCATGAAGACAAGGCCTAAATCCATCCTGTTTTGAGAGAAAATATTTAGAGAGTTAGAGTGATTAATTTCCTATTATAAAGAGAGAATTAAAATTGTTTCTCCTTTATAAATAGAGAGATTGTAATTCCTATTATTTTCATAGTAAAATTCTTTTATCCTTGCCCGTGGTTTTTATCCTAATTTATTTAGGGGTTTTCACGTAAAATCTGTGTGTTTAAATAATCTTCTCAATTTATTAGCTGTGATTTTGCTCTAATTCGGTGTCAATTTACGCAACACATCAGTCGGAGGTGGCGCAAAAGCTTACGACAGTCAATATATTGGGATAGAAGGGGGCTGTGCAAGAGCTGTCTTAGATTTTCACCATCCCTGTCGACCTCCAGGACATGTTTATATGGATTTTTTTTGGGGTTAAGCCCACTTTTGAAAAATCCTTGATGGTCTTTGTTATTATGTCTTTATTGTGATTGCTTGCTGGACTTTATCAAATTTTGTATGATTACCTTGTCATTTTCTGGGTTCTTATGCCTTATCATGAAATGAAAAAGTATAATATTTGGCAAAAAAAAAAAAAGAACCAATCATATTGATTTTTATATTTTCTAAATCAAAATCAAATCATTTTTACCGGTTATCCCCTAATTGATTTACGATTAGACTAGTTAACGAATTTTTTGGTGTTTTAATAACCAATAAAATTTGAATTTGAATTTTAGTTATTTTAAAATTAAAATTGTACATGTAAAACTAGTAATCAAACCAATTTATATTAATAAATTAAGTAGTATAGTTTAAACTTTTAATGAATACTATAAATAAATAATTTTAAAGTGCATACAACAACAGTTAACAATTCAACAAATAATATAGTAACTAATTAAAAAAAAATTATTTCATTGAACTTTTTGAAAAATTAGTACACTCAATTATCAATATAGTTTTTTTTTTTTTTTCATCACCAGTTGATTAACTGTAACCATCACTAAAATCATATTGAAGCAAAAATAAAAAAAAATAAAAACCGAATTTGAAACTATTAGATCGATTAATCGAATTTTTATTTGGTCTTACTGGTTTTCATTTAATTTTTATTTTTTCGATTTTTTTGTTAGCCCTAATGCCGGCATTGATTTCATTAATAAATTTTGAGCTTTAAGACAAAAAATTGATTAAGAATAATGTATCATTTAATATACTTCCTAAGAAATAACTTCTCTAAAAGTTATTTTATATGAAATAAATTTTCTGAAAAGTAATTATGTGATTGGTTTGTATATAACTTTTTAGGAAGTAAATTTTTTTTTGCTTGACTTAATAATAAAAAAGACAATAATATTTTGCACAATTTACTCAATCCCGTTTAATAAAAGATTAATATGTTAATTTATATCTATTTAAATTAAGGAAATTTTACTTTTTTAACTCTCATAAGAAAGTGTACTTCTTTCAAAATTAAAAAGCAGACATTATACTTTTTGAATTTTTTTTTTTAAATGATTATCAAATAAATTAAAATTTTATATATTTTATAGGAAATTTTATTTTTTTTTAACTTACTATCGCATGCCCAACAATCCCTAAGTAAGAATATTGTGATTTCACTTGATTTCACTTTATTATTTACAAGAAAACTTTTTAAATCAACTAAAAAACTTATTTTTTTTTCATGAAAGAAGTGATGCTCCTCTCCTCCGTTTTTAATTTTCCATTGCATTTTACAATGACAACATTAAAATTATCAGAGCACGTGGTCAAAGATGTCCCACGATTGCGTACCATAAAAAAAAAAAAAAAATCTAAAATCAGGCTATCTTGAAAAGAAAATCTAAAATTAGCTAGTAAACAATTATAATTTTATTTTATCAGCTACATATAAAATTATAAAATATATTTTAAAAATTAAATTTATTTTACATAAAATATATAAATGTCTTTATTAGCCATCTTATAATCTAATACTAATTTTAACAGCTAAATAATTTAACATTTTACATTCAGACTTATTTAGTTTAGTTATAGTGATCAATTATGAGTTGTTAACGGTTGACAATTTGCTGTGAGCGGCTAGTAATTTATATATAAATTGTGAAATATTTGGTAATTCAGTGGCTAAAATTATAGTTAAATTGTAAAATACGAATGAGGTTTACATATTATATATCAAACTAAACCATCACTTGCACGATGCTGCGAGAAATTTTGTTTTGTTTTTATTATAATATTTTATACATTTAATGGTCTAAGTTCTAATACATCAAAGCTCATACATGAAAATAGTATAGAAAAATAATGATTTTTGTAAATAGAGAAAAATTCTAATTGTAGATTTTATGGATGCCTCGCTGATAGATCATGGGTAAATGTTATACAAATGAATTCTTGATTTTTTGTTTGTGGATTCTTAGCTATTGATCAAATGTTTAATTAAAATTTGTTTAATTAAAAAACTTTAGTTATAAAATTCTTATCAATATTTTAATCTATTTACTCTTAAGTTAAAATATAAGCATCAAAAAGAAAATTGAAATTATGAAACATGTTTATATTAGAAAATAATCAATACATAAAAATTATATTAATTTATTGTTTTTAAACTTTAGCTAAAAGTTCAAATGTAATATTAATTTTTTTATTATTAATAATGATATGTCTAAATGTATTATCAATTTTTTTTTAAACAAATCTTAAATTTTCATAATAAATATGTGAAATACTAACTTTAAATCATTTTTAAAATAAAATGTAAAGCAATAAATATAAGAATATAAGAATATTAAATATACAATTAGCACATATATAATGTAGTTATATAATATAAATGATAATTTGGCAAAAAAAATTATAAATGATATATTAAATTTTAATTTAAAATAATTGTTTTATTTTTTATAAGAATTTCTTACTTTACCTAATATGATGTAGTTATATAATGTAAATGATATATTTAATATTTAGTTAAAATAATTGCTTTGGCTATTTAAAAAAACTCATAAATTAAAATTACATAATCTATTTTATCACAATTTTATTAATTTTTTTTCCTTGTCCTCTTATTTTTCTTCCACATACTTTATTACAATTGCAGAAATTATTATCCTTTTTTAATTTAAATATATTTAGACATTATTTTTTTTCTTTTTTTTTAAACATACATATTTAGTATTGTTGTTATTAGCATTAGCAAACAACAAAATAAAAAAGCTAAAAGAATAATATCCTTGTGTTTTTCCAAAGCTAAAAGAATATTAAATATACAAAACACAACACAGAGGAGTTCTACTTGAACAAAATGTTCACCATATACAATATGAGCAAAACATCATAGTCCTTTATCTCACAAAGTGCAAAACACAAAGGATTTAAATCTAGAGAAGATAGCTGATTCCATCCACATTTAACTTGATTCTCTTCATAAACTTGCAGACTTTTTCATACTTCTTTTTCAATGAAAAAATTAAGAAGATAATATCATGAGCAGCTTTCAAAACACCCACTTCTTGCTGCTCATAAGTTTCACAATTCATCTTATAAAAAACCATATCTCCATGATTGTATGAATAATGTCAAGCTCAAACAAAAACTATAAATGATCAAGTGCTTCCTTAAAAGCCCCATTTTTAGCATCATCTACAGATAAACAACCTATCATTATTACTATATACTCTCAAAAAATATGAAAAAAAGAGAGAAACTACATTTAGAAAACTTAAGATCACAAAAAACAGTTGTGAGCCAAATGGTGATGAGGATGATTTTAAGGACCAGGAACTAGAAGGGGCCACCTATGTAGTGCGAAGAATGATGCTCGCACCAAAACAGGAGAGGGAGTCCCAGCGCCACCAGTTGTTTCGTACTCGGTGCACTATCTTTGGTAAGATCTTTGCTGTTGTTATTGATAGTGGTAGCATGGAGAATATCATAGGGAAAGAGACAGTTAAAAAGTTAGGGGTGCCTGTAGAGAAGCATCCAAGCCCTTATACTTTAGGCTGGATTAAATCAGGGGCTGAAAGTATTAAAGTGACTAAGAGGTGCAAAATTCCTTTTTCAATTGGGAAATATAAAGATGAAATTTATTGTGATGTTGTGGAAATGGATGTGTGCCACTTGCTGTTTGGGAGGCCCTGGCAGTATGATGTCGATGCTCAATATTCGGGGAGGAATAATCAGTATAGTCTGGTGAAGGACGGAGTGAAGTATACACTACTGGCGCTGAAGAACAAAACAGAGGGGCCACCAGTAAAGAATTTCTTGAGCCTTATTGGGAATTTTGAGGCAGAAGTCAAAGAGACTAAGATGATTCATGCCTTGATAGTCAAACAAGTCTATGAGGAGGAGTCTGAGTTGCTAGTGGAGGAGCTTCCTGAAGCTGTGAAGCCTTTACTTTTGGAATTTCAAGATTTAATGCCAGATGAGGTTCCAGATGGTTTGCCACCCATGAGGGACATTCAACACCATATAGACTTGATGCCTGGTGCCAGCCTACCTAACTTGCCGCATTATAGAATGAGCCCGAAGGAGAGTGAGATCCTAAAAGAGAAGGTTGAAGAGTTGCTAAGGAAGGGGCATATTCGTGAGAGCATGAGTCCCTGTGTTGTGCCTGCCTTATTGACTCCAAAGAAGGATGGCAGTTGGAGGATGTGTGTGGACAGTAGAGCAATCAACAAGATAACTGTGGGTTATAAGTTTCCCATCCCGCGGTTAGATGATATGCTGGACCGATTGCATGGGGCTAAGTGGTTTACAAAGCTGGATTTGAAGAATGGCTATCATCAAATACGAATTAGGCCTGGAGATGAGTGGAAGACCGCTTTCAAAACAAAGGAAGGCTTATATAAGTGGCTGGTGATGCCTTTTGGTCTTTCAAACGCCCCAAGTACATTTATGCGGCTTATGAATCAGGTATTGAGGCCTTTTATTGGTAAATTTGTTGTGGTTTACTTTGATGATATTCTAATTTATAGCAAGACCGAAGAGGAGCATTTAGTGCAGTTAAGGGAAGTACTAACAGCCTTGCAAGAGAATAAATTATTTGTAAACCTTAAGAAGTGTAGTTTCCTTACAAATAAACTGCTATTCTTGGGGTATATTGTTAGTGCTGATGGTATCCAGGTTGATGAAGCCAAGGTGAAAGCAATCAGGGACTGGCCAACTCCCAAAACTATCTCAGAGGTTCGGAGTTTCCATGGGCTGGCCACTTTCTATAGGCGCTTTATCAAGCTGAGTGTATGAAGAAGGGCCAGTACCATTGGGGGGAGGAAGCAGCGAACAGTTTTGCCATTTTGAAAGAAAAACTATGCATAGCTCTAGTCCTGGCTTTACCAGATTTTGACAAGCTGTTTGAAGTTGACTGTGATGCTAACGGAGTGGGTATAGGAGTAATACTGTCCCAGGAGCGCAAGCCCATATGCTATTTTAGTGAGAAGCTCAGTGATGCAAAGCAGAAGTGGAGCACCTATGACAAAGAATTTTACTCTGTTGTACGAGCTCTTAAAACTTGGGAGCACTACTTAGTTGGTAAGGAGTTTGTGCTCTATTCAGATCATGAAGCGCTAAAGTACTTGAACAGCTAGAAGCGGATCAGCAAAGGCATACATGCCCGGTGGTGTCAATTTTTATAGAAGTTTTCCTTTAGGCTACATCACAAGTCAGGGGTGCATAATATTGTTGCATATGCATTGAGTCGAAGAGCTGGTCTATTAGTTACGTTGAGCCAAGAGATACTGGGATTTGAGCAGCTGAAAGAGTGCTATGCTAATGATGAGGATTTTGGACAAATTTGGGAGACTTATTCTGGTGGGCAACCTGTGTCTGATTTTTACATCCAAAAAGAGTATTTAATGCATGGCAACCAACTCTGTCTTCCTCGCACTTCACTACGAGAGAAGGTAATTCGTGATTTACATGGTGGAGGGTTAGCAGCTCATTTGGGGAGAGATAAAACAGTTGCCGCAGTCCGCGAACGTTTCTATTGGCCACAAATCCTAAAGGACGTAACCAAGTATGTTCAGAGGTGCTATGTGTGTCAGACTGCCAAGGGACAATCTAAAAACACTGGGTTATATATGCCTTTACCGGTTCCTGAGAACATCTGGGAAGATTTGTCTATGGATTTTGTCTTGGGCTTACCTCGCACTCAAAGAGGTGCAGATTCTGTTTTTGTTGTTGTTGACAGGTTTTCCAAGATGGCGCACTTCATTCCTTTCCGAAAGACTTCTGATGCTGTCAGTATAGCTAGACTGTTCTTCAAAGAAATAGTCCGCTTACATGGTGTGCCAAAGACCATCACTTCAGAAAGAGACAGCAAATTTCTTGGGCACTTCTGGAGAACTTTATGGAGGTTGTTTGACTCAGCTTTGAATTTCAACAGCACTGCTCATCCTCAAACGGATGGACAAACAGAAGCAGTCAATCGTACTTTGGGAAATTTGATTCGCAGTATTTGTGGGGATAAACCAAAGCAGTGGGATGTAGCATTGCCTCAAGCTGAATTTGCCTATAATAATGCTGTTCACAGTGTTATTGGTAGGTCTCCTTTCTTTGTTGTCTACACTAAGGCGCCACAACATACTCTGGATTTAATTCATCTTCCTAAAGATGCAGAGAAGAGTGTTGCAGCAGCTCATATGGCTCAACAGGTGGTAGAAGTGCATCAGGAGGTCAAACAGAAATTAGAATCTGCCAACCAAAAGTACAAAGAAGCTGCTGACAAGCATAGGAGGAAGCAAGTTTTTTCTGTAGGAGATCCAGTAATGGTGTTCCTTAGGCGTGAACGCTTTCCAGTGGGTACTTATAGCAAGCTTCAGCCAAGGAAATATAACCCTTACACTGTCAGCAAGAAGATAAATGACAATGCCTATGTCATTAATCTTCCCAAAAGCATGGCTATTTCGAACACTTTCAATGTAGCTGATCTGTCACCCTACCATTCCTCTGAAGAACCATTGTACCCTGATCCAGTGTCCAACTCGAGGACGAGTTTTTTCCAAGTGGAGGAGACTGACGTGGAGGCTATTTCAGAGAGATTCCTGAGCCGTTGGGACAAGCAGCAGCCCAAGTACAAAAAATACTAGCTCGAGCCAGCTGGGATTTGGGGCCTTATAAATATGCGATTCAAAAGGAAACAGGCCACCGGCTCAAAATCATGGCCTTTGGCATGAGCAACGTCATTTTTTGGCCAAATTCCTTCGTTTGGGCCCTTAAAATGGCAGTTAATCCATTTATGAAAATTTTTTATTTCTGTCATAACTTTTGATATTTAATTCTATTTTCGGCGCCGTTTGTGGCGTTCATCTTGTTTAGTTTCCTATTTTTATTTATGGTTACATTGTAATTTCGCCAATTATGACAGTTTTGTACCTAGGGTTTCGGGTCCCCTATTTAGACTCTTGTTTTGGCCTGTTTGAACAATCAATAATTCAGTCATATTTTGAAAACCCTAAATTTGGATTTATCCTTTTTGTTTACACTGCGTCATAAATATGAGGCCAAGCTTTCATAATATTACAAATTAATATTTATATAAATACACTAAAGTTAAATAGACTCTCACTGTGGTTATTCAAATAATTGAGTTTGTTAGTGTTATAATGTGCTCTAACCAAATGCTCGAAAACTTCTATCTTATTTTTTTCCTTTATATTATGTAAATTAATTTGTAAAATCATTTGTATATAATAACAAAAAATTAAAAACTGTAATACCCAAGGTCTCCATAGCTCATCAGAGTTATAATAATACCATAAAATATAAATTTTTGGGTATAGTATCAATGACATAGTGATAAGATAATAGAAACTCTTGTCGATGCTAAGTGCTTGAATATGTACATTTATGAGATAGGAATATTTATTGTATGTTTTATTGAATTAATTTTAGGCAATATGGCTTAGTTTAAGCTTATTATGATATGGGAAGGTAAGATTTAAAATGCCAAGTGAAAGGGAAAGGAAAAAGTTACGAAAAATTTTTAAGTTCGGGAAACGTTTTTGGGTGGATTTGTTGATGGGCTTTTGGACTCAAAGCCCAAGCCCATGGAGTGGCCGGCCCTAAGGCCTCAAATTTTGGTGGAACTTGACTAAAGAATGGTTAGAACAAGTTAATTAGGGGTTAGGATGAGAAAGGAATTAAGTTAGCCATATGTGTTGATTTATGCCAACTTTACACCTAAGCCTCCTACTTTTCCATCACCATGATTATGTTCACTTTGGTGATGATGGTGTTCATTATTTTGATGCTTAGTCACCATACACCTAAGGGCCATCTCAACCATCCATCGTGATCAATCTTAGCCCTCCATTTCAAGTAAAAATGTGACCATTGATTTTGTGTGATCAAATCACCGCCATTGATTTTATTTGTATATAAAATGAAATTATGTTAAACCATTTCATTTGTAACCTACACAAAAAATTTCACCCTCACCAAAGACTCAAAACCTCCCAACTTGTTCTTCAACTTAGAGCTAAATTTGGAGCATTTCAAGGTGAGATTTATTGCTTAAGTGATTCCTTTCTTTCCTTAGCCTAAGTATGATAAATTGTTAGCAATTATTCCTTTTCTTTTGATTTATATAATTGGATTTTGGTGGAATGATTTGAAGAAGAGTTAGTTTGGCATGTTAAGTGATGAAATATGAGAATTGGGGTTAAATAGGTGAATAATAACAAGGGAAGCATGAAAGATCAATGAAGAGAAATTTACATAAGGTTCGGCCAAACTAGGGATTTTAGGGGAAGTGTCCAAAAAATTTTTTTAACAATATCTAAGGTTATTTGGGATGTTGAAAAGTGGTTTAAAAATGTAAAATTTTAATTTAGAGATTTTATTCAAAAATTGAAATTCTTGAAGGCATAATGCATGATATAAGGAAAGTGTGTAATGTGAAGTGTAGTTTGATGTTTAATTGTTATGGTAGGCTTTGCATAACATTAATTTTATCTTGGCAAGATCAATTTGAGATTTGATTGAGAAATTTTGGGTTTTCCCCAAATCATCCTAATTTGGTAAAGTTAGGGTTTATGAGAATTGGAAGAGATTAGTTTCAATGGGTGAATGAATGTTGATTGTTTAAGCATTAGTTTGATAAACATAAAATTTAATTAAGGAATTAGGAAGGAAAAGGAACCTAATTGTTTTAATGAAAGGATTTGGACAACATGGGATTTTGAAATAAAATGATAAAATAATTAATGTGTTTATGTATGTTATTGTTTAATGTATTGGAATGTGTTTGGTGATTAGTAGTAGGAAGTTAATGTTAAGTTGAGTTAGAATGAGATTAGCAAGTTTGAGGAGTAGGAATTAATGTATGATTATTTGGATGTATTTGTAGAATCCAAAGGCAAAGGCATTGCTTGGGATACCGAGGAGCCTCGTTATAATCTACATTAGAACTATCGGTATAGGAGCTAAGGAGCAAAAGGTGAGTACTTAATAATATAATATGCCTTGTTTCATATACTTGAACCTTTATTGTTCCAACCTTAATGGTTGAATTGTTTCTATGCCTTGAAAAGTTGAATGGCTCATTGATATTCCACAATCTTGATTTCTTGATAAGCTTAATCTGCTTATTGAATATTGAACCGTTGATATAACACTTCCTTGATTATTGAGCCAAAGTGAACCAAACATTTCTTTATGGCACTTGGCCAAATGAGTCTATATTGTTTGATCTTATAATATAATTAATAATGAGAACCCAATTGATATTATATATTATCCATTGTAATATTACATTTCTTGTGCTTTAAGTATAAGCCTAAATGTTGGATCACTTTCCTAATTAAAATGCATTGCAATTCTTTGGCATGCATGATATGTTTTACCAATTATTGAATTAAATATCTCTTATGGCACTTGGCCAAATGAGCCTTATTGCTTCATTTCCTAATATGATCAATGATGGGAAATTTGATTATTTATTGATATATTATCCATTGAAGTATTTCATGGATGGAAAGGAAAAATGTTTTAATGATATCGTGGCAAGCAGAATACCCCTCTGATGTGGGGCAATACATCAGACATTGTGCACAATGGTAATGAACCTGCGGATAGGGTAAAGAGTATCCGAACCCTAGCTGGGAAGGGTTTATGGCCCCCAGTACATGCGACCCGATCAGTTGTACGTGTAACTGATATGGGAGTGAGCAAGGCGTAAGCCGCCACTCAAGTGATAATGATAATGTGGGAAACACACCGTTTCCATAAAGGAAATATTCTGCTAAAAATGCAATAATTACTGTATATGGAAAACTATTCCATAAGAATGATTCTTGATCCGTTTCACTTCATTGCTATAAGAAATTATTACTAAACCACCTACCACTTGTTTATTTTATACAGTATTATTTTGTACTCACTGAGCTTTGTCTCACCCCATAGTTGTTATTTATTTTCAGGATTAGTTGACGGTTTGGCAAGGTAAATTCCAAGTTCTGCATCTCCGCTTGGAAATTGCGTTGCTGATTTTGGGTATCATCATGTATATATATTTTGTTATAAATTTTGGAGGTTTCACTCTAGAGCTCCATGTTTTGTTAAAAGTCTGTAATAATGGTATAACTTAGAGTATCATTAATATGTGTGGTTGGGTATTATCTTACTATAGCCAGATGTATGATTAACACTCACTTAAGTTGCAATTAAAATACTAGAAAATGGAGTTCAAAAGCGATAAATATGAAAATGAATTTAGATGTTGAATGACTATTACATGGGAATTATGGCTACGATCTTGGGTTAAGGGTAATGTAATGGTAATAGTTTATAAGTTATAGGTTGTTTTACGGGTTTAGGTGACCTTATGTCTCTCTATGCCCTAGGACAGTCGCGGCTCAAAGATGGGTCGTGACAAAAACTATATACATTTACTCACTCAAACTCAAATATAAGTATCATATAATTAATTTTTTTTTCACCAATTTGAATAATTAACCCAGTAACTTAAAAAATCTATTTGGTATAAGTTTCAATTAAAAAAAAGCCATTTCAAATTATGTAAAAGAAATAGTTGGAAGTCAGCTCAACAATGGTGAAATAAATATCCCCAAAAACAGCAACGTTTATGCATCTGAAGGAAAGGATGCAAGGGCAAATAAGTAAAAATACAATTAAAATAAGTGGACAGGAAGGCCATCCAAAATGGGGCTGTTTTTATAAGAACTAAAATTACCAATTAGTCCTTAGGAAACGCCACCGTTTTTCAAAGGGAATGTAGCTTAAGCTAAGTGCAGGCATGTCAATTAGATCATATAAAGAGACAAAAATAACCTTCATGAAACGACATTGTTTTCCTGAGGGCAGTGGGGTGAGCCGGGGCAAATAAGCCAAACAGAAAAGTGAAAAGACTATATTACCCCTCAAATCAATTGCAATTTCACTGTTCCTCATCTGCAACGCTTTTATATATATTTATATATATTTTACTTATATATTGTTAAGGGTAAATAACCTAAAGAATATCTAAACTTTAGAGTTTTTTAAATGTGGTTTGTAATTTATTGTAGACGAATACCTAATGTTTTATTTTATTTTTTTAATCAAATGTCACTTGAGAGATTTAGGCGAAAACTCTATAAGAGTGAGTGAAGTGGTATGATATATCACTCTAATCGTTTGATTAAGCACGCTATTTTAGATCCATGTTGTTCAAAATTAAGTGATCACATTTAAAAAAACCGTAATTGAGTGATTTTTGGAGTCATTTATAAAAAAAAATAATGATAAAAATAAAACTAAAATTTAAAAAAAAAAATTACCATCATCATCTCACCTATCACCGATGCTCACGCTTTTTGTTTACTTGGTTTTTGTTGAATGCATTTGTGACATTTATATTTGTAGTGGATGCATGGGTTATAATTAGGTGATGGGACGCTATGATGGCATGGTGCTAGTTGGACTTTATCCACTCGCAGTGGTCGCCTTGATCTTTGACGAATGATGAATGATTGACAGAGTTGGCGGCGTTGAGCATGGTGAGCTACAAGATGACTGGATTGGCGGCAAGAGCTTGGCCAAAGGCCACACTTTTCGAACACGGCAATGAAAGTCTTGATGGCCGATTATGGCTTTAAGCCCCGCGATTGTAGGAGATGACTTGAATTTTGGAAGAGTCAATATGTAATGACAGTTTCTTGGTGAGTAACGACTTGGCCAAAGGCCACTAAATGAGCAGATGATGAGAGCCCTGGATATCTGCGGTGATGGACTCATCATGGTTCCTTTGCCAGTGATAGGCGAGATGATGGTGATAATTTTTTATTTTTATTTTATTTCTTTTTATTTTTCAGGTAAATAGTCTCAAAAACATTTGATTTGGAGTGTTTTTCTAATATGGTTACTTAATTTTAGCCGACGTGGATATGAGATGGCATATTTAGTCAAATGACTAAAGTGATGTGGTATTTAGTAGACATTTTGGCCTAAATCTCTCATGTTATCTCTTATTAAAAAAAAAAAAATAAAACATTAGATATTCGCCTGTAACAAATTAAACTTTAGTGACTGCCTTAGAAAGAAACTCCAAAGTTTAAATATTTGGTGTCAAATAATATAATAAAAATAACTATACATATTTCTTATTTTTAGGTAAATTTTAAATTATTTTTTGTATGAGTATTTAAATTATTATTTTTATGATTTTGAGTTTGTTAGTATTCAGCAATGTGAATATATATATATAAATAAAAGAAAATCAAAATTTAATGTAAATATAAATTAATTATTGTTTAGTATATTTGTAATAATTGTGAATTTTCAATGGCATATTTTTATAAAAATTAGCCTGTTGATCTAAAAGTTATAAATTTTATCTTTGAGTTAAAAGTAACTTTTAATTATAAAATCCATTTTTTTTTTTGGCCAAAGAAAATCCAAAAAGTTAATAACTACTTATTTTTAATTAGGGATAATTCAAAAAAGTGTCATATGGTTTTGCGCTTTTACAAATGAGAGATTGTAGTATTTTTTTTTTTTTTTTTTGGCAAATGTAGACATGCGGTATACTCCGTTAGCATTTGCGGGGCTTAAATGGAGACGCCATTATATCCCTGCCTAGGTGGCACGCAGTGACAAATGAGAAAATTTTCCCCCTTCCACGTGGCATTTGATTAATACAAAAAAAAAAAAATTTAGTGTTTTTCAAAAAAAAAAAATGCAATTAATGAAACAAATTTTGAAAAAAAAAACTAAAAATCTTTGATCCTCATAATTTTAAAACCTAATTTCCTCTTTTCTCCCAATACAGTTCCCTCACTACACAATCCTAATAATTGGCTGTTCTCATAAGATGATCTCTCAATCATTGTTACCAATGGGCGAAAGTAGTGGCAATACAAGCAAAGGTGAAAGTCTTTAGATTCGAAGGTGTGAATGTGGTGTGCAATCATTAGTGAGGACAACATTAGCACCACATAACCGGGGCAGGAAATTTCATGGTTCTGGTCGATTTATTGGAGGTAGAAGGTACGATTTCTTCGAATGGGTTGAAAATGATGGTATTGGTTGCTCAGAAGGAATTCCATAGTTGATGGAGAAGAGTAGACTTTATAAAGATGAAATTGCTGAATGCCATGCAAAGGAGGTGGAAATCCTAAGTGATTTAGCTCGAACTGAAGAGCAATTGAAGAAATTACAAAGTCAGTTGTGTGTTTCAAATGCAGAAAATGTAATTCGAAAGATGAAATTGGCAGATCATTTAGAGAAACTAGGGACATGAAAGTGAATAAAAGTGGTAATTTGAATTGGGTCTTAGTTGTTTTTGTTAGTATTTTGATTTGGTTTTTTCTATACTCTAATAGAAGTTCAGGCAAAGCAAACTTGCATTGCCATAAATGTGTAATAGCTCTATGTATGCAAGATGTTTGTTAAAATGTTTGAATGAAACTTTTGGTTGCAAAATTATGTGTTCCGTGAGTTGTGATTTCATTAGTGAATATAATTAGTTTAATAAATTTTCAAGTCTATTGCAAGTGTGTCAATTGCATGTTATTATGTCATATTAAACCCTATACTGGCCATTTGGTCTATAGCAACTAGAATTTGCAGAGCTGCAAGTTTTAGATGAAGAGAATGCTGCTCTAACCTTAAAAACTTCATTTCCTTTCAAATGAGATTGAACAGGCACAGAATTGAATACAAGAACTTGTGGTTGAATTAGGTCCACCAGAGGAGAGAAATGTGTGAGAGGGAACGACAAGCATGAGACACATGGGAATGAAACATCAACAGAGTTGGAAGACCAAATAGCCAGTAAACTCACCCAAAAAAACTTGAACACCGTGATTCATCATTCAATGTACAAAATGAGCAAAGTACAAATAATCTCAGCAACATGACCATAAATGATGAGCAACTTATAACATAAAGTAGATCAATTAACCAAAAATCACATATGACAAAAATAAACACCTTCATATCAGTATAAGTTTTGAAAAAGACACCTACAAATTTATAACATCAAATTGACAATAAAAAAAAACCTTAAAAAAGTATTTGTAATTCACATATCACAAATAAGAGACATTGCATCCCAACTATTCATTAGACAAAACCAAAAAATGTCTCATTACAAAAAAATCAGAGGCATAATGAAGTGGTGTGTCATATTGCAAAACCAACTTCTTTCTTGAAACCCTATTAAACATCTATTTTGCATACTGAAATACAACATATAAATGTCATACAAAAATTCTTCATTTGCTATCATTTCCTATTTTTATATTCCTATCATATAAATGTCCTTATTTTCTATAGCAATTAAGTTAGCTCTTTTGAAATTCTTCAAGCTAGAGGGAGGAAGAGGCACATTTGCAAGAAGAGGCATACTTGAATTAACTGATGAGAAGGACTAGCCTTGAATATTAGTTAGAGACCGAGTTGCATTATTTGACAATCTAGATCTTTTAAACTTTGAATTGGTAGCTGCATTTGAATGCCTTGTGGTTTAGAAGCATTGTTTCCTTGGTTTACAATGCAAAAATAATATCAAAACCCTTAGATCACTAATATTATATAATAGAAGGATTAAATGCAATAAAACCTAGAAAATACCTAAGATCCTGAAGGCACATTTTGCAATATTGTATGACCTGCAGATGGTTCTAAATTGAAGTTGACAATGCCACTACCATTGAACTCATCCATTGTTCTTGGAGTTGGCTGTGAGAAAGACTGATTATTTTGTACATTTCTTGGTCTTTTTCTTGTATTACCCTATAACAAACACAACCAAATCCGATTCACCCAATTTGTTATACAACCAAATCATTAACATTAAATTGAATATATAAGGGACAATACCTGAGGTGGTATATTGACATTTTACCCTGATGATTGACTTTTATGAGGCTATGAACTAAAGATTACATTGCTATTATCATTGCAATCATTTCTACTATTTGGATTAGGCTGAGAGGATGATTGACCAATTGTAGAATTTCTTTGCCTTCTTCTTATCTTTGGTTCATCCTATATTTCAATATTTTATAATTTTGATGAAATTTCAACACAAATACATGATTTGGAAATTTATGAGAAATTTATTAATATTATTGCATCTTACTATAACCACTCAAACATCTCTTGACCCATTTCCCCTATTTGATCTAGCACTTGAAGTTGTTGTAGCTCTTGAAGTTGAGCCCTTCAAGTTGCTCTAGCTCTTGAATTTGATGCTTTATTCCTTTGCAATCTCATCCTCCTTTGCCATGGGGTTTCACCTGTAACAGATGCTTGACTTTCTCTAACATTATGACTAAGTTGGTTACAATTTCCACAAAGTACTTGTTTGCCAGCTCTAGAAACCTTAAAAGGATTTCTTGTCTCATTTGTTGGTCTTAATCTCTTCTTCCTTGGTCTATTAGCTAGTTTCCTTACATGTGGAGGATGAATGTCTGGGTAAGCTATCTTCTTCCATTCATATTGTGATGGAACAAGATGTATGATATACTCGTATACTACCCAAAAGGTACTTTTAGAGGAGTAAGGATGCACATATGCTTCAAGTTTCTATATGTTTGTGTATATTGCAGAGATAGAATGCTTACAAAGGATCCCTATAAGATCCCAGATCATACAAGTGCAAGTGGACTTATTTAGGTTCATAACATTTTTTGTGTTATAGAAATCCACCTCATATATTTTTGTTCCAGCAGGTGTACAAAAACACTTTTTGCTTGCTAACTTCAACCTCTCCAATGTATCTTGAGTATTTGGACATATTTCACCTTTGTACCTCTGCATACCAATGTACTTTACATGGAACCTCTTCATAAGTCTTCTTATTATCCACTCTACCATATTAAGAATTGGCATATCTCTTGTTGCTATAATATATAAGTTGAATGACTCACGTATATTATTTTAAAGTGCCTCAGACTTGGGGTGAGAGAGAAATGTGACCTTGACCAAGTCTTTGGGTCCTTTGTCACTACCCAATTGTAAGCATTCTCATCAAATTTCTTAAACTCTTCCATGTGCTTCTCTCATGTCTTTAATGTACTAGCATATGGTCCAAACCATAATTTCTTCTTATATTCAATCCCTTTGAATAGCTTCTTGTAGTTTTCATAAATATGCTTTACACAATATCTATATTCCACATTAAACTGTACTTGTGTAAAAGCCTCCACTAAACCCTACATTGAAAAAATTGAGTAACCATAAGCTGTGTAAAGATAATTAAAATAAATTCAATTAACAAGATTATTGAGTTTGTGGTTTACCTTCTATTGGTTACATATGAAAACCCAACCGGTCTCCTCTGGTCTCCCAAAGTCATCAAATAACAGTTTCAAAAACCATACCCAAGATTCTTTGCACTCAATGTCCACAATAGCAAAAGCAATTGGGAACATATTTTTGTTCCTATCCCTACCAATTGCACATAGTAATTGGCCACCCATAGATGTCTTCAAATGACAACCATCTAATCCAACTATAGGTCTCATACCCGTACAGTAACCTTGCTTTTAAGCATTAAATCTGACATACATTAACTCAAAAGGTGTCACTTGCCTTAGCACTCTAGAAATATCAGCTTCAACATTTTCATCAGGTTCCAAATCCTTTAGAGTAGTTTCCAATTTCACCCAACTCCCATATTGTATTTTCTTACAGTCTCAGTATAGTCCCAAAGTCTTTTATACTGCTCACTTACATCACCTTCAATCAACTTCTTTGCTATTTTCTTTGCTTTATATATCTTGTGTAAGGAAACCTCAGCTCCCAACTCTCTCTTCATTGTCTTTTGCAATGTTGTTACCTCCTATAATGGATTTTCTCTTAATCCCTCTAAGTATTTTTTAGCCAAGTATTATGCAGTCACTAGGTTATTGTTCATATCAGTGGGCCACTGGTGAATAGGCCTAAATGTCTTGATTTGAAAAGTATTACTATTAGCTAGCTTGGAAGCATGAATTCTAAAATCACATTTCTCTCTACAAACTGCTATAATTATCTTCCTATTATTGTTGACAAGTTCATATGTGAACTTTCTTCTAATAGCCCATTCTTCCAATGCCTTTCTAAAAATAGAGTGACTACTGAATTTCATTCCCTTACACAATGCTAGATCATTAGCTCCAATCTCCTTATTATAATAAAGATATCTCACCTCTTCATCATCATACCCTTGCAAGCTATGCAATTCATCACTATTAGCAGCCTTTTCACAAAATTCTTCAAGGTCTTCATCATTTAGATCATTATCATTAGCACACTAGTCCTCTGTTGTGTGCTATGAAATAGCCTCAGTTTTTTGGTCAACCTTATCTTGAGGTAGCACTTGGTTCCTCTTCATCATTGTCAAATTCATCACTAAATTCTTCCTTATCCTCATCAACATGATAGTCACTATCAGATTCATCATTTGCACCATCACCTTCCTTTCCACTCTCACTAACATTTGCATCATTGTCACCTAAATTATCACTCTCACCTACTACATTTGCAACACCATCACCATCACACACATTACCACTATCATTGAATAAATTAGCTCCCTCACCACCCACATATCCACTATTAGCAACTATACTATCATTCATACATTCACCAATTATACAAACATCTCCACTTTCATTTTCATAATCATCCTCAATTGTAGGAGGTTGTTGCACATCAGTTGCATCAATCATTAAGGACGAAGGATTCTCAATAAAGTAGATGTGTATATCCTCCTAACCTTTATTATAATCTAACATGTTTTTCGTATTATGGTGTGAGGCCTCGCCCGAGCACTGGCCTGGTCCACTAGAGAGAACCAGGATGCTCACTCAAGTTTAGACTCTTGATGGAACCCTCGGATTCGGATTTGGTTGATTTTGAAAAATGATTTTTAGGAGTCGCCACCTTGATTTTATTTAGTTGAAAAAATATTAAGGAAAAAACCTAAATTGACTCCAATTCATTAATTTTTAAATTAACTTGCCCAAGGATAAAAATCACTAGCCTTCGAACTAGATTGAGTTCGGGGACCAGATTTTTAGTTTTAAATAATCTAAATTTGGCTCTTAAGTTTAACTTGACTTTGAAAATTGGATTTCATGAATGATATTTATAAAATGATATTAAAAAAATGCATGAATATGGCAAAACATGAATGCATGGTGAAATAAAACATTCACAAATTATTTGAAAAAAAAAAGGGAAAAGAGATTGGTAGAGATTTAGATTTGAGGTTTGGATTTAGATTCTAAACATGCCTACGTACCCCATCAAATGGGGATCAAAACCCACGTAGTTCATTCCACGATTAAGTAAAGGGGTTTAGGAGTTGATCAGATTGATTTTGGTTTGAGTGTGTTGAAAGTGAGGAAAAAAGGCTGATACCTTTGCTTTTGGTGGGCGAAGGGTTACACCGGACCGAAGTTCTATTTTATCAGGACCAGGTGATTTGATGGATTAGAAATTAATTAATTAATTAAAATAATTAATTAACTAATTAATATGATGAAAAGGATAGAAGGATTAATTAATTAAAAAGATTAATTAATTAATTTGGATGAAAAGTAGATTAAGAAAAAGGATTAATTTGATTTTGGAAAAAGTGATTAATTAATTAGCTTGGATGAAAGGTGGATTAAGAAAAATGATTAATTTGATTTTGGAAAAAAGTGATTAATTAATTAATTAAAAAGATTAATTAATTAATTAATTTTAATTAAAAAAAGAGTTTTAGTTAATTAAAAAGATTAACTAACTCGTTTAGGGTGAGGTAATTAATTAATTAAAAAGATTAATTAATTAATTAGAGAGTGATTGGAGGGAGGAGAAAAGAGAAATTTGAAGATAGCAATCTACTCAAATTCAAGAGGCATGTGAAAATAAAAAAATGGGAGAGCCTATTTATAGGCAAATAGGGTTGAGGGTAATTTAAGTAATGAAAATATGAAAAAACCATGAGGGGTAGGGCTAGAAATGGTTGAAAATTGGACTGAAAATGGGTAAAAGGGTCATTTTTTACGCAAGTGGGGCCCTTACAGACCAAAGCTCGCAGAGCCTGGCGCGGCACCTCACCAAGCCTGTGCGGCGCTGCACCAGGCATTTGCGGCACGCTGCAAACAAGGTGTGTGGCATCGCATAGCTCTGATGCAGCGCTGCACTCATATTTTGCGACAGCCACATGGTGCTGGCACATTTTTTGAGGTTTTTTTTTTTTTTAGAGATTGATTATTGGTATGAAGCTTCAGAAATTTGGATGTCTGGTGGCAATGTAAATGAAGCCTAAAAAAATTTCTTTCGGGAGCGCTGCCCCAGAACCCCCCGTTCGCTAACTGGTTAGTGAGACCACCGTAATAGCTCCGCATAATGTGTTAAATTCAGCAAGTGCTAAGGCTGTGGTTAGATGATGAGGATGTAAAATTGAGAGTTCACAATTACCCCCTTATCATAATTGGCTTTGAACAAAAGGCAATTCTGATGATTGTGAACGTTGGGAAAGGGTGCCATGTCAGACTCTGGGCTTGTATGTTCTTGTCAAGTCCTTTAGGAGGAAACCCTCTAGGACAAATGAGGTTTTACCAATGGCTATCATTCCAGGCTTGATGTTTGATGTAAGAATGGTCTTGGTCAATTCCAATTAAGGCTATCTATTCTGCCCTAATGTTAGAGGATAAGTAAGATTTGGTGAATTTCAACCAAGGCTATCTGTCCGGCCTTAATGTTAGAGGATAAAGAAGGTTTGGTGAATTTCAATCAAGGCTTTCTGTCTGGCCTTCATGTTAGAGATGAAGAATGTTTGAGGCAAATATCAATCAAGGCTATCTGTCTGGCTTTAATGTTGGAGGACAAAGAAGGTCTGGGTTAATTCTCCATCATGGCTATCTATCCAGTCTTAATGTTCGAGATAAAGATGATTTGGTTAAATCTTAATCAAGGCTATCTATTCAGCCTTAATGTAAAAAAGATTTGGATAAATTTCAATCAAGACTATCTGTCCGGCCTTAATATTGGAGAAGATTTGAGTAAATATCAATCAAGGCTATCTATTTGGCCTTAATGTTGGAGGTAAAGAAGAATCAAGACTATTTGTCCAGCCTTAATATTGGAGGTAAAGAAGATTTGGATAAATCTCAATTAAGGCTATCTGTCTAGCCTTAATATTGGAGGTAAAGATGATTTAGGCAAATCTCAATCAAAGCTATCTGTCAGGCTTTAATGTTGGAAGTAAAGATGATTTAGGGTAAATCTCAGTCAAGGCTATCTATTCGGCCTTAATGTAAAGAAGATTTTGGTAAATCTCAATCAAGGCTATCTGTCCGGCCTTAATGTTAGAGAAGATTTGAGTAAATATCAATCAAGGCTGCCTGTTTGGCCTTAATATTGGAGGTAAAGAAGGTTTGGGGTAAATCTCAATTAAGACTATTTATCCGGCCTTAATGTTGGAGGTAAAGAAGGTTTGGATAAATCTCAATTAAGGCTATCTGTCTAGTCTTAATATTGGAGGTAAAGATGATTTGGGCAAATCTCAATCAAGGCTATCTGTCTGGCCTTAATGTTGAAGGTAAAGATGATTTAGGGTAAATCTCAATCAAAGCTATCTGTTCAGCCTTAATATAAAGAAGATTTGGGTAAATCTCAATCAAGGCTATCTGTCCAGCCTTAATGTTGGAGAAGATTTGAGTAAATATCAATCAAGGCTATCTGTTTAGCCTTAATGTTAGAGGTAAATAAGGTTTAGGCTAAATCTCAATCAAGACTATCTGTCCGACCTTAATGTTGGAAGTAAAGAAGGTTTGGGGTAAATTTCAATCAATACTATCTGTCTGGCCTTAATATTGGAGGTAAAGATGATTTGATAAGTTTCAATCAAGGCTATCTGTTTGGCCTTAATGTTTGAGGTAAAGATGATTTGGATAAATTTCAATCAAGGCTATTTGTCTAGCCTTAATGTTAGAGGTAAAGATAATTTGGGATAAATCTCAATCAAGACTATTTGTTTGGCCTTGATGTTGGAGATAAAGAAGTTTTGGGGTAAATCTCAATCAAGGCTATCTGTCCGACCTTAATGTTGGAGGTAAAAATAATTTGGTAAATTTCAATCAAGGCTATCTGTTTGGCCTTAATGTTTGAGGTAAAGATGATTTGGGTAAATTTCAATCAAGGTTATCTGTTTGGCCTTAATGTTTGAGATAAAGATGATTTGGGTAAATCTCAATCAAGGCTATCTATTTGGCTTTAATGATAGAGGTAAAGATGATTTTGGATAAGATAATTTAATGAAAAAAGGGTCTCAACCTATGGCGAGTCGGCTCACGAGATTCTGAGGAAGAGCCTCGGCTTATGGCGAGTCAGCTTGAAAGATTTTGATAAGATTTTAGTTGTGCCAAAGAAACTTAGGCTTCTGAATGTGAGGGGTTGGGCCTTTCAGAAGGCTCAAAGGAACTTTGCTAGGAGTAAAGGGTCTCTGGAAGTCATGCTTCATTGATTAGATTTGGAAAGGTGCCATTTAGCTTCAAAGAGGCACAGGTCAGCTTTAAAAGGTATTGGTCAGCTTTGTGGAAGAACTGGTTAGCTTTAGGAGAGGCTAATGAGGCTATTGGCTCAGCTTATGTATGATGGTGCATGATTGCAGATGATTGCATAGATGTTAATGCATAGATGACGCATGCATGTTTCAAAATTCATAGACCTTTTTCCTGACTTCTATGCCATGCATGATTTATGGTGATGCCTATAATGAATGGTTACATGGATGCATGAGGGTGGATTCACACATTTGCTTTGTGAATGCAATCCTGTGGAGACATGCATTTATGGATTGAGGAACTCAACAGGGTTAAGGAACTCAACTTGGGTTGGTATGAGATGGTTGCCATGGTGGTATTACGAGGAGTTTAAGAGGTTGCTTCAGATTTTAGAATCTGGTGGCCCGTAGTTTCTATTTTGGTGCTGCTGAGGAGAAGTTATACCTGTCACAAGGAGATAGGAAATATGGCTTGGTTATGACTCAAGCAACTCTGGTGGTGCCAGAGTCTAAAATCTGGCATTTTCAATATTTTTCAGGAGTTAATGGACTTGCGTGAGGATGTCGCAAGCCAAATGGTGGTTGGTGATGGTCAGGTGAATTTGACCACTATGATTGAGACATTCCATGATCCTAGTGATCAGAGAGATATGAGGGGGACAGAGGCTCAATCATGAGGGCCTTGATTTTCTGTTTGAGTGTCAAATAAGAGTTTGTTGATTGGAGTGATGCCAGAGTGGCAGATGGAATAAAGGCATTTTATGGTTAGAGTTATGCTAGCAAAGACACTGATGAGCCTTGACTATTTTGTTCGAGATTTAGAAAGATGAACTATCTTACCAATTATTCATCAGGTGAGAAAACTTTGTCTACTCTTACCCTTTCTGTTAGAGGTGCTTTATGGGTGTCTGCTTTAAGTTTTGGGTTATCTCGAAAGTGTGGCTGATGGATCATTTTCAGGTAGTGGCTCTTGCTTTTTAGTCCACACATGCCTTACTGAGACTTGGTCAGAGGTTGGATAAGATGGTTGCTTGTAGCTTGCCCTTGGAGGACATATTTAGCACTATCAATAGTAAAGGATTTGATCTCTCATGACCAGGGGCCATGGGTGTCGAGTAGTTTGCCTGTTGGACTTGGTTTGAGTGACTTTCCACTAGGGAATAAGGGTCTTGAGGCATATGGAGCAGACTCAGGATGTGCCCCCACCTTTCCTTTCTCGGAGTCTATGCAAATCATAGCTTTCATCGCTAGAGCTATAAAGTGATGGCTGGCTGAGGAGTTTTCATGCTATTTATTTTGGGATTTCACTTGTGACCACGGAGAGGTATGCTAGGTAGTTGATAAAGGTGGTTTGGCCAATTGAGAAAGAACCAGGCTACCTTGCTGAGAGGAGTAGAAGATGAAGCAGCTGAGGAATGAGAGACTGTATGAGGAGCCACTAGTAGTGGGAAGAGGATTGCATCCCAAACAAAAGGGGTGACTTGTTCTTTGAAAGAGACTCAGGGAACTACTAAAAGTGCAACACCACAGGTTGTAGTAGCTACTCAAAGAAGGAGATTGTGACAAACTCTGACTCTGATGAGGACACGAGAGATTTGCATCTCAGGAGATAGAAGAGGAATGGCTAGACCATGACTTTATACATGAACCTTTTTTTTTTTTTTTGAAATAATTACAGGTTGACAAGACTATACAAAATATGATAAGCTATAAATGATATTGAAAGGGTTATCTTTTATGATGGGTTTGTATTTTGCAAGATTTGATCACCACTAAATGAGACATCTTTTATTTTTGCTCTAATTTTTGCCTAAGCCACCCTTTCAGGTTTTCAGCTTAGCGAGCATTTTTTTTTTTGTTTTTGTTGTTTAGGCAAAAGAATTAAGTGAATGATGTGCTAGGTACAAAGAAAATGAGAATGCGATGCAAATAAAATATTTTATATTATGATTTGGACCACACCCGAATCGGGCTGCCTATGTATCCCTTACATCACTTCTTTGTTGGTTATTTCTTTTAAGGAGAATCAAGTCCACGTAGTTCTGATTACATATACATGAAAACCAGAAATGAAATACAGATGTCATCTTCGAATGATGTATCTTTTCAGCTGATCCGGGTTGCCAAGATGGGAGAATTCACTTTCGTCCATGTTTATGAAGATAGTGCCTCTGTCGAATAGGATCTTCCTACTTTGTCTTTGTTCTCTACAGCTTCTTCTCGACAGGCTTCTTGTAGGTCAAGATCTTGTAAACTGTGATGCTTGGAGTATCCGTATCATGTCCTTGTCTTTGTGCATAATAGCTCATGATCTTTTTCACTACTGTCATATAGATGCGATGTATGAAACTTTTTTTTATATTTTATTTTTTTTCTGTGCCATAATTAGTTGATCCTTTTGCCTTTTTCATTTTTTTTGTATTTTTCATTTTCTTTTTCAGATTTCTCATTTAATGATGAGTCAAATGAAGTAGAGCATAGATAGTCAGGAAAGTAAGCAGAAAACTTGTTCATTTCATTAAAAATAAAGGTCCCATCATCATGGTTTACATCATTTTGAAAGGACAAGCTAGGGAGACGGGTTACAAAATCAGACAAAAAGGATCGGGAGGTCTCCACAGACTCACATTCAGACTCAAGAGACTCAAACTCAGACTCAGACTCGAAAGACTCGGATGAGGACAAAACAGGACTAGTGCTCTTCTCAAAATACCAGTTATTCAGCGGTGCTTAAGATGGTTGGATGAGCTTGGTGGGGTCAAGTTCTTGGTAGAAGGTGATCATGTGGATGGTCTCGAAAAGAGAGGGCTCCATGCTTGCTTCCCAATCCTCTTCCAATTGATAGATGGGCTTGCACTCCTCTAGGTTGAGCCTGATATCAAAGAAAATTTCAAAACTAGGGATCAGTTTCTTACAAATGGGACAGAACCATAGTTTAGGAAAGCCACAGTAGGGGAAATCTTCTCCTTCTTTCACAAAATACCCATTAAGAGTTTTGAAATAGGGGCGCATAGGCCAATCAAAAGTCTCACCTTATCTTTTGGCTTCAACCCTCAGCTTGGCTTTTTCCTCCAATTCTGCAATATCTTTAGGTTTGGGCACATAGCCAAGATCGAAAGGAGGAGTGGCAATGGGATACTTGGGAAATCAGGTGATCCCTTGTTGGTTTCTTCCAAGTTTCAAACTTGGAAAATAATCTATTTTCTTCATCATGTTAGCTATTGCCACATTACTATATGGATCAAAGTCGAAAGGAACAAACTCTTTACCTTCCCCTTGAATGAACTGGATGGTATCAAATGAGAAGCCAGACAGAGGAATGGCAAATGGTTCAGGCTTGATTTCTAGGATTGGCACAGATCTTGGAATGTCGCTCTTCCCATGTACATCAGCTTGGATAGTTATGATATTTGTACCATGGGGAAATTTCAACTTTTGGTGCAAGGAGGAAGGAACTGCTTTCACTTGGTGGATCCATGGTCTACCAAGTAGGAGGTTGAAATAGGCCGGGACATCAATCACCTGAAATGGGATCGGCATCATCACTGGTCCAACTGTGACGTCGAGGTTTGCCACTCCCAAAACTTTCCTTTTAGTATTGTCATATGCTCTCACCACTTGGTCTGATGGAATAAAATTTGAAGCCTCTAATCCTAGGCAGCTGGCCACCTTTGGTGGACATACATTTAGGGCAGACCCATTATCTACTAATACCATAGGTATAATTTTGTCTCAGGTCATCACTGTGATGTAGAGAGCATGGTTGTGGCTTTCATCTCCATAAGAGATATCATGATCACTGAAAGAAATGGTTATGGACTTAGCAGTGTTGGTTAAAGATGCCACGAGGGTCTCCGGTGAGATGTCGATGGGAGCCTAAGATTAATTCAAAGCCTTGCAAAGAGCTTGGCGATAAGGGTAAGAAGACTGGATGAGGCTCCATATCGATATATTTGCTTGGGTTTTCTTCAATTGCTTGAGAATGGGATCCTCCTCTGGTTCATTATAGGATTTTAATTTTTCAATTAAAGGAGGGATTGCATAACCTACCGGGTTTGAATCCGCGGGTTATGGAGGTGGTGGAAGGACTCTTCCACTTTGAGAATTACATCGACTTTGGTGACAAAGTCGTTTAGATCAAGTACACAAAAATAACCTGAAATGGGGTAGATAAGGGAGAGAGGATCAATTCTCGATTCTTCAGAAGAAATAAGGTTGACATTTGCCTAGTGGTTAAGCAAAGAATTAGTGGTGATGTTGGGTTTAACTCTTGGAGCAATGATATCCCCACTATTTATTAGGTCTTGGATTCGATGCCTCAGAGCCTTGCAAGCATCCATTTTATGCCTGGGCCCTTAGTGATAATCACATCATTCATTGGCATTATAGTTTTTGGACAAAGGATTCGGGAGAGGTCTTGGCTCTAAGAGTTTGACGAGGTGGGCTTCCAAAGCCTTTTTATAGACAGTGCTTGGAGGCATTCCCAATTTACAAAAGCTCCTTCTTTCTAATCTCATGGGTTGATGGTAAGGGACAACATTAATTTCTCCTCCCTTTTGAGGTACAGAATAAGTGGTGTTGGAGGTGTTGGGGTTTTTGCGGTATCTTGAATTTGAGGTGTTGGGGTTTTTGCGGTATCTTGAATTTGAGGATTCATCCTTGATTTGGCTAGTCTAAATCAAATCCTTGATTTTAGAGGTTGTAGCAATGAGAGCTTTAAAGTCCGGGAGATACTGGGTTTGTAAGTGAACTTGGTATTGTGGGAGGAGATTTTTCACAATGATGTCAATTTGTTCCTCTTCGGATGGGCGGTTCACCATTTGTGCCGCCTTTGCCCTCCACCTTATAAGAAACGCAATGAAGGATTCTCTTTGGCTTTGTTTAGTGGTTTCTAGGTCTCATCGAGTGACATCTACCTCAATATTGTAATGGTATTGCTTGACGAAGGCATTGCAGATATCATCCTAATTTTTGTTATGATTTTTGTCCATATCTAATAACCACTTAACGATAGTTCCAGTCAATGACTGCAAGAATAATTGAGCAAGGAGCTCATCATCTATACCAAAGGGTCTCATGGCATCCACGTACATCTTGAGGTGGGTCTTAGGGCAAGTACTGCTGTTAAACTTGTCCATCACGGGCATCTTGAACTTGGGTAGAACCCTAGCATTTGGGAAAAGAGCAAGGGAGTTGACATCGATGATGTCCTCATGTTTTTTAATATTCTTGATGGATTGTTCTAAGGTTTCAAATTTCTCCATCAATCTTTTGGCTTCGAGGAAGTTGGAAAAATCCCCACTTTGAAAAAGATTCGTAGTAGGAGTAGGAGCGGTGGCATTCATATCCAAAGGAGGAGAGGTGGGTGTCTAGGGAGCTTTCCCTTTATCGATGAGATCAATAATGGGAGTAGTGAAAATGGGGGCATGGCTGGTCCCGGCTTGGGTGGAGGTATGTTGAGCAGGAGGAGGAGCGATAGGAGCATTGGTCACTTCCCTCACTTCATTAATGATTTATTGACGCTGGGAATTGAGAGCATTGGTGAAAGTGGCAGACTGGGCGTTGAAGGCATTGGTGAAGGTGTCAACTTGGGTTTTGAGGGTGGTGGTGAGTGTATTTTGAAAAGCTTTCTCTTGCTTTTTGAGAAAATTGGTGAAAAAGGCGCCCATCACGTCTTGGTCAAAAGGGTGGGCCATTGGTACCTTGGAACAGAAAAATAGAAAATCGGGTAAGACAATAGAATTTATAAAAGGAAAAGGCATAAATGCATAGGTGTGTTGGGAAATGGATTCCCTTCACAAGGTTGGTTGTCGGGTTTACATGTCAACAAGGCGAGTGTGTGAGGTGCTTTTAGGGTAACGGACCACCGGTTTTGGATTTTATGGGTTGACCTTATCGAGTTTCTCATGTTATGCGTGCATGATCATGTTGTGATGCATGCTAAAAAAAAATTTATGAACATGCAAGAGTATCGATTATTATGGTACATGGAACCTAAGGTTAAAGTTTAAGGCGACTATATGCATAAGGGTAAAGGGTGGTTTGATTTAAGGGTCCCCGTCTCACTAGAGCATCCATATACCTAACCACATGTGAGGCAAGGAGCCTCGCGTGGGTCCAACAGTATTGACTGCTCGTTATACCACCGAAATGATCGGGGATTCGTCGCAGGGTGGAATGCTTTCGCTATCCCCCAACATACTCAAAGAGAGTTGTCGAACCAATGCTACTTGCCATCCAAAAGTTTTCCTAAAGCTAAGACTTAGGCAAAGAGCCTTTATTATGCAAAGTGATGCATGAAAGTCAAGTTATACTTAATGAGCCGAAAGGAGATTATTTTGGAAAAATTTCCCTTAACCAAATAGTAATCCTCTCATTTTCCTTTTTATTAAAAAAAGGTGGCAACCAGTCCTCAGTGGAGTCGCTAGCTGTAAGACCTCGCCTGAGCACCGACCCGGTCCGCTAGAACAAACCAGGATGCTCATTTGTGTTTAGACTCACGATGCAACTCTCGGATTCGGATTTGGTTGATTTTGAAAAATTATTTTTAGGAGTTGCCTCCTTAATTTTATTTAGTTGGAAAAATATTAAGGAAAAAACCCAAATTGACTCCAATTCATTAATTTTTAAATTAACTTGCCCAAGGATAAAAATCACTAGCCTTCGAACCAGGTTGAGTTCGGGGACTAGGTTTTTGGTTTTAAATAATCTAAATTTGGCTCTTAAGTTTAACTTGACTTTGAAAATTGGATTTCATGAATGATATTTATAAAATGATATTAAAGAAAATGCGTGAATATGACAAAATATGAATGCATGGTGAAATAAAACATTCACAAATTACTTAAAAAGAGGGAAAATAGATTGGTAGAGATTTGGATTTAAATTCCAAACGTGCTTACGTACCCCATCGAATGGGGATCAAAACTTACGTAGTTCGTTCCATGGTTAAATGAAGGGGTTTAGGAGTTGATTAGATTGATTTTGATTTGGGTGTATTGAAAGTGAGGAAAAAAGGCTGATACCTTTGCTTTTGGTGGGCGAAGGGTTGTACCGGACCGAAGTTCCGTTTTATCGGGACCGGGTAATTGGATGGATTGAAAGATTAATTAATTAATTAAAATGATTAATTAACTAATTAATATAATGAAAATGATAGAAGGATTAATTAATTAAAAAGATTAATTAATTAATTTGGATGAAAAGTGGATTAAGAAAAATGATTAATTTGATTTTGGAAAAAGTGATTAATTAATTAAAAGGATTAATTAATTAGTTTGGATGAAAGGTGGATTAAGAAAAATGATTAATTTGATTTTGGAAAAAAGTGATTAATTAATTAATTAAAAAGATTAATTAATTTATTAATTTTAATTAAAAAAAGAGTTTTAGTTAATTAAAAAGATTAATTAACTTGGTTAGGGTGAGGTAATTAATTAATTAAAAAGATTAATTAATTAATTAGAGAGTGATTGGAGGGAGAAGAAAAGAGGAATTTAAGGATAGTAATCTACTCAAATTCAAAAGGTGTGTGAAAATAAGGAAATGGGAGAGCCTATTTATAGGCAAATGGAGTTGAGGGTAGTTTAGGTAATGAAAATGTGAAAAGACCATGAGGGGTAGGGCTAGAAATAGTTGAAAATTGGATTGAAATGGGGTAAAATGGTCATTTTCTGCATAGGTGGGACCCATATGGACCAGAGCTCACAAAGCCTGGTGCAGCGTTGCACCAGGCCTGTGCAGCGGCGCATCAGACATTTGCAGCACACCACAAACAAGACGTGCAGCGCCGCACAAGTCTGACGCGGCACCGCACTCCTGTTTTACGGTAGCCACATGACGTTGGCACATTTTTCGAGATTTTTTTTTTTTTTTAAGATATTGGTTGTTGGTATGGAGTTTGAGAAATTTGGATGTCTGGTGGCAATGTAAATGAAGTCTAAAAAAATTTTCTTTCGGGAGCGCTGCTCCCAAACCCCTGCCTACTAACTGGTTAGTGGGACCACCATAATAGCTCCTTGTAGTGTGTTAAATTCAGCAAGTGCTAAAACTATGGTTGGATGATGAGGGTGTGAAATTGAGAGTTCACATATAGTCATCAATAATTTCTTCAAGTCCTAACTCACCACTTAATCCAAATATCCTAAACCACATTCTAACTCCTTTAGAGTATCCAATTTCCCTGCCAATTCCCTTCAGCTCAAATGTTGAAATTTTATCAACATCATAGTGATCCTTGTAAGCAATTTCACCCCCCATAAAATTCTTTATTTCATCAAGATCATCCCACATACCACTATGATGTATTACCATATTCACAAACTCATCCTACCAAGCATAGCTAATAAACTACATTTTGGCACCCCATTAAGAGTATCAACAACAAGATTATAAGAAAATGATGCATTATAAGGAAATGGAGCACAACTAAAAATCTAAATGCATCTCAATTAAATTCACAATCGAAACTCATATCACTATTTTTTTATTTGCAATCAAGTATCCATACCCGTTCACAGCCTCATATACTTGTTTACCCACATCCATTACAACCTGATCCCTAAACCCTAGCCCATGTACAAAGCCTTGACCCGAATCGAGCAAAACATGTACATATGAATATAAAATTGAAGTTTTCTAGAAGTATAGATACCTTATTGAGTAAGCAATCAAGCAAAGCTTCAAACTTTTTTAATAATCCCTCCAACATTGCCAAAATTGAATTTGCTTTAGTAGCAAAGATCAATTTCTCTATGCAATCAAGATCGAAATTATAGAAAACTCAAAAAATTTATTTATGAAATTTTCTCAATGTTTGCCTGCCTAATTTGAGAGAAAACAACTAGATTTGCTTACTTAAAACAAAGCTTTGAGCTTTGGTTATTTGTTTTTCCGTTGAGCTTTGGAAATTAGGAAATTAGTCCTTTTTATTTTTTTTTCAAAATTTGTTTCATTAATTGCATTTTTTCTTTTTCAAAAATAACTTGAAAATGTTTTTTTTTTAAATTGTATTAATCAAATGCCACATAGATGGGGGGAGATTTTCTCATTGGTTAGTGCGTGCCACCTAGGTAGAGATACAACGGCATCTCCATTTAAGCCCCACAAATGCTACTAGAGTAAACCACATGTCAGTATTTGCAAAAAAAAAACCATATGCCTCATTTGCAAAAGTGTGAAATCACATGGCACTTTTTTAAACTTATCCCCTTTAATTATAAACGAGGAAGATTTCTTCAAATTTTTCTATTACTATGATGAGATACTTTATTTGCCTCATGTATTCTATAGAAAGACATGTCAAATATTATTTTCTAGTGATGTAAGTGATGAGGTGGGTTAATATCTATCATTTTAATTTTTTAAAAATATTTATCATTTTTTAATAACATATTTATTTTTTTAACTTTATTCTTTCATTATTCCTGTAATAAATATTTATATTAATTACTTTTATTTCTCTATATTAAAATAAAAGAAAGAATATTTTAATTTTTTTACCATTAAATTATGATAATTTAATAACTTTTTTAATATGAATCTTTAGGCAATTGATATTTTGGAACAGAAAAGTGTATAAAAAATATTACATAAAAAGATTTGCAGATTGCGTATCCCAATTCTTAAAGAATTATCAGAAGAAAAAGAACAAGACGAAGAAGCATCAATATTAAAATTAACCAAAGGCGCAATTAGTAAAATTTATTGCCACTATATTTTACATAACAACAGAACTGGGACATTGACACAACTGAGAGTACAAACTTACAAAGCCAGAAAAAGCCCAATACACAATTACCTTCTTCCAAAGAATATCATTTCCTCTACAAAAAAACAGTGGAAAATGACAATAGTAGAAGAGGCCTATTTAAAAAAAAAAAAAATCCACCTGACCCAAGAAAACAAGAACTGAAAATAATGGACAATCTATATAACAAACCTGTAAAGAAGGTTTATGCTCCTGCTAGAACTTGCTCAAATATAAGTGTGAAGCAAAGAGCAACCAACCTATTTACAAGACATTGAACCTATACAACAAACACAAATGGGTTATAAATAGCCCTGCAAGAAACTGGTCGAAATATCAGTTAATGCAGGGTATTAATATTCACACTATACTATATATACTTGATGAAAAAAAGCTGTGATTTCAAAATAATAAGATCACAGCTTCATTGCTTAAGATCGAAGAGTTATGGAGCAAACTCGATTTCGATAAGATCACCCATCAGAACCGTAGTTACTGAGTTGTGGGGTTGCAGCAGAAGAAGAAATTGCCCCACCAGTAGAAGAATTTTCACCACCTTTTCCTCTGTTTTTTTGCAGAACTTCCCCTGCTTTGGACACCATAGAGATGATAGTTTTAGTCAAGCTTTCAAAAATCTGAGCTTTGATCTGCCCTCTCTTCGGAGGAGTAGTTCTTTTCTTTCCCTTCTGGGATGAAGAAGAATTAGTTGCCATTATCTCGCTTTGGAGAATCTGAAAAAAGAAATGAAAAAATAAAAAAAAAAGAACAGAACCAGAGCATCAAGAAAGAGTATTAATAAAATAAAAAAAAAGGGAAAATGAATGATTCCATAATTGCAGTGAATGAAAAATAAGGAATTAAAAGAGTGAATTGTAACTTATATAAGAAAAAGAAGATTGAAATGAAAAAGAAGCAAGGATTTGAGTTTGGTTACTCTGTAAAATAGCAGAGGAGAAGCAGAGTCTCTGCACAAAAACTAAACAGAAAGTAAATTAAAAACAAAAACAAACTAAACAGAAAGTGAATTAAAAACAAAAACAAACACAAAAACAAAAACAAAAACAAATGCACAGTATGTATTTGATAAAATTACTGATAGAATTGTAAGGAATTTTGGTGGCTGATTGGAAAAGGAATGAGAACGGACCCCCAAAAGGAGGATGGGTTTGGGGGTTTGGATGTTAGATAGAGGGTGGAGTAAACGAAGAAGGACACAGTAAACTCATTATATAAAGGCAATTTGCGGTTTAATAACCAAGAGGAGGCTGCCTCAAGTGGGGATTTATTGGATTAAATTTTATTGATTGGCAAGCACTCCATTTCTTAGCAAAGATTGGTTTAGTCAATGTGGCCTTGTCTAGTAAAGTAACAATCAGATTTCAAAAATGGAATCTTTAGAAATTTTAGAAATTTGGAGGTTTCATATTGTATTATCACTAATATTGAATTATTATTTGGATAATATTGAAATTGTTAGCAATATATTTTCACTTACATACATATGTAATCATTTTTTATGTAATATTTTTTGTAAATTTAGATGAGTTTCGTATATTCGTAAATATAAAATGAATTACTTTAATACATTTAATGCATTTAATACTTTTTTCAATACTTCAAAATGATAATAATAAAAAAAAAACAGTCCATAATGAAATTTGAATATGAGACTTCATTACAAGCTATGTAATGATAAGGTAAAATTCTTTCATATATCATGAGCATATTTTTATCTCATATTAAAACCAATAAATGAAAAAATATTTCGATTAATATGACTTTTATATTTAATTTAAAAAAAATAATTTTTTTTATATATTATTATCACATTAAATTAATATATACACTCGATATTATTAAAAACTTACTTATCAGAAGTAGATATTGCATTTTTGTAAACCAACTAGTCCATCAAAAGAATTTAAATTAGGTAAAAAAAAAATACTATTTTTAAAGTCTCTGAATTATTGTATTTTTTTTATTGATATCTAAATTTATTTTTCATATTTTGTACTTTTTTATAATAAAAGTAATTGATGAAAAATTCATTAATTATACTTTTGAAAACATTAAAAATATAGTATATTAATTTTTCATTATGAGAATTATTGAAGCTATATTCTTAAATTTTTGAAGTTTTACATTTTAAGCAATGTCAATTTTTATAAACTAATGCAATTTTTAGTTATTTGAAAATTACAGCTAATAACGATTTTTTTTTTTAATTTTATTTTTAGAACACTTTATCATAAAGGCATTAATTTTTTATCATTGAAAGTGCCATTTTCATATATGTAAAATGTACTTTAATTGTAATATATAATAATTTAATTGTTTTTGAGTCTTGAATAAAAACAAAAAAAAAATATGACTTGGTTTTTAGCTTGTATTTGGGCATATGATGTCTCATTCATCAAAGATGTGTTATTTTCATTGCTATGGATAAGAATTAAATGCTGATTGGCTATTGCTGTGGATGTAAATAAATGTAATTTATAAAAGCAGATGGAAGATTAGTGGAAAGATTTAACATTAAAAATTTTTGCAATATAAAGATGTTGGGTTGGAAATGGACATTTCTGATACAGATTTCACAACAAGAAAAGCCTAGATTTTTTTTTTCAACCTTCAAAATTGCTTTTTCATCAATATCTACTATAGCATTCAACAACAAATCATTTTTTTTTTCTTTAATTGATCTTTTTGTGTGCTTTATGTTTTATTAAGACTATAATATAAGAAAGAAAGAAAAAAAAAAAGCCTCACATTGATTAAATACAAACATATTAAATGATTAACATAAGTTTTTCAATCTCAATAGTTAGATTTTAAGATTAGTCCTTCCGAATCTATAATAAAATTTTAATATGATATTATATTTTAATCGATTATTATACTACCCCATTATATTATAATTCAAATTGGATTTCAATTCTTTTTTTTTTAGTCCGGTAAGGGTTATCTCAAGTTTTAAAATTTTTTTTTTCCAGTTTCATATCGTAAATTTGTAAATGTCAACAAACATATTAACAATCTACTTGGTACAAGAGATTATTTAACCGAGCTGTAGTATTATAAATAACACTACATTTAATATAAATGATTCAGTTTGAGTTTAATAATCCAAAAAACTTAACTAATTTATGGGATAAATGTTATTTAAAATCTAACTCCCTGTATTTTTAATAATTCATATCCAATAAGATTATTTATGACATTTTATTTTCTAAAATAGACAATTTTTATTCTAGTTATTAATCTATAAGCAGAATTACTTAATAATATAGATTAAAATTTTTTTACCAAATAAAATTTAAGATAATTAATTCTATAGTCTAATAAAGTTTATAATTCAAATTAATTTTAAAAATTATGAATTCATGAACTAAACGGGTATGTAAGTAATTAATATTAAAATCGACTAAGCAACGTTGACAATGACTAACTTAATATGTTTTAGAAGTTTTTAAATTTTAGAATGAATGAAATTTCATTATTTAAAAAAAAATCTATTTTTGTAATATTTTAATATCTATTGTGAGATCTTATATGTATTTTTCGCTAAATTATCTATAACTACGCCACTCTCGATTTGCTTTATTTACAAGTTTTAATCTCCTAATAACTTGTCATGCTGGAGAAAAAGTTGTTAATATTATACGAGCCAACAATTTTTCCATTAAATGGTACCGAAATAGCCTTTATAATTAAAATGTGAAATATTAATCTGAGTGAAATTTACTTAAAAATAAATAAATATTTTGTTGGAATATATGCCAACTAAAATACAAAAGTATTAATGTGAACGTACAAGACTCAAAACCTAACTGAGCCAGATTGTTGGTGCCAGTGGAGTTGACTCAACTTCTTGCCAGCGCCGGCACCGCCCACTCTAGAAATTCAAGCATCATCGTTAATGGTGTCTAACCCCACAAATAAATTTCATCTGTCTAAAAATATTTTTAATACACTTTTTATATATAATAAACTATTTATTATAAAAAATTATCTTAAAAAATAAATGTCCAATAAATTTTTTATTTTTAAAAAATAAAAAAGAGAGTTAATAGAATAAAGTAAAATAAAAAGCAAAATATAAAGAGTCTATTAAATTGAAATAAGATTTTTTAGTCTTTATCAATTAGATGTTTTTTATTAAACAAAATATTCTATTTAAAATAAAAAATATTATTAGAGATGCACTAAGAGTATATAATTGATTTTATGTAAAATGTCATATATATATATATATATTCTAATACATTTAATAAATTATAATAAAATATAATATATATAATCAAACATATTTTTAATTTAAATTTATATCAGAAATATATTTAATTATATTTTATTATACATCATTAAGTCTTATTAAATAATATTTTAATTTTTTATATTATAAGATAAAATTTTAATTATTATATTATAAATATTTTTTTTTCCACGTAATTGCCAGGACTATTCAGCCGCCTTCTTTGTCATGTCAAAGCTAACAAATTTAAGAAATTTCAAGGCCAATTTGAACAACTTTGTTTCCTATTGATTCAGCTAAAGTCATTTTCTTTTGTTTCTTCACCTCTGCAGCACCAGTTGTCTACCACTTGCACGTTGAAAATTTTGGATATATTTATGAATTATATAAGAATTTATCCATCATAAAATCAAATACAATTTTGTGATGTGAAATGTCTACCTTGATTAAAATTAATTGCAAATATGTAATATGCGCATGGTTAATAATTCACATTAGAGTTTGTTTGATATTTTTGTTTAAATTATTATTAAGAAAAAGTATTATATTGAAAATAATTATTAAAGTTTATTCATAAATTTAATTTCAAATATTTTAATTTAAAAATTTCAATTAAATAATATTTCAATACATATTTTCTCAATGGAATTTGAAATTACAATTTTTTATAAAAAAAAAATTAAACCTCAATTTCAAATAAAATTTATGTAAATTAGAATATATTTGATTTAGTAGTAACAGTCAGTTGTGAACTATTATCAGCAGTGAGCAATTAATTATTGGATGTAATCGAACTTTTTAACTCTTAATTGAGTAATAAACAGTATTTAATATAGAATAGACTTTCTAATCTTTTTTTTTTAATCAAAAAACTCTAATTTTAATGATTACTTTTTAATAGTGATTTTCTCAAATTTATATAAATTGTTATTATAGTCTAATAGGCACAATTGGCTTTTATTTTTTGGGATATCAGCAATATTAATGGCTAATTTAACAGATAAAAATTATTATTAGATTGTAAAATGACTAGCAAGGGCATTTATATATTTTACATAAAAATAAATTTTAAACATTATGTTATAATTTAAAAAACTCAAAACTAATTAAATAATTATGAACCTCTCATTCGAAATAATTTGTGTTTGCTTTATAAATTTATTATCTCAAACACAATAAAACCTATAAAATTAAAGATCTAGATTTTAGATTATTTTTTAAATTAATTTACAAATAGATTAAATACAAATTTATAAATAAATATTAAATGATTTCTACAGACACAATATGTATGTGTATGTGAAATTTATTTGCATAAAAAAATTATAAAATTTATATTTTGCTATTGAATTAGCAGTCAAATACATAGTTAAATATTTTCATATATATATATATATATATATATATATATATATATATAACTAAGAGTTTAAATTCTTAATTAAATTATATTTCCGTTGTTAGAAAAAGTTTCCATTTGAGAAAAAGAAATGGATTTAAATTTCTATTTCTTTTTTTTTTTTAAAAATAAGTTTTCTATTTTCCTCCCCTACTACGACTACTACTAAAAATAATGATAGATGAGCTGTCATTTGCAAGGCAGCACTGGACTCTAGCAATATTCATCCAAACTTGCCACGTGTCAATACTATGATATAGTAACATATTGCCACTTGTCCTTCAATTGCTTTTTTTTTCTTTAGTTACGTGTACTAAAATCCAAAATGAATATTTGCTAAATCCTAACAAAATAAAACAAGCAGCTACTTGCCAAGATTCGCATCTTGATAAAATAATACCAAAAGTAACTGTATAATAACATTTAACTTTCCCATCATCTTGCAACATGTTGGTACGATCATGAGATTTAATTTAATATAATTTTTTTACTAGTATTTTAATTATACCTTTATGCATGGTATATATGTATATATGTATTAGTTAAGTATATTCTGTTAAAATTTTAAATAATAACAATAATAATCAAACAAGGCCCAAAAGTTCGATTGACCTCTTTAATACCCTTTTTTTTTTTTTTTGGCCAAATAAAATCAACTTTCATTCAACTAGCAATTAAAGAGGATACATCATAAAGTAAATAATCTAAAAGTTTAAGAGGTTGAATAATACACCAAACATGAGACAAAAAGCTATTCGGAACAACCTTAGCCACCCGATCTATTAGTTTGTTAACTTCTCTATCAATCTAACATAAGCTAATAGAAATGAAACTATTCTGTAAGGTTTCAACAACATATAATAGAAGTTCACTCATTTTAGTAGGAATAGAAGTGTCTTCCACAAGGCTTTTATTATCATATTCCATTATCAACTTGTGATAAACTACAGTAAGAGCATGTTTAACAGCCAACACCAATGCTTCAACTTCAGCAACAATTAGTGATCTAACTTTCTTTCTAAAAGCAACCCCATCAATTAGTTGACCTTTATGATCCCTGAAAATGATAGTAAGACTTGTTGTTTCTGTTCCTCTACTGAAACCAGCACGTATGTTAGCTTTGATGAAACCTCTCTTTGGCAGAGTCCATCCATTTACTACTTTTGTGTTGCTCTGAATAGAAGTAACAGGCTACATATCATCAATATGAGCTTGAACAAAAAAAATTTCCTAGAGTTGTAGTTTTAATTGGATCATTGTCTGATGCTGGAACATGTAGAAATTTCTTTGTTTCCAAATGGCCCAACAAAAAAATGCCAACTTCCTTAGAGCATTTTGTAATATCCAAGGATTCCATAGCTCATTCTAGTTACTAATGATACTAGAGGACAATGTTTTTAAATATTAGCATAGTATAGAAACAAAAGGGATTTCAGTTGTGAACCTTGTGACACCACATGAAATATTTATCTAGTTTATATATCATGACTGATTGTGTTCTAATGAATTAAATAGAGTTCATATGATAACTAATGAGATATATAAAGAAGTTAGATAACACAAATTTGAAATTCAAAGCGAAAGGAAAGAAAGAAAGTTAAAAGAAAAATTTTTAAGTATGTTAATGGGCTTATTAATGGGTCTTAGAACATCAAAAGCCCAAGCCCAATGGGTGGTGGCTAGCCCATGGGCTCAAGAGTGAAAAACATCATAACTTATGAGTTAGAATAGTTGGCCCAAGTCAAGTAGAAATTGGTATTGTAGAGATAGTCACAAAAATTGACCAAGTTAGCCACAAAACTTGATCAAGTCAAAATCTTAAATAAGTTGAACTCTTATCCTCTCTACATATGTGTCTTGGTGCATTTTTAGCATTCCTATACCAATATGATGAACATCACAATTGTAGATGAAATCCTAGCCATCCAACTTGATCTAATCATAGTCATTCATTGTGAGAAATCATGTTTATCTTTTCCTTTCTATGTTTTAAGTATAATTTTAGTATTTAAGTTGCATAAATTTCTCCTTCACTGTATACATAAATTCATCCATATAAGGGTGTTTATGCAAGATGTAGTTTTGATGTTCTTAGTTGAAATAAGGAGATTTGATTCGAAAATTAAAGGATTAATGTGAAGATAGATAAAGGAAGTATGAAAAATACCTAAGTATTACTAAAGGGGAATTTGGCCAACATTAGAAATAGTCAAGGAAGTGTTCTAAATTTTAATTGAAAGCATCTAAAATTATTTTAGATGGAGAAAAATGAATTAAAAGTGTTAAAATAAATTTTAGAAACTTAGTTCAAGATTTGAAAATCTTAGTGGCATAAACTTAGTTAAAAGGGAAACTTGGTGTTCTGCTAGATTTTGATAATTAAATGATTATATATATTTTATGTTATTTTAATTTCATATTTCAATAACTAATTTGAATATTTGATGAGGAATTATAAGTTCTCTCCAAATTTGACCTAAGTGGGATAGGTTAGGGTTCTTATGAATAAGAATGAATTAATTCAAAATAATTAGAGGGAATTAATTGCATAAGTGTTAATTTGATGAATCTTTAATTAATTTGAGGGAATCTATAATTAATTTGAGGATTGGAAGGAAAATTGAAAGTTTCCCCCAAATTCTAGTGTTTATGGATTAATTTGGAGATTATGATATTTAAATTTGAATTCATGAAATTGAATAAGGAATTAAGCTTGGAAAGGGAATATGCATAAATGTCGCATTATTAGTATACCTCCGTTGTCTCGCATTATTAGTATACCTCTATTGTGAGTTGAAATAGTGAAACAAATATAAAACATATAAATTATGGCTAGTAAGATTATTGATTACTGATTGATATGTAATTAAAATAATATGGTGTAGAACCTCAAGGCAAGGGAAAGGATAAGGAAATTGCTTAATACTATGAAAGATACTAATTAATTAAGAGTGAACAATCAATAGGAGCAAAGGAATTTAAGATGAGTACTTAATAATATGATGTAATTGTGCCATTACTTGAATTACCATCCTTTGACATATACCTTGAATTGACATTGAATATGTGTTTGCCCATTGATTGTTAAGCCTTTGGAAATTTATATCCTTCTTATATGATATTTGACCATGATGAGCCTCCTACATTGGTTCTGTATTATGCCCAATGATGAGAAGGATTGATATGCCAAACTATTTCCCATTGAATTCCCAATATAGACCTTGTATGTATCTTTCATTGATACCCTTGATTACGCAGAAATTCTCTCTAGTGTGAGGAAATACATCAAATCTTGCGCACTTGGTATAAGCCCGTGAGTAGGGTGAGAGTACCCAAGCTCTGTTAGGGGGGAATGCCTAACTGTAAGACCCTATCAGTCTTGCATAGTGTGATGCATGTGAGTGAATAAGACTTAGGCTACCACTCTTTAATATTCATATGTGGGAAGCTTTTCGCTTCTAAGATATTATTATTTCTACTAAAATGTATTCAAAAACTAAAATGTCCAATTTTGACTAACATCACTCAATTGCCATCTTGAACTTATCCAAGTGATATCTTATATTTCCTTCATATTATGTTATATTATTATGTACTCACTAAGCTTATCTCATTCCATAGTTGTTTAAAATTTTTCAGGTCAAGGTGACTCATTAGCAAGGTAAATTCTGAGCTATGCTTCTCTGCTTGGGACTTGCTTTGCTAAATTACTATGTTTTGAGTTTTGCTTGTGTTACTCTGAAGATAATGGATCTAGAGCTCCATAATATTTGAAGACTTAACACTAAATGTATTGTATTGGAGAGTATTGTAAACAAATGATAGTAATTGTTATATATACATATTTATGATAATAAGTAAGAATGCATGAATAGTATTTATTAATACTTAAGAATGATGTTCTAATCAATGGTTATGAAATGACATTAAAGTATAGTGGCTAAATGAAGGGACAAAGTAATAATTGATATGGCAAATAGTAATTGGGTTTTGATCTTGGGATAAGGTATAATATGGAATATGTAAAATATTAAAATCGATGGGGCTTTACGAGTTTAGGTGATGTTATATCTCCTTAAGCTCTAAGACCGTCACAATCTAGAAAGTCGATCGTGACACATTTTTAGCTTGAATGTTTTGAAAATAATTCACCATATTCAGCCACCAAGAAAAACACCATATGTTCCACATTTTTCAGTATAGATGGCAAATATCCCAAGCTAAATTATATGCTAATTTTCTCTTATATAATTTTTCTTTAGTCACCAGCAGGTTCTTGCATGCTTGCCATATGAGGTGAACTATTTTAAAGGGCAGATTGATATTCCATATAGACTTCCACAAAGCAGCAGAGTGCATTGAAGAAAAGGATGCTTGTTGTACCATTGTTTGACTTTGTTTTTCTTTCATAACCCTTTTATAAGCTGTTCTAATAGTAAATACTCCATTTTTGGACCAATGCCAGATCCATTTATCTAGAAATCCACTTGGTCCAATAGAAATTTTAGTAATAGCAATAACTTCTTCATTTATGAATATTTGAGTTAATAATTGCTGGTTTCATTCTTTTTCTCTTGTCATGAGTTCAAATATTGCATATGGGAAAAAAGACACAGGTCTTGAAGATTGAATCTTAAATTGAGGCATATCAGGGACCAATGGATCACTCCATATCCTTGCTTTTGCTCATCTTTATATATTGAGTCTAGCACTAGACTTAATCAAGTTCTTTTGTATCCTACAAGATAGACCAATTCCAAGATAGTTTGTACCTTTTTTTAATTCCATGAAATCTAAGTAGGGAAAGTAGACAACCTTATCAATCTTGCTCACAGGTAATTTAGAGCTGTAAGAAGTCTTTATGATTGTTTTGCAAGCAAGGGTAAATTAAAAGCCTCAAAGTCTCTAAATCCCAGTCCTCCTTTGTATTATGATGGGCTATATTGGATTATTTCTCCATAATTAAGCCTCTCTTATCTTGATCACTTCTCCACCAAAATTTTTATAAGATACCATTCAATTTTTAACATATTATCTTTGGCATTTTGTAACTTGCCATAATGTATATAGGTATAGTAGTTAGAACTGCTTTAACCATAACCTCTTTTCCTGTATGAGGTAATAATTTTTGCTTCTAGGATTGAGCTTTTTGCTTCACTTTTTGAATAAAAAAATTCCAGTGCAACTGACTTTGATTTTGTTCATTGGGCAAATAGCCCTAAGTACTTCTCCCTTCCTTCCATGACTTTTATACTAAGTAAGGATGAAATAGCTGTTGCAGTCTCACTTGTAGTATTTTTGTTGAAAATTACTGAGGATTTTATTGTATTGATACTCTGACCTGAAACCCTTTCATAAATAATTAGAATGTTTTTAAATTAAACAACTTATTCCACAGTTACTTCTCTAAACAATATTATATCATTTGCAAATAACATGTGAGCTAACTAGGACATCTATTATTAATTTTGAATCCCTTTACAACTCCTCTGATGATTGCATCTTCAATCAGAGAGTAGAGGGAATTTGATACTAAAATGAAAAGGTAAGGATACAAGGTCTCCTTGCCTTAACCCTCTAATTAGTTTGCCATTAATCAAGACATCATATGAAACAGTTGAAATGCATTAGTTGATGAGGTTTGTGAAATAATTAGAAAATCTCTTTTTTTTTTTTTTTTCTAAAACAACCACTAAGAATCCCCACTCAATCATGTCATATGCCTTCAATATATCTAGTTTAATAGCACACCCATAATATTTCTTTTTTTTTTTCATATGTTTAAAAGCATGCATAATTTCATGAACAATCAATATATTATCTTGAATGCATCTTTTAGGTATAAATGTTGCTTAACACTCATGAATCAGCCCATCCACCCAAGGTTTTAGCCTCAAAACAAGTATTTTAGATATAACTTTGTAAATGAAGTTGCAAAGGTTAATTGGATGAAATTGAGATACTTGAGATGGAGAAGAGACTTTTGGAATAAGTGGTATAAGAGTCTGATTGATAGATTCTGGCATCACTCCTACCTCCCATTGGATTTTATTCTAATTACTTTGAAAAAAAGATTCCAAAAAAACCATCTGGACCAGATGCTTTCAATCCCCTATTAAAAAGACAGCTTTCTTTACTTCCTGAGAATGAATAGGTCTGAATAGGGCTTCATTCAATTCACTAGGCACAACTCTTCTCACTTTACTTAGGATTACTTCAAAATTCCTCTTAAAATTGGATGAATATAAAACTAAGAAGAAATCTTGAATTTCCTTTGCAATGTCTTGGTCCTACATTAACCATCTACATGTACCATCTTACAATGCTAAAATCATATTTTTCTACTTTCTCTGAATTGCTAAAGCATGGAAGAAATTTGTATTTCTATCCCCCTCCTTTATCCATTGAATGTTGGTGGAGGAAGTTAACACAAATGTTGCCAAGACCATAATGGTGTAAAATCTTCCTTTACCAATCTTGAAGCATCCTAAGCTATATAAGTTATGATGGCTTAACAATTATGGGAAGATTTAAGTCAATAGGCAAGTTTTGGTGTCTTTTTTTCCATTGGTAGGTAAAAGACCAGGTATTATATGATGTAGTACTAATGCAAGCCAATCATATTTTGTTGGGAAGTCCTTGGCAGTACGATAGGAAAGATATTCATGATGGCTTCACCAATAAATATTCATTTGTGATGAAAGGGAGGCCATTGGTATACCTACAAGTAGGCAAATATATAAAGAATAGGTGAAAATGCAAAAAGAATTTGAATTGCAAAAGGAAAGTATGAGACCTCACCCGAATGCCCTTCGCTTGCTTAGGGGAATTTGTCTTAAAAAGGTTATTAAGAAGGTTATGGAACGAGTTTCGACACTCACAATTGAAATGGCTATCATTCAAAAAATGGATTTTTGAAAAGTATTTTGGGAGTTGTTATTCTAATATATTATTTTTTTAAATGGAAAAATTAAGGAAAAACCCTTTATGACTCCAATTTATTAATTTAATTAATTAATTTACCCAAAGATAAAATTACTAGTTTTCGAACTAAGTTGAGCTCAAGGATTAGGTTTTTTGTTAAATAATCTAAATTTGGCTCTTAAGTTTAATTTGACTTGGAAAATTAATTTCATGGATGACATTTATAAGATGATAATTATTAGTAAAATGCATGAACATGGCATAATTTGAATGCATGAGAAAAATTAAGAAATAAAGCAAATAAGCATTCACAAGCCAATAAGAGTATTCCCTCTAGTCCTTATGGATTTTAGGGGAACTACAAAATTGCTCCTTAACTTCAAAGTAATCAAATAACTAATTATACAAATTTTCTTATAAAAAGTATAAAAATAAATAATTACAATTGAAAGTAAATCGAAAATTGAATTAATTTGGAATTGAATTTATAGTTTGGATTTAAATTACAAACTTGCCTATGTACCTTATTGAATGAGAATCAAAACCCATAGAATTCATTCCATGATTAAGTGGAGGAGTTTAGGAGTTGATTGGATTGATTGATTTGATTAGGCTTATAGGCGAGAGGAAAAGACTGATACCTTTGTTTTTGGCGAGTGAAGAGTTTTACCGGACTAAAGTTTCATTTTTTCATAATCGAGTGATTGGATTGATTGGGTGATTAATTAACTAATTAATGTGATGAAATGGATGGATAGATTAATTAATTAATTTGGATGAATGGTAGATTTAAAAAAAAAATAATTTGATTTTAAAAAAAATTAATTAATTAATTGAGTGATTAATTTTTATTTTAAAAAATAATTAATTAATTAAAAAGATTAATTAATTTGGTTAGGATGAGATAATTAATTAATTAATTAATTAATTAATTAGAGAGTGGTAGAAGGAAGAAAAAGAAAATGAGCAAATGGATAACCAATCTACAAGTGCTCAAGGGATGAAGAAGAATGAAAAGAAGTGGAGACTATTTATAGGCAAAATGAGTGAGAGGTAGTTTGGGAAAGTGAAATGTGAAAATACAAGGAGTAGCACTAGAAATTGGATTAAAGGGGTGTTTTAGACATTTTTCTGCAAAAAAGGGGGACCGCCTGCGACATGATTGATGCAGTGCCACACCATTGACAGTCATGCGGCTGCTGATGTGGTATTTTTTTTTTTTTTTTAGAGATTGATGTTGGTCTATGCCGAAAAATTGGGTATCCGGGTAACAACGCACTTGAAGGCTAAAATTGGGTATCTAGGTAGCAGGACTGCCGTACCAGCTCTGCGTAGCATACTAAACTTAATAGGTGTTAAGTTACGGTTGGATGATAATGTTGCAAAATTAAAAGTTCATAGAGAGAGAACAAAAGGGAGAGGGTGAGCTACTAAAATAAAAAGAAAGAAAATGAGTGTTCATCAAATGCAAAAAATGAGAGAGTGAAAGAAAAGGAAAAATTGAGAGAGAAAGAGGCAATGGAGATAAAAGAGAAAGTTGTGAGCTTATATGCAAAAAATAGAGATGTGAAAAAGAGCTTTGTTAGCTAGGAAAACTATTCTTTTACTTATGATTAAGGAAGTTTATTTTACTAATGATCCTGACATTTCTATTCCTAGTGTTGTAGTTTCTTTTTTGTAGGAGTTTGAAGATGTTTTCCTCGAAGATATTCCAATTGGGTTGTCACCAATTAGGGGGATTGAACATCAAATAGATTTCATATTTAAAGCCTCTATTCTAAATTAACCAGTTTATAGAAGCAATCTGGAGGAAATGAAGGAGCTTCAAAAGTAAGTTGAGGAGCTTATGGTGAAGTGGTATGTATGTGAGGGTATAAGTGCATACGCCATACCAGTTTTGCTTGTTCCTAAAAAGGATAAAACAGGGAGAATGTGCATTGATTCTCATGCAGTTAACAAAATCACTATAAAATATAAACATCCCATTCCTAGGCTAGATGACATGTTAGATGAGTTGTACGATGCTATTACTTTTACTAAAATTATTTTAAAAAGTGGATATCATTAAATTAGGATGAAAGAGGGAGATAAGTGCAAAACTACTTTTAAAACTAAACATGGGTTGTATGAGTGATTAGTTATGTCATTTGGATTGACTAACGCTACTAGTATTTTTATGCATTTGATGAACCATGTTTTGCGTGCTTATATAGGTGAATTTGTGGTAGTCTATTTTGATGATATTCTTACATATAGTAAAAATATGAATGAACATTTTGAACATATTAGGTCTATATTGAATGTTTTGAGACAAGAAAAGTTGTATGCAACCTTAAGAAATGTTCTTTTTGTTTAGACAAAATTGTATTCCTAAGGTATGTTGTTACATCCCAATAGATTGAGGTAGATGAGTAGAATGTAAAAGCCATTCGTGAGTGGCCTACACCTAAGAACATTAGTGAATTAAGAAGCTTTCTTAGGTTGGCTGGATTTTATAGGAGATTTGTGAGGAACTTTAGTACTCTAATTACACCATTATTTGAATTAGTTAAGAAAGTTGTAGGATTTCATTAGGATAGTGAGCAGGATAAAGCATTTGCATTGATTAAGGATAAATTGTGTGTTTGCACCTTTACTTGCTTTGCTTGACTTTATTAAAGCATTTGAAATCGAGTTTTATGCCTCAAGGGTAGGTATTGGGTTATCTTAATGCAAGAAAAGCAACAATTGCTTATTTCAGTGAGAAACTTAGTGGAGGAGTTCTCAATTATCCTACATATGACAAGGAGATTGAAGGAATGGTGGAGTCAAACGCAATGGAAGCAAGGTGGTGGGGTGAAATTTTAAACATTGTAAAATTTCACTTCACCCATTTTGGTCCAAACATCCATTCAAGCAATCAATTAATTTTTGTGTAAAACACATATGCATAGAAAAGAAGAAGAAAGAGTAATCATATTATCTTTTATAGGTTTCTTCATTCTTTAACAAAAAGCTTCTCAAGTGTGAAGCCTCTAGATCATCCACACCTAACTCACATCTAAGTTTCGTTTGGTTTCTTTGGTGTTCTTGAATCCCTCTCTTGGTTGCCTAATTTTGATTCAAGATTTTCCTCAAAAATCTTTAGGATGTTAAGGTTTCTCTTTGGTTTGTTTTGGACTAAATAAATTTTCAATTTATAAGCATTTATTCTTTCACAAAAAACTAAAAAGAGAATTGAAGATCAAAAGAAAATTGAAGAAACACTTTCTTCATTTTTCTTTTCTCTCTCTCAACTTCTCTCTCAAAATGCTTCAAATATCAAAAATGACATTGACTCTTTTTTGCAACATAAAAACTCAAAGCTTTTATATTATTTGCAAGACTTAACCCTTAAGTCTTCATAAAGACTATAACATCCTTTTAGCTTTTCATTAGGTGAAGGGGCAAAGTTTGACTTTGTTTTTTCAAATGGTGAAATGACCATTTTATCATTTAGGAGTAAAATGGCCATTTCTATTAGCTAAAAGATGTAATTATAATTTTAATCTTAATAGAAAATTTTCTAACCCCTAAACCCATTATATGGGCTTATGAATAGTGAATTTTATCTAACCCTTAAATTGCCTCTTTTCCATATCACATATGGGCTTATGGCACATCTCATGTGTTAAGGGTTTTTACTAAACTTAAAATTAATAAGTCTTTGATTTAATCCAAATCATTTTCAATTTAATCTTTCTCATTTGCATCATATACAGATTAAGATTTAATTGAATAGAAATCTTTATAGATTAAACATCAGGATATGTTAGGGTCCTTGTAAATTTAATTACATGTTTAATCATTTTACCACTAATCAATTAATTAAACACTTTAATTAATTATTATGGTAAACCTTTTACACTTTGAAGGTGATCACTATTAGGTGTGTGACTTTTTAGGTTCATGTCTAATTAGCAATGGGAATGAGAAAATATTTTTCTCTACTAATGTGAAATCCCTACTTCATACTTAGTCTCATAAGTCATGAGTAACAGCTAGCATTCCATATCACGATACCTAATTAGAAATAAATGTTTATAGTTGATAACTTTAAACATCACATGGACCACCGATCATAAATTATCATACACTAGAATCCCTTCATTAAAAATCCCAATCTCGGCTAAGGTAATGGTCTATGTCAAATCCTAATGTGCCTCGATTCTTTGTCTTTATCTCAGTTCTAATTCTTGATGAGATTATATTCTTACCAGAAACTCTTCCTAGTGAATCTATTTGTTCTGGTCAGGAGCTTTAGTTATCAAAAATAACCAGATAGCATAGGATTTTAACCTCATTTACTCCAGGTAATGAATCCTATCTTAGCGATCACTTATCTCCATACACAACAAATTAGAACCATCACATACCACATATCCGTACATGAATAGTACATCTATGTAAGTAGTAATAAATTCTAACTACCTATGTATGAGATATAGTATCCCTTAAGTTAAAGAATTATATGTATTATTATGACCTAGATGATGAATAATTGACAAGTAGTAAAACCTCATATTATTATCATCTAACGTCACAATTCGACTATTCATCCTATGAATATCAACATGTTTGTATTGACATCACATGTCAAGCAGTATGAGTTGCTGCCTCTATAATCATCTGTATCACATACTAATTATAGAAAATAAATAGTAGTGATGGTCTTCCAGAATTAATGATGCCTAGTCATTAATCATACGACTATAAACATATTTAAAATATTTATACAAGAGCGATCTGTCTCTCATATTCTCAACAGTTGATAATAGATCCTCTTACAAATACCTAAAGACTATATTTAATAATGTGAAACTCTTTTCATATTATCAATATATTTATTGTGCCATTGGGAATTAAAATCTACTATTACATAACTATTATATGCTTCTAGGGCACATACTACTATCAGAGATGTACTCATTAGTCTGCACTTTGGAAACATGGAAACATTATATTTTGCCTAGGGAGTTCATCATTCACATTGACCATGAGTCATTGAAGTATCTGAAAGGGTAAGGAAAGCTTAATTGACGCCATGCCAAATGGGTATAATTTATTGAGTCCTTTCCATACCTAATTCAATACAAACAAGGTAAGGAAAATGTGGTTATGGATGCATTATCTCGAAGGTACACTGTAATCTCTACCTTGAATGAAAAATTGTTTGGATTTGAATACATTAAAGATTTGAATATTATCGATCCAATTTTTGCTAATGTTTATGGGGCATGTGAGAATAGTGGGTTTGATAAGTTTTATAAGCATGATGGTTACTTGTTTAGGGAAAATAAATTATGTGTGCCTGTATATTCTTCGCGTGAAGCATATAGGGGAGGTAATGGGACATTTTGGCATAAAGAACATTTACGATGTCCTTAGTGACATTTTTATTGGCCTAATCTTAAAAAGGATGTAGAAAGGATGTGTGATATGTGTATTACTTATAAGTAGGCCAAACCAAAGGTGTTGCCCCATTGATTGTATTCCTCATTACCTATACCTAGTGAGCCTTGGGTAGATATCTCCATGGATTTTATATTACGTTTATGTAGGTCAAAAGGGGAAAAGATTCTATTTTTATTGTTGTTGACAGATTTTCAAAGACCGCGCATTTCATATCATATACGAAGACCAAAGATGCAATAAATATAGTGGATCTACTCTTAAAGGAGATTGTTTGTTTGCATGGGGTTCCACGGTTAATTGTGTCTGATCGCAATGTCAAATTTCTAAGTTATTTTAGAAGACTTTGTGGGAAAAATTGAGAACTAAACTATTATTTTTCACTACTTCTCATCCTCAAATTGATGGGCAAATGGAGGTGGTTAATAGGACTCTATCTCAATTGTTACATTCCTTTGCACAAAGGAACTTAAAGAATTGGGAAGAGTATTTGCTGTATGCTGAGTTTATTTATAATATGAGTATGCATACTGCTACTCAATAGTCACCCTTTGAGATGGTGTATGGCTTCAACCCACTTGCACCATTAGATTTGATGGCTCTCCTAGTTCAAGAGCAAGCCAGTTTAGACAGAATGAAGAAGGCAGAAATGGTGAAGCAATTGTATAAAAAGATGCAACAATACATAAAGAAGAGAACTGAACAATAAACCAATTAAGCTAACAAATAGCGAAAGAAGGTACCTTTTGATTTCAAAGATTAGGTTTGGGTCCATATGTGAAAGGTCTAAAAGGAGGTGTTCAAAGTTGCATCCTAGAGGCGATGGCCATTTCAAGTAATTGCAAGGATAAATGACAATGCATACCGCTTGGATTTATCAGGTGAGTATGACTTTAGTGCCACTTTTAATGTTTATGATTTATTTGCTTTTGATGTAGGTGATGAATATTCGATGACATATCCTTCTAAAGGGAGAGGGAATGACGCAAATGGTGGCACCAATAATGATCATTTAGTAATCAGTGAAGGACAAAAGACTAGAATTAAGACTAAAAAAATGCAAGAGGCTCTTCAAGAGATGATTCAAGGGATTTTGACTAAACAAGAAGAAATCCTTGTGAATGTCAAAGATTCATAAGGCGCGATCACGTTCTATCCAACGAAATCTTCTGGGTTGAACATCAAATCTTCCTTGCATAAATCCAAATTATGGGTTTAAATTATTTATTTAGTTATCTTTTAATTAATTTAGTATATTAAAATTGTATTAGGTTGTAAACTTTTGCAATAGGCTTTATTTTAAGTCTATGGTGGGATCACTCTTTTCTATGTTAAATTGCTACATTTAATCCAAAACTTTAGTAGTTAAATTAGGGCTTTATTTAGGGCAACTGTCTTAGGGTTTTTATTTGGTAGCCTATTTAAACTTCTATAAACATTATGCTTACATATTAGATAATAACATTTGAGAATTTTTCCTTGGCAATTTTGTCCATATTGTGAGTTTCAATTCTCCAAAACTCTTTTGGCTATTCTTTGAGTTCTTTGAGTGAGATCTTGAGTGGATTCAATGATTCATCAATTTATAACCTTCATTCTTTGTTTCTGAGTGAATATTAGGTCTCATTTTTTTTTTTTTTTAAATTGGGATTCTTTCTTCTTTAGTGAGCATTGGGTCAAACTCCACCAACCCAAACATTTCTTAGATAGTCCAATGAATTCCTATTCATGTGGGTCTTTACGCATCTATCGTAAAGGTTCACATCAGAAATGCATAAAGGGGGAAGAAGAAGACTTGAAAAGAGGAAAAAAAAAATCAAAATTCTTTGAAAAAATCAAAACAAGAAAATCTAACACCATAAAAAAATAATAATAATTATCCTTCTTTATCCAATCCCAACTCTTCCTCTAGTTTTCTTCTTCTTTGATATCCAATTTTCAATACTAAGCAAGCAATGGATATGTGAGAGACACTGATCAATTCACAGATATGAGAGATTCTTTTAAGTGTATGACTTTCTTTTCAACTTCTTGTTCCTCTACTTTTTCATTTGATTCATGAATTATGAGATTTTTATGGATTTGATGGGCTTCGATTTTATATAAATTAGTTTTTTCTTTGTTTAGTTGCTAAAGAAAATTGAGGAAAATTGGATTCACGGATTATGAGATTTTTTTTGTTTATGATTTAAAATTGTTAGGTTTTGATTTTTTTTGGATTAATTTTTATTCTGTTTGGTTGCTGAGAAAATAAAGGAAAATTAGCTTCTTGGGAAATTTTTTTTTCATGGTTTTAATTAGATTTGATGTTATTGATAGGTTTGTAGTTTGAACTTTAGTTATTTTTTGTTTTGATTTTTTTTTCTTGGTTTGAACTTTTGGAGTTTTTTTTGGGGTTAATGTTTTCTGTTTGGTTTGAATTTAAATTTTTTATGATGTTTTGATGGTCCGGATAGGTAGGTTTGATTTTTTGAAATTTTAATTTTTTATTTTATTTTGCTATTCTAAAACAAATAATGAAAATAATTTGTCATTTAAAATAAAAAATATTATTTTAATATAAAAATATATTATTAATCCATGTTGTAGCCAAGATGAGTCACTCAATTAATCCACTTGTCAAGCTGACAAGACAATTTTGTTGATGTAGCATCCAGGTACCAAGTTGAGTCAGTGTGTTCATCTCATATGGCTGTTTATTTCAGCTTTTTAAGTATGAATTTTGGCTAATAACTTCTGAGCGAAATGATTATGAAAATTTAATTATTTTCTTTATTATTATTATTTTTTTTTTGGTGACCATATTAAAAGAATCACTAAAACATGGCGCACTTTTTGAAAATATGGTCAAATATTAACATGATTGATTTAATAAAGTTGTAATTTAGCCCTAAATGACATTATAAAACCAATTGTTTCCAGCCTAACGCGGAAAAATAACGATCATATCCAACGCTAAATATAAACTAAACGGAAGAAACCACTCAACGCGCTTTTGCAGTTGCGTAGGCCCCGCTCTCTATCCAACGTTGTAATAACTCAGCGCGCTTTTTCAATTGTGCTGTCGTAGGCCAACATTGAGATTCGAGACTTATTTTTAATTTAAAGACTTATCGTTAGATCAATTTAATTTGTTAATCAATCAGATAACTAACGTCTTTCCATAACTTATGCTTATATAGTACTGTTTGTATCAATTATATATATTTAATATCAATGAGTCTTAATTTAATGTTATCAAAATTATTTTCAAGATATGACATGTTAAATTTCAATTTCAATTTAATTTTAATTTATTTTATACAAGAAAAAATAATGATATTTGATTCAACAGTAAGCTGATCGAGAATGCTTTTTAGAAGTTAAGAATTTAAATTTTATTAATAGCAATTTAAAATAAGTGAAATATTTAGTTTTAAAACTTTTTATTTCAAAGATTTTTAATTTTAACGTAACATATTGGCTCATTTTTTATTTTTTGCGATTAAAAAAAATTACAAAAGAAAATATAAAGAAATACTTCCTCCATTTTGAAAAAAGTGATCATTAAAAAAGTTAATTTTGTTTATAAATAAGTGGTCATTTAGCAACCCAATAAAAAAATTATAAAATGATTAATTTACCCTTCTATCTTTCAAGTATGAGAGATATTTTTCTAATTTATACTGCAATTAATATAAGTCTTTTTAACAACTTATGATAAAGTTATTATTACCTTAAAAATGATTGTTTTTTCTTAATAATCACTTTTTTCAGAATATAGGGAGTAAACTAATATATCAACTCATGTATTAATTAGGATTACTCAATCTCATACTTGTGTTTACATTTTATACTCCCTCCGTTTCAAAATAATTGTCTCTTTAAAAATTTTATTTTATTTCAAAATATTTATCATTTTAGAATTTCAAAAAAATATTTATTATTTTTTTCTAACTTTATCCTCTCTTTATCTTTCTATTAAACATTTATATTAATTACTTTTATTTCTTTGCATAAAAATAAAAAAAGAATATTTTAGTTTTTTAATTTATAATTATAAAAATTAAATGACTTTTTTAATATACATATATTCTCTTAAAACGATTATTAATTTGAAACGGATAAAGTATTAAGTTTTTTTTTTATTTTTGAGAAATTTGCTCTCTTTGATATAATTTTATCCTAATAAAATTTCTCTGGCTTTAAAAAAAAAAAAAAAATCTTTTTCTTTCACCATGTAAGCCTGACCAATTATTATAAAACTTTTATTTTTAATAATTTAAGATTAGTGAAATATTTAGTTTTATAATTTTTTATATTCATTTCAAGGGAAAAAAAAAAAGCAACAAAATGTACTTTCTCTTTTTTATAAAATTTGTTTAAGATATATTTTAACTTTTTGTGCCTTCATCATCAATAGAGCTCAGCATGAGTCATTCATACACACTCGTATGAATATTATTATTATTATTATATATATATATATATTATTTTGTTTCATAAAATACCAGCCACTAGTGGGCTACGTAAGTCAATTATAAGAAGAAAAAAAAAAAAAGACATTATTGATACCTATCTTGGAGATGTGTGTAGTTTAAACTTTTCAAGAAAAATATATTAGTAATAAAGAAAAAATTTTGATACTACTTTATTGATGGGATTATATATGTATATATAATTATTAATTATTTTTTATATTTCTTTTTCTGCAACAAAGAAACAAGAAGCTTTCCAGAAGAAACAAGATATAATTATTAATTATTTTTTTCATTAACAGAATAATTTAAAGAATGAATATAAAATTTCTCTTAGTTGACTGAAATGCCATATGGAATATTGTTCACAAAACTAAATCATTGTATCACTGCTGATGTAGAATCTGATACCAAAATATATATTCATTTTCCCACATGGGTTTCATCCATACAAATTAATCAGGATTTAATAGGAGCTTAGGTAGTTTTATTATCATTAATAATATTTTTTTAATTATCAAAATAGTAAACAATCTGATTAAAAAAATTATAATTTCATTGATTTTAATTAATGTTTCAATTTTATTTGTTAATTTATTGATAATCTATTATTGTATATTAAGTTAATATTTCAATTTAATTTATTTTGTTATTGTATTGTGTAAGCATACTTTCTTGCTGTTTAAAAAAAAAATTAGAAATTCATGTTTTAAACATAAAGACTAGTAATTGAGATATTCAAGGGTTAGTTTAACATTCCAAAAAAAAAATAATTATTATTTTTGCAATTAAAAAAAAAATTGATTGATTTAAAAATTATGTTCTATGCAATATCGTAAAGTTTTATTTGAAAACTCAAATTTTATAAGAATTCCATTGAATTGAATTTTAGTTGGCCCAAATTTTAATTTTGAAAATGTAAAACTAATAAAAATCGTTTTTTTTTAATTAAAGAATAGTCATTTTGAAATATATAAAATTATGTTCAAATGAGAAGATTAAAAATTCAATTCATTAAAAATCTAAAATATTCTCATTTAAATTAAGCATGAGTTTTTCTATATGACGATAAAATGAGAAAATAATTACAATTTTTTTCCTTTTCAATTATTTAAAACAACAAATTTCAAATGAATTTTATCATTTTAAAATTTATTTAGAACAAATGAATTATATCATTAATTTAATTGAATTATTGTATATTTTATCTATAAATTTGCAAGTCTAATTTTATTTTATCCACCTGTCAAGTACCTGGCCCAGAGACATATTACTTAATTTAATAACATGTGGGTGTGGTATGGATACAATATAAATCAAATTGATTTGGGTGATAGTAACCAATTAAATTATATATACACATCCATAGAAATGGAGAAAAAATTAAAAAAAAATAGATATACAATATTTCTTTAAACAAAATAAAAAAAGCTAAAATTAAAACAACCCCTAAAAATCAATCAACCCAACCGATAACGCCCCTAAATTGACTTGAAATCCCATGAATGGCATATGCGGGGAAGGAGTTACCCTTCCCAGACCCATTTTTAAACGCTCATAAGGCCTTTGATCGTCACTAGATGAATTGTCATTTGTCAATTTATTATTTATGTCAAGCCTTTTTGTCCTCTCTGTAATAATCAAAGCACGTAACGGTTGAGGGAGGGTTTAAGATTCTGAATTTCTTTTTAAGTGTACGTCAAGTTCTTGTCCTAAAAACGTGTTAAAATCAACCTCAGAGCATCTCTAATAAAAGACTTTTTAAATACCTCTTTTTATTAAAATAAAATAGAGAGATATATTTAATTATTTATTCTCTAATAAAGTTTTTATATTATTTTTATTCTCTAAATTTTTTAAGAATCAATTTTTCTTTTCTTAAATTTGATTTAAATTTGAAAAGTGAAATTAGCTCCCTATATTAATATTTTAATATTTTTTTATTTATTTCATTTTTTAAATTATTATAATTATATTAGTATATTATTATTAAAATATTATTTCATAATATTTTAAATTAGATTATTCTTTTTTAGTGGTGAAAATTTTATGTTGTAATAGTAATAAAAATAATAACATTTATTATAATATTTTTAAAATGATTATATTTTTTATAATATTTTTAAAATGATTATATTTTTTAGCACATAATAATAATAATTATTATTATTATTATTATATTTTTTATTTGTTATAATATTTTTAAAAATATTTTTTTTTAGCCGCAAAAATTTTATATAGTATGAAGCAAATGAAACTATAAATTTATGTATTAAAAAAAAGAATTGTACATTTATTAATAAAAAATAAAATATAGAATATTATTGGAGTGTGCATATTTTTTTAGATAAATTAAAATAAAAAGTTGAATTATTTATAATATAATAGGAAATAGAATAGAAAGTATTGTTGGTGATGCTTATAAATTTATTTTACTGAAAATTTCTAACCAAGAATCTTCATGTTTGAGGAGGTAAGAAAAGAAAGAACTAAAATGGTAAATTTGCAATACCAAATAAACAAATCCTGGTATCAATTCTCTCTCTCTCACTGAAAAGAAAAGAAAAGAATTGTTGCATAATTCTATCAATATTAAAACATAAACACCCATTACCATGGTTTAACAGTTCATCGCTTTTCTAAAATAAATAACACAATAAATCAAAAATAGAAGGGAAAAAACAGAGGAAATATACCTAAAAACAACCATTCAAAAGAACTGCAATTTAACAAAAATTAAAATTGGTTATGGCATATTTCATTCATTTACCTTAAATACAAATATCCCAAATCTACCAAAAGAAAAAACCCATCTTCTAGAACCAAATAAAAGCAGAAAAAGTGATGGAGGAGGAGTGGAGAAATTATTCAAGAATACAGGGTACAATATCAGACTAGGTTAGGTTACAAAACATAACTTTAAAATTTATCTGCTTAGTAAAAAAAAAAAAAACTATATAAGATCAAGACCCATATCAAGATCAAGACTACAGAGGGGTATCTGAGCTATATCGACTTGGAGTTGCTGGGGTTGTTGGGCTTGAAATGGTAGAACTCAAATTTTCTTGGTGCTTTTTACCATTTGTAGCAATTGCAGTTACTGATCTGATCAAATTCTTGACAATCTTGATCTTGATTTGTCCTCTTTTAGGAGGAATTCTCTTCTGATGATTTTGGTTGGATTTAGAATCTCTGAATTCCATTTCTTAAAACTCGTTTGATGAAATTTTGAAGATAAAAAAACAGAGGTTGCAAAAGAAACAGAGGAAAACAGAGCAAGAAATGAGAATTGAACAAGAGAGGAGAGATAGACTAAAAACAGAGGACACAAAAGAAACAGAGCAAGAAATGAGAAGTTAATCACAGAGAAAGAGAGAGAGAGAGAGAACTTTTGAGGAGAAATTGCTTTGAGGGTTTGTAAGCAATGAGAGGTGCTTAGTGAAGCGGAAAAATGAGTTTATAAAGATAGGAACCAAACTATTTTGAACTGCACTCAGTTCCTTGCTTGCCAAGATTAACTTGAGTCAAAGAATTTCTTATATAAAACCAAGACCACTGAAAACAGATAGTCCATTGGCTCTACTCCAATAGTCATAATATAACATAATATATAAATAAAGAATCTGAGTCAGTAGCTTTTGATTGTTGAGTAATAAATAAATTAATAACCACAAACTCACCAAAGTGTGAAATAGATGTCACAGCTTTTTTACTTTTCCTGGATTTTCTCCTATTAAAATTTTCACTAACATAATTTTTAATTCTTTTTAAATATAGAAAATTGGTTAAAATTTTAAATTTTGAAATTTATTGTAATCTAAGTTTATTGATTGTGATTCTAATTTTATAAAATCATAATAAGATAATAATTAAAATCAGCTTTTTTTTTTAGTACATCAGAAAGTAAGAACAGAGTAACCCAAAAAAAAAAAAAAACAGTTACACTACTCTCCACTCTATCTTCCATTAACCAATAGTCAATGGAAACAGGTGGGAACACCAAAAATAGTGATCCTAACCGCATGAATATAACTAAGCTTGGCCATGTGGTCTGCCAATGAGGCTTTCTTTTATCCTTTGTTTGAGAAAAATCAGGAGAGAGAAAGTGAGGGAGAGAAAATGAGGTGAAAGATAGAAAGGGGAATGATTTTTTAGTTTCTCTTTTGTGTTTTGATTGAGATGAAAAATGAGGAGAAGAAAAGTGAAGAGAAAATAATATTTAATTTTTTTAAAAAAGTGAAAAAAAAATTATAACTTAAATGTCAAATTATATTTTTATCCTCCATTAACAATTTAAAATATATTAAGAGATAATAATACATATGTAATTTAGTAATATTTGCAATTTTCAATTTAAATTCTCTTCACTCTCGCATGAAAAGAAAAAAATTATTAGATAAATTTAGTCTACCATACTATTAGTAGGCTAAATTAATTATACGTTAATATGTGATATTATTTATTAAATGCAGTATTTATATTTGTTGAATTATTTATTATCATTAACTGTTATAATTTTGATTTTGATTGAATTGAGAAAGTTGAATTGAATTGAATTGTGAAGGTAGGAGGTGAAGATAGGAAGTGAAAGATTTGGGTGCAACCATAACCAAAATGACTAGCATTATTCAATTGGATGTTACTCTTTTATTACTTATATGGTTTTTGATTATTTTGTAATTTTTTTAGATGTGGGACTATTTTTGACATTAATCATCTGTAATTAAATACCAGCTAATATAAATGATATATCTAATAAATGTCATCACGTGTTAACATGTAATTAATTTAATTTATAAATAATATGGTAGATTAAGTTTGTCAAATAATTTATTCTGAAAGCAGGGTGATTGCATCTAGTGAGCACAAAAGATTATTTTTTTAACCTTTTATTTGTCACCTCATTTTATGTTAAGTTTCCAAACAAGAAAAAATTTATTTTTTCCACTCTTTTCTTCCCTTCAAGACTTTACTGTTCCCAAACACAGAGTTAATAATAAGATCAAAGTTGAAAACTTGGAAAGTCGAGTTTCGACTCTCAAGTTTGATTCCAATCAATATTGAATTTAGATTTTATTTATAATTTACAATATAATTGTCAATTTGATATTTCATAAATTTATAGGAGATTTATTCGCAGACATTCGAGTAATTAATTAATTTTTCTCATATACTTAAAAAAGGATATTATGAATTATCATTATGATATAATTTTTTAATGATATTAATGAGATAAATTTTTAGGTTATTTTGTTTAAAAATAAAGTATAATATTTTATTTTTCATAAATTTTAGAAAAAAAAATTAATTTATAAAAAAAATAAGAAAATTATATTTTTTCATAAGAGAGATATTTTTTCATAATTATGAAATTATTTTTCTTTAATTTAGGAATTTTTTTGCAAAATTATTATTTTACACAAAATATATCATATTTTCATAAAATTAAAATTTTTTCACAATTAAAAAGAATTATAAAAACATAGTTTTATTTAAGAAAAAAATAAAAAATTGTGATTTTCTATAAGAGAGCCATTTTTTTTATAATTATAAAATTATTTTTAGTTTTCGTTAATTTATAAACTTTTTATAAAGTTATTATTTTGCAAAAAATAAGTCATAGTTCTATAAAATTAAAACTCTTTTCCTAATTAAGAAAAATTATGAAAAAATAATTTAATTTATAAAAAAAAAAAAAAGAATATTGAAATTTTTCACAAGAAAGCTATTTTTTTTTTAACCCATTAATAATTTGTAAAAACTCTAACCAAATGGACAAACTTCTAATATGTCCTATTGACAAGTTTTGAAAGGAATGAAAATTATTAAGATATGAACTATAGATTACTTACACTAATTTGATTACTTTTTCTCATGCTTTTGAGTGGACGAGAGATGCATATCTCATTATCCTAAAAGTTGATTAGTGTTGGCTTCCGAAATTAAAGTTAGGCATGGCAATTAAAGTTGATTGCGGTTCAAGCTAGGGACTATAATTAGTGAATACTTCATCCCTTCTGAAAAAGGTGATCATTAAAAAAATTAATTTTATTCATAAATAGGTGGTCATTTAGTAACCCAATAAAAAAATGGTAAAATAGATAATTTACCATTTCATTTTTCAAGTATGAGAAATATTTTTTTAATTTATATTATAATTAATAGGATTTTTTTTGACAACTTATGATAAAATTATTATTATTTTAAAAATGGTGATTTTTTTTAATAGCCAATTTTTTTAAAATGAAGAGAGTACAAGTTAAATTTTTAAATAATTAAATATTTTTCAAACCATATCTACGTCATAAATATGTCTAATGATGATATGCTTCTAATTAAAAAAAAGATTTGAGAATACACTTAATCGGTCAAACTAAAAAGGCATATATAATAAATATAGATCTCAACTTTTTAATTCCTACTTTTATTGGTATGTAATTTTTTTTATTAATATTGTGATAATTTTGAATTGAATTGAAATTGAAAATGTTGAATTGAATTAAAAATATAGGAGATGGAGGTGGGATATGAGATATTTGGATCTAATATAATTAAAATAATTAGTACTAATCACTTAGATGATTAGTCTTTTATTACTTATATGATTTTTTATTATTTTATAATTTTAGATGTAAGACTATTTTTTTTATAATTTGTAGCTTTTTTTCTAATACTTCACCTTAAGTGTAACTAGAATTTTATTTTAATGTCTAGTTATCATTTGAAATTGAAAATTTTCTCTTAAAACGTAAACCAGATCTTCCGAAATTAAAATCCTCCCTCTAAAAACATAGCTCGGATTTACTAGATACTCAAATACCATGTGATAATTTTTGTATTGAATTGAAATTGAAAAAGTTGAATTAAGTTAAATTGAAAAAATAAGGGATGAAGATGAGAGGTGAGGGACTTGGGTCTAATAATAACCAAAATGACTAGTATTAATTATTTGGATAATTTGCTCTTTATTACTTATTTAGCTTTTTGATTATTTTATAATTTTTAAATGTTAGATTATTTTTTGTAATTCGCAGTTTTTTTTTATTAACAAATATAGCCAATTTAAAAGCTTTAAAATAGTGAAAACTTATTAGAATAAATTTCTAATTTTTCAAACTGTAAGATGAATATTTCATTTGTTATTCTAAGTTTCTCCAAATATGAAGTTAAATAACTGCTTCCAAGCGATATAATACGTATAGCCTTTCTTCAGTCATGATGTAATTATCAAACTTTGAAGATGATAAATTAGATTTAATAATTTTTTAGTTAAAAATATAAAATAAATAATATTCACTAGTTTTATCAATTTTTTATATTCATTTAAAGGGGAAAAAAGCAACAAAATATACTTTTTCTTTTTCTTTTAAATTTGTTTAAGATATATTTTAACTTTTATGCTTCCATCATCAATAGAGCTCAGCGTGAGCCATTTTTATATAGGGCTTTTTTTTCATTACGGTTCCAAAAAGCCTTTCTTCAAAAAACAAAAAAAAAATATATTAAGCTTTTTGAGCATTAAAAATTTCTATTCAAAAAATCATATGAGTAGATGCTTTTTCAAAAAGAAAATTTTAAAAAAATTAATTTTAAAAAATTAAAAAATAATCAATTAAATAAGTATAAAATAATAAAATAATAATAAAAAAAAGCGATTATATGTATATTCGTGTGTATGTGTGTCTGTGTCAGTAGTGGGCTATCTAGTCAATAAAAAGAAAAAGATCCCTTAGGGAAGAGACGTACGGTTGAATTAGACACATCTTCAAGATTGGTATCAATAAAAACTAATTCAACCTTTTCAAGAAAAAGATACTTATAAAGAAAAAAAAAATTGATACTATTTTGTTGATGGGATTATATAAATATAGTTAACTTTTTTAAAAGAAAGAAAAGTATTTTATTAATTAAAAAATAAATCTAGTTGATGAAATATTTAACCAAATTAATCTGCATAAAATACATTTTATTCAGTTATATATTATTATTATTTGATTTTTAAGTCTTTTTATAAGTTCAATATGAATCATTCAATTACTAACTACACTTCAAAAATTTATATAACTTCTTATAATATTAATTAAATAATAAATATTATAACTGAGTAATAAAAAACTTAAATTATCATATAAATATCAAACACTGATCTCAAAATCAATTAAAGAAGATAAATCTAAGATTAAAAAAAAAGAGTAAATTGGACTTTTACTAAAAATAATAAGAAAAAAGAAGAAGAAAAAAGGCTAATTTTTAGCTAAGATGGTTAGAAATGGCTTCTAAATAGTAAATCATAATAAGAAAATAAGAGATTTTTTTTTTTCTTTTCCGATGGGAGACAACATGGATTTTTTAGTTAGTTAATTTATATTTAAAAAAAAAGAAATAAGAAGCCCGTCGTACAAACAAGATATAATTATTAATTATTTTTTCATTAACATAATAATTTAAAGAATGAATATAAAATTTCTATCGGTTGACTAAAATGCCATATGAAAAATTGTTCCCGAAACTAAATCATTGTATCGCTGCTGACGTAGAATCTGATACCAGAATATATATTATTCATTTACAGAAATTTTAATTTTTAATATGTATAACTAATAAAATTTAATTCTTTGAATTAAAAAAATAGTCATTTTGAAATAAATAAAATTATATTAAAATAGAAAGATTTTATAAGAAATCAATTAGTTAAAAATCTAAAATTATATAAAAATAAAATGAAAAAATAATTATATTTTTTTTAATTATTCCAAACTATAAAATTTAAATGAATTCTAACATTAATTGAATTGAATTATTGTACATTATTTCAAAGATGCCGTAGAGTTCTGCTTCTGCCTATAAATTTGCAAAGGTTAGCTATTATATCTAGAGCTGAAATCTGCGTGGAGTTTGGGTCACACTCAATGGGTTTCAAACAAAACGGCCGAACTCTAACTTGAGTAACCCAAGCCGATTTTGAGTCAAATCGATTTAATTAGATTCTGAAACAAATATGTACATTAGTATATATATATATATTTTCACTTTGACTTGAGTCAAACCACAAATTTTATGTAATTTTTATAAGGAAATATGTTAGTGAATTAAACAGACCTTAACTACCTTAACTTAAACTCGTTCAAAGTACTTCGGGCTAATTTAAGATTGGCAACTCATCCGTTCACTAATTGATAGATTGATTTTAAATTGATTTGACTCGATTAATAAGTCTAATTTTATTTTATCCACTCATCGAATACCTGAGTCAAAGAAACATATTATTTGATTTAAATGGATGTAATATGGGTTCAATATAACTCAAATTGGTTTAATGCTATGTAAATTATATATACACATACATAAAAATGGGGAAAAAATAAAAAATAGATACATAATATTTCTTTAAACAAAACAAAGAATGCTAAATTAAAACAAACAACTCCAAAATCAATGAACCCAACCGATAACCGTCCCTAAATTGAATTGAAATCCCATAAAAGGCAGATGCGGTGAAGGCACTACCCTGCCCAGACCTATGTTAGGCCTTGGATCAAATATTAGATGAACTGTCCTTGTCAATTTTAGTATTTATGTCAGCCTTTTTGTCCTCACGGTAATGATCAAAGCACATACCAATTTTAGGGAGAGTTGAAGATTCTGAATTTCTTTTTTATGTGCACTTCAAGTTTTTATTCTAAACACGAACACACATCACTCATTACCATGGTCTAACAATTCATCTCTTTTCTCAAACAAATAAGACAATAAATCAAAAATAGCTGGGAAAAACAGGGGAAATATACCTAAAAACAACCATTCAAAAGAACCGCAATTTAACAAAAATTAAAATTGGTTATGGCATATTTCATTCATTTACCTTAAATACAAATATCCCAAATCTACCAAAAGAAAAAACCCATCTTCTAGAACCCAATAAAAGCAGAAAAAGAGATGTAGGAGAAGTGGAAAAATTATTCAAGTATACAGAGTACAATATCAGACTAGAGTAGGTTACGGAACAGAACTTTAAAAATTATCTGCTTAGTAAAAAACTATACAAAATCAAGACTCCAGAGGGATATCTGAGCTATATCGACTTGGAGTTGCTGGTGTTGTTGGGCTTAAACTGGTAGAATTCCAATTTTCTTGGTGCTTTTTACCGTCTGTAGCAGTTGCAGTCACTGATCTGATCAAATTCTTGATAATCTTGACCTTGATTTGTCCTCTCTTAGGAGGAATTCTCTGCTGATGATTTTGGTTGGATTTAGAATCTGTGAATTCCATTTCTTAAAACTCGGTTGAGGAAATTTTGAAGATAAAAAACAGAGGTTGCGAAAGAAACAGAGCAAAATATAGCAAGAAATGAGAATTGAATGAGAGAGAGAGAGAGAGAGAGACTAAAAGACAGAGGATACAAAAGAAACAGGGCAAGAAATGAGAAGTGAACAGATAGAGAGAGAGAGAGAGAGAGAGAGAGAGAGTAATTTTGAGGAGAAATTGCTTTGAGGTTTTGTAACCAATGAGAGGTGCTTAGTGAAGAAGAGAAATTAGAGTTTATATAGAGCAACTACTAACCTATTTTGAAATGACCTTAGGGTATGTATGATTTATAAAATAGCTAAAGAATAGAATTATTATTTTATGTAAAATAATTATTTTATATTTTTGTTCAAATTAAAAAAAATTCATAAAATTATTATTTTGTAATTTTTGCAAAATATATATTTCATGGTGAATTGAACATTTACTATTTTATAACTTAAAAATAATATATTTTTTACTATTTAAGAACGACTATTCCACTACTCACCACCACTCATCACCACTCACCACTACCATTCACTACTTACAACCACACTGCATATATATTAATAAATGTAATATTTAATTATAATTTTATTTAAAAATAGTTAATCCAAGTTTGCGAACTAAAGAGTGAAATAAGAATTATTTAAAAATAGTTATTCTATTCATATCTATTTTACTCTATAAGAATTATAATTCTATTCCATATATATTTTATTTCATGAACCAAATATTATCTTGGTTTCTTGCTTGCCAAGAACAACCAAGTCAAAGAAGTGATTAGATGAACCTAAGGCCAATAAAAGTATATAGTCCATGGTTATACTCCAATAGTCAAAATATAACGTAATACATATGATGAGGGATAAAAATAACCAACCCATACTAGATTCAAATAGAAGCAGCCCATCAAAAGAAGTATATTGTTTACAAGACAAATTGGCTTGGCTCATAAGCTTGTTAAATATTAAGGCCTATAATTTGGTAAAATAGTTTGAATATGAATTCCAAACAACTTGAATCTCTCACAAAAATTCTTTAGCTCAAATACAATTAGCTCACTTGGCTCTTTCCAAACAAAGAGCTCTAATGATGCCTTCTAATTTGGTAAAGACGTCACTCCTCCACAATCCACAAGTACATATATGGTGTCAAAAAATTGACAAAAGAAAGATTATTTGTCTCATTAATTTAGACTTCTTCTCTCCTTTCCATCATTAGGATGCGACCACTTACTCACTTATTCCCATTTATTAGTCCAACTTGAATACAAGTAGCTCGTTAGGCTCTTTCTAGACAAAAATCTCTAATGGTGCATTCATTCCAAAGAAATGAGCCTAGCATGCTAAACATATCAACCCTCCACAGTTGTCAGCTATATACAAGGTATCAAAGACTAACACGAGAAAGGATGTTTGTCTTATCAATTCAAACTTCTCCTCTTCTTCTCGCTATTAGGATGCAGCCACCTACTCACCTATTATTGTCCACCGATCTAATTGATTCACTATAAAAGGGAAGATTCACTCATAAAAGTAAGTGGATTCTTGCTAAAAACTCTATGTAAGAATCAGGAAGAGACCAATTCTTTTTCCTCTAGATTCCTTCGTGCTCAAGCCTACTTATTTTGGCTTCAGAGGCTACCTACTGAGTCCATCCTAGGGAGCTCCTAATATATTTTTTCTCTATCTACAAGCTTTATTTCATCATCATATCATGGGCTTTTCGCCTCTATGATGAGGCAATTTTGTCTTTTCAAAATGGTGTTGTCTATGGGAATGACACCAAAAACTATGTCTCTGCATCTCTTTTTCTAGCCAGAAATACTAAACACAACTATAAAAATTCACTCAATAGTTTCAATATGATCCATACATCTTTCAAGTTGATGGAGGCTAAAAAAGATCAACATTCCAAGCTCATTCTCTACCGAAAATCGACACTAGATCACAAAAATAAAAAAAAATAATAATAACACAGGAATTGCCATCACCAATGGGAGGGTGCCCAACCACCATCAAGCACTCCACCATCAATGGTGACACGCTCCTTTGTGCACAAGAGTCTGATATAAATGTATCGATACTTAGCCATACCCAATCACAAAAATATTATCCTCATCCAAAGTCACATCATTGTCATATGGCCTAATGGAAGAGTAACACTTCATTGGTGAGGTGAGGTTCTACCGTTTGAGCTCTTTAAGCTCACCTTACCCTTCAAGCTCTTTAGCTTACTTCATCCTTTTATCTTGCTTCATCCTTTGAGCTTTTCAGCTCATCTCTTATTCAACTTAGATGCTTAATCACCAACTAATCAAAAATTGATTGGGTCAATTAAATTGAATTGACTCGTACTTCTTGGTCTAGTTTAGACTTTTTTCTTTAATCTTTAAGGGGTCAAACTAGTTCCCAAGGTTTTAGGGCATTCTTTTTCATAATATGAAGTCAAAAATTGCAAATTCAACTCACAACATGGAGTTTTGGTACATTCCCTTCTTATTCAAGGGAAAATCACTCAATTAGGTTGCGAAAACAACTTCTCTATTTGCAATGCATTTTTATGGATCTAGAAGTGTTCTAAGTGATTTTTAAGGCTAACCATGCCATTCCAAGTATTTTTTTATACTTATCATGCCTTAAATTTGATTTTGCACTATTATTTGTTAAATAAGATGTAACAATAATAAGACCTAGATAAGTCTAAGCGAAAAACTATTAGGCAACTCCCTGTAAGAGGGAAAAAAGAACTAGTACAGTTAGGCAAAAGACAGTGAGACACCGAAGACCTAGTTTAATTAGGTAAAAGTATACGAGGCACCAAAGATCTACTTCGGCTAATTGAAAGATCGTGAGGCACCAAACACCTAATTTGGTGAAGTGAAAGTATATGGCACCAAAAACCTAGTTTGATAGGCCTAAGTCTATGAGGCATATTTTTATTATATGAATTCTTATATTGATAAGATATATTATCTTAAGATCTTTATGTGAGGCTGTGTGTCCTAGATTTCTAAACTCCTCTATTGACAAGGCATATCATCTGAAGACGTTTATGCAAGGTAGATTTCTAAAGTCCTTTATTAATAAGACATACCATCGGATGACCTCTATGCGAGGTAAATTTCTAAATTTCTCTATTGATGAGGCATATCATCAGAGGACCTCCATGCGATATGGATTTCTAAAGTCCTCTAATGATAAGGCATATCATCTGAAGGCCTCTCAAATTCCTAAAGTCCTCTAGTATTTAGGCATATTATTTGAAAATCTCTATATGAGGCAGATTTCGAAAATCCTCTATCAATGAGGCATATTATCTAAGTACTCTATTAGCGAGGGACATTATTATTATGTAAGTCTTTTATCATAAGGCATGATTTCTTAAGAACTCTATACGAGGTAGGTTTTCTAAAGCCTTCTATTGACGAGACATATTATTAAAATATCTCCCGCGGTAAGGCATTTCATATGAAGACCTTTAGGCAAGGTGAATTTTTAAAACCCTCTATTTATAAGGCATATTATTATTATTTAAAAACTCCCTCGGTAAGGCATATTATATGAAGACCTCTAGGCAAGGTGGATTTTTAAAGTCCCCTATAAGGCACATTATTATTTGATGAGGCATATTATTTGAAGACATAAGGACAATTTTAAAACTATTAAGAATCTATAAGTCCACTTACTATGGCACCAAAGACCCAAAAATATTGGAAACCATAAGACCACACCACGATGTGGAAGTCATACAATGATCATCTATATATCATACAATGATCATCTACATATTTCATATATAAGCCCCTAGTTATGGATCATCCTCTAGTATGTAGCTTCTTTATTTGGGCATTCAATTTCCTCGACATTGAGCTTTTTTATTTGGGCATTTGATTGACATTGAGCTTCTAAATTCAGGCATTTGATTGGCTTAACGTCAAGTCTCTCAACTTATATCTCTATTAAGGTGTCCAGCTGCCTTTAAGTTTAGCTTCCTAACTCACATATCTATTCTGGCATCCAACAACCTCAACATTGAGCTCCTCAGCTTGCATTTCTAGTATCGAGCTCTTCATATCACCTCTCTGATATCAAGCTTGTCAGCTCACCGCTTTAGTAACAAGCTCTTCCCTTCAACTCTCTAGTACTGAGCTCTTTGACTCGCCTCTCTATATCAAGTTCTTCAGCTCACCTTTCTAATATCAAGATAGTCAGTTTGGCTATATTATGTGCATTGTTGTTAAATCTCATCATGCTAAGATCATTTCTACTTCCTTAGCTCACTCCTGGATATGCTTGGATTAAACTAGGGAGTGAGGCCTTTGATGTAGGATAAAAACAGCTAATGCCACAAAGGAAGTATCTCGTCTGCAAGACAAATGGGCTTGGCCCTTAAGCTTGTTAACTATAAAGTCCTCTCATTTGGCCTAAACGAATTTGCAAGCTCTATGTAGTTCGATGATAAAGCAGCTCAAATCCTTCATAAAGATCCTCTAGCTCAAATACAAACAGCTTACAAGACTTTTTCTATATGAAGAGTTCCAATAGTTCCTTTACCCCCAAAAAAATGTGACTAATGTCAAAATAAGACAATAGACATCACATGCCAAATACATCATCTCTCCATAGTCCTCAAGTACATGTATGATATCAAAAAACTAGCAGAAGAAAGACTGCTTGTCTCATCAATTTAGACTAATCTCTCCTCTCAGCCATTAGGATACAGGCACCTTCTAGCTACTTGTCTAATTAAACTATTATAAAAAGAAAGATTATTTATTCATGCAAATAAGTGAATTTTTACTAAAAATTTTCTGTAAGAACCAGGAAGATACCAATTCTTCTTCGTTCAAATTTCTTTATTTTTAAATCTATTAATTTAAGCATAAAAAACTTTCTGTTGATCCATTCCGGAAAGCTCCTGATCCATTTTTTTCTACCTAGTAACTTCATTTTATTATCTTCATGCCAAGGACTCTTCATTTATGAATTGAGGTAATTTTGGCTCATCAACATAAATAAAGAACCTGAGTCAGCGGCTATTGCCTACAAGTAATAATAGCCTCAGACTCGCCAAAGTAGCTATTGACTATGAATAATAATAACCTCAAACTCACCAAAGTGTGAAATAGTAGTCACATCTTTCTACATTATCTTGATTTCTTCTATTAAATTTTCACTAACATAATTTTTAAATATTTTAAATGTAGAAAAATGTCAAAATTTTAAATCTTCACATTGATTGTTATCTGAGTTTATTGATTATGATTTGAACTTTATAAAATCATAATAAGATAATTATTAAAATCTTTTTTTTTTATTTTTTTAATATATCAGCAAATAAGCACAAATGACTAGAAAAACAAGGACGGTAACACTATCCGAGCCCCACACTCTCTGCCGCTGATAAAAAGTACAAAAAGATGTAAGTCTGCATTCGGGAAGGGACTGTCCCGTTCACTGTATCTGCCATTCACAAGTAGTCAATTGAAGTTGTTGGGAACTCCAAGAATAAATCCCAACAACATGAAAATCATTAATGTCGGCAAAAAATTATATCAGAAAGATAATTCAAAAAGCACTTTTGCTTAAAGAACATTTATTTTTAAATAAATGAGAAAACTCAATTCTAACTATTATGAAAAATACCTCACAAACAAATAATACAATTATCAAAAATTCAAAGTTCAACGTAAATTTACTTCACCAAATAAATTCACTAATAAATTAATAAATATAATCATTAATCAATTGAATACTCACAAAATAGCATCTTATATGAAAATACTCTACACATATATTTTATATCTCACCAATGGTATTCGGACTTAATACTATGCATTCACTACAATCTCTACAAATCAATCTCATTGCTCCTATTGACCAAAACCTCATATATATATATATATATATATATATATATATATATATATATATATATATATATATATATATATATATATATAAAGGTTTCTCATATAAATCCAAATCTAATTTGAATATTATTTTATTTTATTTGAATCTACATTTTACTGTACTAATTTAAATACTTTTCATCACTATTAAGAAAAATATTTTTTAATTAAGAATTTGAGGAAAAAATCTTAACAATAATTATTACAGGTGGTGAGAGTCTAAAATTTAATAACTTTTTGTCCCTTTAAAATTGTCGCTTCATAAATTAATGCAAAATGGTTAAGAGTTTTCAAATCAAAATAAATTTACAATCATTTCAAAAATTATCGTACATGGTGTTATTAGTATAAGTGTTTTGAAAGGATTGAGAATTATTAAGATATGAGATGCGGATTACTCGCATTAATTTGATTTTTTTTTTCTCATGCTTTTGAGTGTATGAGAGATACATATCTCAAAATCCTAACCCTTTGTTTGAATAAGTTTTTAGGGTGGAAAAAAAATAAAAAGAAAAAATAATTTTTTTTTTTTTGTATTTTTTTTTTCATGTTTGGATAAGAGGAAAATAAGGAAGGAAATGAAAGAAAATAATTTTATTTTCCATTGTTCGAAAAATAAAATATGGAAGGAAAGAAAATTATAATCTTATATAATTACTATTTTACCCTTGATGTATTAATATAAATAATGTTAATTGTATTGATTAAATTGAGATAATACTTCTATTTATTATGAAATATGAATCTAATACAAACAAAATATTTCATATGAATAGAAATTATCATATTATCTTGATACATAAATTGTTTTAAATATTTATTTTTTAATATACTAATTACTGGACTATAATAGTTGAATTAATATATGCTTTAACTATTATATAAAGTGATTAGTATTTTTTTGCCTAAGAAGATATACAAAACAAAAAACGGAAAATTCTCAATAAATCAGAGAAGTGGACTGATGTTTGGAGGATGAGCTGAATGTCTTATTGAAGCATGATGAAATTACAGCAGGTGCTTGAGTATATAAACTCAAGAGGTAACTAACTTTTCCTAGAAAAATACATAAAAATCCTACTAGACTTGAGTAGAATACCCTGTTATTGACTAAATCTATCCCAAGAAAAGAGGAACAGAAAATTGACTCAACAACAGCAAACAAATGAAAGTAAACTCAATAAGTTGGAGAGTTGACAACTGAATCCTCAAAAAGAAGCTTGAACTGTTGTCATTTGAGCCTAACCCACCATAAATTAAAGATGGGACAAAAATCACAGAGAAACAGCAAGCCCAGCAAAGAAAAATCTTGCCGGTGAAAAATGTCACTGTGAAAGGCAAATGGAGAACACAGAGGATGTCTAGATCTGAACCAGGAGTCTCCATTGCCAATGACAGCATACTTTTCCTTTCCTCACCAACAACATTCCTAATTAGCTCATTGAAGAAGTGAGGTTGATGAAGACCAGACAAAGCCAGAGCTAACCACAACAACAGTACTACTAAACATCTAAGATCAAAGATATAAACACCCAAAATAAGAATAACTAGTAGTCAAAAAGAAACCCAACCCAGGTGATAGAAAACATAAGATTACAAAACAAAAAAAAATAAAGAAGAAAGAAATTGAAACTAAAGGAGGAAAGCAGGGATTCCTACTAATGGCTGAAGTCTCCGGTGGTTTCCCTCAGTTTAGACCAAATGGCGGGTAGAGAGGAAGTGATAAAACCCTACCAGAAGAATAGTGATTATGGATTTAGTTATTTACATTTGCCATTAAAAACATTATTGCAATAATATTCTAAATGCCATTAAGGCAAAGTAAGTATCCCCTCTCTTCTTACTCCAGCAATCACAATCTCTCCAGACACAAAAACAAGAATCACAAACTGAGATTTCTTCATCCGATAAACAAGCCTTGGAAACAACTGCCAAAGCCTACATTACTTCTTCCATTAAGTGCATTCGGCATTCAAATATTTCCACTGTACAATTCTTTAAGCATATTTATAAAATTAAAATAAAAACAAAAAATTATAGCTATCAAAAGACACCATTAACTTGCTGCCATATTAACATGGACACTAAACATCCTCCAACACACCAAAGTACCAAAATAGGCAGATATAGAAAATATTATATGATAATAAATCACAAATTAAACCAACATAATGAACACATAACAAGAGAGAGAGAGAGAGAGTGAGGAAATATTACCAAATGCATAGATACAAGCAATGATAGCTCCAATGAAATCGAACCAGACTCAATTTTTTTCTTTTTGCTTTTGAACACCAAAATGGATTAACAATAAGGACAAGAAAATGTTATCAATCCAGAGATAGAGAGCAAACGAGTTTGAGATTTGCGTGAACAAGTCTGAGCATGGGTGAAAGGGAGAGATGGTATAGGTTTGAGTGAGGATGAAGAAGCAGAGTGGTTGAATGACGTGCAGTGACTGTGAGATCTGTGTGTATATAGAGAGAAATGTTAGGGATTTTGGTGATATGTTTTGAATGGGAATTGGGGATTTGGACAAGAGAGTTAATAGAAAATAAAAGGGTAATATTATAATTTTCTAGTAAATAGTATGATTTTCCCCTCAAACCTCCTTTTTTCTCTTCATTTTGGAGAGACAATTACCAGGGGAAAATACCTGATATTTTCCTTTGCTATCCAAACAATAGAAAGTAATAATATTTCCTTATTTTTTACTTAATTTTTCTTTCCTCTGTTATTTTCCACCCATCCAAACAATGGGTAAAAGTTGATTTCCTTAGCAAAATGAGTTTTAATATTATTATTAACACTTATAATGAAATAACTTCTAAAGATGTACGCCAACATAACTATATGCTTCTAATTAAAAAAAAAAAAGGATTTGAGAATACACTTAATCAAACAAAACTAAAAAACATATATATTAAATATAGAACCCAACTTTTTAAATCCTACTATCATCAATATAAATGTTTTTTAGGTAATTTATGATTTAGTTTATGAGAATTGTTTAAATTAATGATTAAATTATTGCAGTTTGAGAGAATCGCTCTTTAGTTCTTGAGATTTACTTTCGTTACACTAATTGGTCTTTCTATCTATTTTTTACATTTTTCCATTAAAAAATAATAAAAAACAAAGAAAATAATTTTTAATACAAAAGTACCCCCTACCATCAGTGAGCTCTCACCCACTCATCTCTCTCTGCCCCTCTATTTTTCCTTTCACTAACCCATCCAACTTTCACTAAGTCTAGCTTAATTAACTCAGTAATTGAACAATTGGAAACACTTGATGATTTGATTTCAATTGAAGCTTAGCTCCAATCAATGCTAACTAGCAAAACCACACGGTGAAGAGAAAGTAAGCTCTGATTGACACTAACCAGTAGATCCCCATGCATGAAGAGAAGCTTAGCTCCGATCAATGCTAATTATCAGGTCCATGCCGCATTGAAGACAAAGATCAAGACTTGCTTGCTTGTGTTGCCATCGCTTGCTACAATGGTGACGAACAAAACAAGGACAACAAAAGAAAATTGAGTTGTTATTAACATAAAGACCGACGATAACTAGGCTATTGGAATTGAGGGGCAGGTTGGCCATGCACCTGCAAAATCAAAGACACTCAATTTCTCAGTTTGCTTTAGTAAGTGTAGCATCCTATATTTGCACAAGTATTTTTGTATTTATATGCACATGAACTTTTGTGCTTTGTTTCACATCATAATGCCATGTCTTAAAAACTTTTGGGGTGAGCAACTTGTACTATGTGATAAGTTGTCTGCCATGAACAATTTTTTTTTTCTCTTTGAGTCATATTTTTCCCAAGGTCATAGCCGTATGTTATTGAGTAAAGAAATCAAACCATAATGCCATGGATTTTGTTCTCGAGCGTGGCTAATTATGTGCCTAAAAGCTTGGGAAGAGTGGCCCTTTGAAGGGATCTAGTTGTTTTGTTGTGATTAATTTTGATCATCTTTATTTTCATGACTTAAGTAATTTAATTTATTGTTTATATTGCTTAGCTTATAAATCCTAAATTTTTACCTTTACACTAGTAAAAAAAAAAAAGTTACATTTGTGGTTGTCTTAACATTTGGATGTTGAATTTTAATATTATTGTGTTTGCAAATTTGAATAGGTACATGAGCTCGAAAGGGTTCACACTATACGCAATATATATTGTTTGATAAAAGCTAATTTATCAATAGTGATGATGAAACTGTTTATTTTTATTATTAGTTGTTTGAGGAAGCTGATATACCATGTGACAATGAAGTTGTTCATTATTGAAATTAATGAAGTTGTTTATTATCGAAAGCAAGTTTTGCTTGCATAGCAATCGAGTAATCATCCTAATTTATGAAGATTATCATTTATGTGTTAAGATTTTTAGGATTAATGTGAGAGAAATGGCGTAAAATAGAAAATTTAATTGTATATAAAAGACATTTTAGACATTTCACATATTTTTAATGGAAAATTTGACGGAAGAACAAATTAGTGTAACGGAAGTAAATATCAAGGACTAAAGAGCGTATTTCTCAAACTAAAAGGACTAGGTCATTAATTTAGACAAAGACAAGGACTAAATCTTAAAATTACTTTTTTTTTTTTTTATTAATATAGCCAATTTAAAAGTTTTAAAATAAAACCCTATTAGAATATGTAAGTTATTTATATTTAGTTAGTTCATTGGTTTGTTAGAAGGTTTAATTAGTTACTTTACTTACTGAGCTAGCGTATTACTACTTGTACATATATATTAGTAACTAGGCTTACTTATTTCAGTCAAATCTATCTTTTTCTCTGCTTTACTTTTCCCTACTTTACTTTCTATTTATTTCATAAACTAGGGTTTAAGATTTGATAATGGTATCACTTTAAGCTTTGCTTGACTAAAAGTAATTGAATACAAAATTGAGTATATTATCGTACACTAATGGATATTATTGGTGAAGAAGCAAGCAAAACTCAGAGAACTTAAGGGAATCAAGTTATTAAGAATCACAACAATTGACATCAAGTTTTTGAGAACCAAAGAGTCAAATATCCTCTAACTCTTCAAAGCTCAAATCATCCAAGGATGATTCTTATAACAACACCTCTAACAGGAAGTAACTATCTTACTTGGAGTCAATCTATGAAGATAACATTAGGAGCAAAGTTGAAGCTAGGGTTCATTAATGGCAAATGTGAGATGCCAAACGAAGACCAAGATGAACCTGAATAGTGGAAAAGGGTGGATTACATGGTAACCTTATAGATTTTAAAGGCCTTCTTGTATGCTAGTACTACAAAATAACTATGGGATAAGTTAGAAGAAAGGTATGGAAAGAGCAATGGACCAATGATTTATCAAATTCAAAGGGAAATAAATTCCATATCTCAAGGTAATTTGACAATAGTTGCTTATTATACTAAACTAAAGAAGTTACAAGACGAATTACAATGCTTATTGCCTGTGCCAATGTGTAATTATGGAGATTCTATAACTATTACTGAAATTAGGGCTTTAAATAAGTTGATGCAATTTTTGATGGGTCTTAATGAGAATTATGACCATGTGAGGAATCATATCCTACTCTTGGATCCATTGCCCAAAGTAAACAAAGCCTATTCAATGATATTGAGGGTAGAGAAACAGAGAGAAGTTTGTTGCCTTACTAATGAGATGACTAATAGTAGTACTATGTTTATTGGAAATTTTAATGGGAGAAGAGATTTTGCAAGAGGAAATGATAAGGAGAACTTTAAACGTGGTAGTTGGAAGCCTAAGGAATATGGAAAAGATCACTTAAATAAAGCAGACAAATATTGTGGCTATTGTCACAGAAATGGTCATACTAGAGAGACATGTTTTAAAATTCATGGTTATCCAGAGTGATTTAAAACCTAAAGAAGAAAAGAAGTTTTGAAGATAAGGACAAGTCAAAGGAAGGAAGGTCACAATACAAGTAGCTACACCTATAAAAGTAGTTGGAACCATATATGGAAAGACTAAGCAAGATGAATTACCTACGATCATCTTTACTATAGTTCAAAGAGAAATCCAAAAGTATATGAAGGAAGCAAGTGAGGCTGCTTTTGCTACTTACATTGGCTATGTAGGTAATATTCACTTAATTGCTTTGCATTATTTTGACTTTAATTTAAGGATGTTTGGATAGTAAATTCTAGAGCATCAAGTCATATGTGCTTTGATATTACCTTTAGAACTACCTACCTCAAACTTTAAAGACCCACTATAGTCCATTTACCAAACAAAACCATCAGAAATGTCAACCATACAGGCACAATCAATTTTTCATCTCATATTACCTTAACCTAGGTTTTCCAAACTTTCAATTTAACCTACTGTTAGTCAATAAGTTGACATAATCCATGAAAATAAGAATAATCTTCTATGATACTCATTGTTATTTTCAAAAGCTGATGACTATAAAAGTGCTAGCAATTGGAAAATTTCACTACAGGACTTTATATTTTGGACAAGTCTAATTTCTTTATAAATACCATACATGAGTTTTGTTCTAAGAAATTTGTTGTAATTAAAATTGCAAAGATATAGATTCCAGCTCTTTGTATAGCTGCTATTGATATAATAAAAGAACTTAATCTTTGCCCTATAATATGATTCATGCTAGACTAGGATATGCTTCTAAAATCAAGATTGATCATCTTTCTATTCTTATAATGAATTCTAATATTGGTACTGATGTCTATGAGGTTTTTCCATTAGCTCAACAACATAGGTTACCATTCCCTAACAATGATATTCAAACAACTGCTACTTTTGAACTTGTGCATTTGAATCAATAGGGTCCTTATAGAGTTTGTCATTATACACTCACCATTATAGATGACTTTAATAGGGCAGTACGGACTTACATCATGAAAAATAAAACCCAAACCTTGATGTTTGTCCAGTAATTATGTGCTATAGCAAAGACTCAATTTCATTCCAATATTGAACAATTCAGAATTGATAAGGTTCTGAATTTGTCAATAGTCAATGTCAAACCTATTTTGCTATCAATGGTATTTTGCACCAAAATTCATGCCTTTACACACCACAACAAAATGGTGTATTTCAAAGAAAGCATAGACATCTTTTATATATTGCAAGGGCCTTAATGTTTTATCCTTGCTTACCTAAGAAGTTTTAGCAAGATGCTATCCTTACAGCCATATATATTATTAATTAATAAACTCCTTACACCTGTTTTTTATTAGACACTCATTATGAGGTTTTATTCAATAAATAGAAAAATTATAGTAATCTTAGAGTACTTTCGTGTATATGTTTTGCTACTAACACTAGATATGCTAAAAGTGAGTTTGAAAAAAGGGCCTTTAAGTGTGTCTTTTTGGGCTATATGTGATAGCAGTATATGCCGTAGGAGCTATATAATAGTTATGTAATAGTAGATATTAATTCCCAATAGAATAATAAATATATTTATAATGTGAAAAGGCTTTCATATTATTGAATATAATCCTTAAGTATTTGTAAAAGGATCTATTCTCAAGTGTTAAGATTATGAGAGACAAATCGCTCTTGTATAAATATTTTAAATATGTTTGTAGTTATAGGATTAATAACTGGGCATCATTAATTTCAGAAGACCATCACCTCTATTTGTTTATAATCAGTATGTGATATGAATGATCATAGAGGTAGCAAGTCTCATGCTACTTGACATGTGTTGTCGATACAAACATGTGAATATTTATAGGATGAATAGTCGAACTGTGATGTTAGATGATAATAATATGGAGTTTTACTACTTGTCAATTATTCATCATCTAAGTCATAATAATGCATATAATCTTTTGACTTGAGAGATACTATATCTCATACATAGATGATTAGGATTTATTACTGCTTACATTGACATACTATTCATGTATAGATATATGGCATATGATAGTTCTAGTTTGTTATGTATGGAGATAAGTGATCGCCAAGATAGAATTCATTACCTCGAGTAAACGAGATTAAGATCCTATGCTATATAGTTATTCTTAATACTTAAGTTTCTGGCTAAAATGGTAAGATTCAATAGAAAGAGTTTTTAGTAGAAATCTAATCTCATAAAGAATCAGAACTAAGATAAGGATATAGAATCTAGGCACATTAAGGTTTGACATTACCCTAACAGAGATTGAGATCTTTAATGAAGAGATTTTAGTGCATGATAATTTATGATCAATGGTCCATATGAAGTTTAAAGTTATCAACTATAAACATTCATTTCTAATTAGGTAGTCATGATAAAGAATGGTAGCTATCATTTACGACTTATGGACTAAACGTGAAGTGGGATTCCACATTAGTAGAGAAAAATATTTTCTTATTCCCATTGCTAATTAGACATGAACCTAGAAAGTCACACACCCAATAGTGATCACCTTCCAAGTGTAAAAGGTTTACCATAATAACTAATTAAAGTGTTTAATTAATTTATTAGTGGTAAAATGATTAAACATGTAATTAAATTACCAGGACTCTAGCATATCCTGCTGTTTAATCTATGAAGATTTCTATTCAATTAAATCTTAATTTGTATATAATGCAAATGAGAAAGATTAAATTGAAAATTGATTTGGACTAAAATAAAGACTTAATTTTAAGCTTAGTGAAAACTCTTAACATACGAGATGTGGCCTAAACCCATATGTGATATGGAAAAAAGACAATTTAGAGGGTTAGAGAAAATTTACTATTCATAAGACCATGTGATGGGTTTAGGGGTTAGAGAATTTTCTATTAAGGTTAAAATTGTAATTACATCTTTTGGCTAATGGAAATATCAATTTTACCCCTAAAGGATAAAATGGTCATTTCACCATTTGAAGATGTGAAATTCATCTTTGCCCCTTCATCAATGATAAGCTAAAAGGGTAGAATGGTCTTTTAGCGTAAAAACTTAATGCTTAAGTCTTCTAAAAGATATAAAAGTTTTGAGTTTTTATGTTGCAAGTAGAGTGAACATCATTTCTCATTTTGAAGCATTTTAGAGAGAGAAGTTAAGAGGGAGAAAGAAAAGGAAGAAAATGTTTTTTTTGATCTTCAATTCTCTTCTTTGTTTTTTATGAAAAAATAAATGCTTGCAAATTGAAAAAATATTTAGTCCAAAACAAATCAAAGAGAAACCTTGTTTTCCTAAAGGTTTTTGAGGAAGATCTTGAATCAAAATTAGGCAACCAAGAGAGAAATTCAAGAACACTAAAGAAACCAAATGGAAACTTAGAGTTGAGCTAGGTGTGGATGATCTAAAGGGTTCACACTTAGGAAGTTTTTTGATAAAGAGAGAAGGAACCTGCAAGAGGTAATATGATTACTCTTCCTTCTTCTTTCTATGCATATGTGTTTTACACCCAAATTAATTGATTGCTTAAATGGATGTTTGGACCAAAAATGGGTAAAGTGAAATTTTAAATGTTTTGAAATTTCACCCTACCACCTTTCTTCCACCGCTTTTGGCTCTACCATTCCTTCAGTATGCCAGGAAAAAAGCTTATGAAGTTTTTGATCTTAATTCTTATTCTATGCATATCTCTAAAGATGTGATTTTCTATGAGTCCATCTTTCCTTTCAAAAACACATCCTATCTTCCTTCTAAAATTACTCATACAAATTTAGTCCTACCTCAAGATTAGACACAATAGATGTTAGTACTTATCATTCCTAATCTACTCCATTTCCTGTATCACCTAATCTATTAGATACTCCACCTATTATAGCCCTAAATATCTTTGATATGAATTTTGTTCACTCGCAACCTGTTTCTCTTGTCGTTGATCCCATTATATCTTCATCTGAACCTATGCTTCCTAATTCAGATATTCCTGTATCTAATTCTTCTATTCTTGTTGGTACAAATATTTATGATAATATAAATGCCCCTAATGTATTTACCTCATCTCATTCCTCTTTACTTGTTGACAATGCACATCTACCATATATTTTTGTTCCTTCTACTATCATACCAGTACCTCACAGATAGAGCATTAGGCATAGATCTCAACCTAAATGGATGTAAGATTATGTTAGTATAACACATTCTAACTATGAACCACCTACTACACTTTGTTCTACTTCTGTACCATTTTTTCTTCTAGCACACCTGTTCCAAAATACCTTTGACAAACATTTCCTATTTTTTTCTTAGAAACCTTTGATCAAACACATATGCACTTTCTTGCAAACTTATCTACTATTTAAGAAACTAAATGTTATAGTCAAGCCAAGTAAGATCTAAACTAGGTAGAAGCTATGCATAAAAGCTAATTGCCCTAGAAACCAACAACATTATATAATTACTTATTTGCTTAAAGACAAGAAACTAATTGGTTTAAAGTGGGCCTTCAATGTCAAATTCAATCTAGATAGAAGTGTTAAAAGGTATAAAGCTAATCTTGTAGCCAAAGGCTATAACTAAGTGGAGGGCAAAGATTTCACAGAGAGTTTTTCTCAAGTTACCTACTTACTGTGAGAATTTTTTAGCAATTGCAGTAGCTAAGGAGTGGCCTATCCACCAATTAGACATCAACAATGCATTTTTACATGGGTTTATTTAAGGGGAATTTTACATACTACCTTTAGATGGTTATGAAGTCCCTCCAACCAAAGTCTGTAAACTGAACTAATCTATATATGGCCTCAAACAAGCAGCCAAGCAGTGGAATGTGAAGTTCACTACTAAATTGTAGGCTTTTGGTCTTCAACAATCACCTTGGGTTTCTTGGTCTTATAATGTATGTTGATGATGTCTTGGTTACAAGGACACATATTTCTGACATTGTCAAGGTTAAACAATATCTTTATGACCAATTTATTATCAATGACCTTGGTCCAACAAGGTACTTTCTTAGTCTTGAAATGGCAAGAGCAAATTTAGATTATACATAAGTCAAAGGAAGTATATACTTGACATCCTCTATGAGACAGGCTTGTTAGCTATCAAACTAACTTCCATCCCTCTTCTTGCCGGTGTCGAACTAACATCTACTACAACTCTAGCTTTTGAACACCTAGAAAAATACAAAAAATACAGAAGGCTCCTAGGAAGATTGCTTTACCTTAACTTAACTAGACCTGACATCACCTTTGCTACGCAGTAGTTGAGTTAGTTCATGAGTAATCTTTCTGTTCAATATTGGAAAGCAGCTCTCCATTTGGTCAAGTATCTCAAGAAATATCCATCTCATGGTTTACATTTCTCAGTAAATTATCCCTTTCAACTTTCTGCTTATTCATATGCAGATTGGCATGAAGGTCTTTTCTTGGGTGTTATGGTTTCTTTAGCTCATCCTTGTTTCTTGGAAGACTAAGAAGCAGTAGAAGCTGAATATAAAAGTTTGGGAGCTATTGTGTGTGAACTTCAATACATCTCTTATCTACTTAAAGAGTTTCAGATTCCATTGAAGCTTCCTATTCCACTTTTCTGTGACAATCAAGCTGCCATCCATATCACTGGAAATTGTGTCTTTCATGAGAGGACCAACCACTTGGACATCACATAGTCAGAAATTTGTACAAGCAAGGTTTTGTTTTCCCTTCTTATGTGCCAAACAAGCTCCAAGTTGCTGATATTTTTATTAAGGCACTGCCAGCATTTTAATTTCACTCTGTCATCCAAGATGGGCCTATTCCTTCAACAGACTCCATCTTGAGAGGAGAGATGTAAGTCATTTATATTCAGTTAATTCATCAGTTCGTTAGAAGGTTTTAATTAGTTACTTTACTTGCTGACTTGGCATGTATGAGTTGGCATATTATGTTTGTACTTATTTATTAGTCAACAACTTGTAACAGAGAATTGATAAGCCAAATCTATATTCTTCTCTACTTTACTTTTCCCTACTTTACTTTCTACTGATTTCATAGACTAGGTTTTGATATTTGATCATAATAAATTTCAAATTTCTCATACAATAATTATCAATTTCTTTGTTCTATTTTATTTGGGATATATTTTTCTTCAAAAAATTTAAAATATATTAAATAATGTGCTATTTTTTTATACCTTTTATTAAATATAATCCTTATAATTTCTAATATATTTTATGGAAAAAAATTAGATTAATATTTAAGGATAAAATTAGTATAAGTGATAAAAAAAAATTAAAAATAGAAATGAAACATACTTTTTAAAATATTTTAAAAAAAGTCTCAAATAAAATAAAATAAAAAGAGTATAAGTTTCTCTAAATATAGAGTTAAATAACTGCTTTCAAATGACACAGCATGTATTTTTTTTAACCATAAAGCCTTTATTTTTGGTCGTTAGAAGGGAGGCAAAAACGCTAAACTAATACAGACACATTCTTGACTTCGCAACACCTACTCTATCTTGCACTAACAGCCAACCGGTCCATGAAACTGTCAAGGGGGGCTGTAATTTCATGAGACCCCAAAGCCTTTTCTTTAGTTGTTATGTAATTATCAAACTTTGAATTAGAGTGATGATGATGAATAATTGGATTTTTAGGTATCTAAATCAAAATTAATTAATCAATTGTCGCACTCATTTGCACCATTTTTTAGGGAAGTACTTGATGTGACCTTTTATTTTGGTTGTCATTTCAACGCGAAATGTCACTTTTTTTTTTTTTTTTTTCTGCCAATGAAATGTCACTTTCTATTTATGCTATATTCTTTTATAGTGATAAATGTCTATTCATAATAAATGACTATATATATATATATATATATATTAATCTATGGAATATCCTATTATATGAATTATATTGCTTAATAATTTCTTACGCTTATTATAAAAATAAAATTTTATTTAATACAAAATAAAAAATTTTAATTTAAAATCTCTCATTTTCAAAAATAAATATTATAGCCATTTGAACTTAACTTCAAGTGTACTTATATTATTAATTTTTAATAAATAAATGACTTATATTATACTATAAATAAAATTTGATTTATTATTCAAAGTGATCTTTTTTTTTAAGGAAATTCAGTAACAGCTATTATATTTAGATATAACACTTTTAAAATAACGAATTAAAAGAGTTGGTATTTGTTTGATCTGGCTTAGCATTCATTAGATAATTTTGAATGTATAGATTGAGAGTAATATATGTATATTTTAAGTCACTCAAAAATGAAATTTAGTGTTGGTTTGATTTGGTATTTTGAACGTCAACATTCAACGATTAGATTTCCAACCACGGGTAACTAATATTAACTTGAAATTATTGAATTGGATTAAAATTAACTGAATAAAATAGAAAATAAAAATTATTTTTTGGTTATTGTTTCGGTTTGTAACTAAAATCATGAGAAGTTTGATTTTAGTTTCGGTTTTTAATTGACACTAACGTTTCGGTTAAATCAATTATACAATTGTATTTTAATAAATTAACATAAGAATTAAGTGCAAGCCTTTTTTAAATATATAACATTATTTTAATAAATTTCATTATTAATTAAAATTTTATTTTAAATTATTTCATTAATCTATAATTATTTTTAGTGAAATATTAATGTATAAAGTAATTAGATCAAAATTATTTTTAGACCATAATAAAAAAATTCATTTCAAACTGCAATTGTAAAATCAGTCGATTTTAAATTAAAATTGAAACCATAAAAATAATTTATAATTCTGGTTAGAATATTTTCATAACCAAAATCACTAATTTTAAACCAAAACCGATAGTTTAGTTGAATTGGTCATTCCTATATCCAACTGCAGGAATAATGTGTTAAGTAAATCAAAAATAAAAGTTAGTGATTAAAAGTTGATTTATTGTGTAACAATATATTCCTTCCTTATATATATATATATATATATATATATATATATATATATATATATATATATATATATATAAAAGTTATTTCAAATTATCGGTTTTGGTTTGAAATCGGCGATTTTGGCTACGAAAATGATCTAACCAATTGCTGGAATAATGTGTTAAGTAAATCAAAAATAAAAGTTAGTGATTAAAAGTTGATTTTGTGTGCCAATATATTTCTTCCTCTTGGTGTATATATATATATATATATATATATATATATATATATAAACATATGATAAAAATCTATACAAAACGCAAACTCATAACTAGTTATTATAAAAAATAAATTAACTAAATGAAGTAAAACAATTCAGTTTGATCAATTTATTCAGTTTTTACTTTCTAAATCTGTTCAAATTATTTTTTTGCTCGAAAATTAATTGACAATTTGAATATTTTGGATTTATAGTGTTACTATACATAAAAGAAAAAAAAAACTGTTGGATATAAAATATTTTAATTATTTGTACATCTAGATGTACATAGAAAAATTTACAGACTATATATATATATATATATATATATATATTGTCACGACTCACTTTTTTGAGCCGTGACGGTCCTAGAGTTTAAGAAGACGTAAGGTCACCTAAACCCATAAAATCCATTCAACCCATAATATATTATCATTCATCACATTAAATCTTATCCCAATATTATAACCTAATTACTTTTCTTTATTACCCATAATATCATTTGCAAACACAATTTGAATAACTTTTCAATTTGAGTCTCATATTATTAATCAAATATTCAATACTTCATACATTATTACAATAGCAACTACAATACCATTCACATTACATATACATCCTATAATATATTAGGACTAACTCTTCGAAAACCATGGAGCTCTAATGATGTTCTTCATAATCAAGAGTCACAATACCAAGACTTAGCATAGCAACTTCCAAGCGGAAGGATGGACTTGGAATTTACTTTGCCGACTCGTTGACTTTACCTGAAAATTTTAAACAACTAAAAATGAGACAATGCTTAATGAGTACAAAATAATACAATACATATGGTGAGTACAAGGATTGATTTCAAGAAGACTCTTTATATCAATGGAATGTGTTCAATCAATAATGTCAATATGGTTCAATTTCTCATTTAAAGTGGGAACAATGTCTTTAGCAGAAATATCACTTTCTTGGGAGCAAGATGCTTTCCACATATATCAATTTAAGAGTGGCATATCACAATATGTAAGACTGATCGGGTCTTGTGGTTAGGCATTCCCCCTTAACAGATGTTGTATCACATTATGTAAGACTAATCAAGTCTTACGATTAGGCGTTCCCCCCTAACAGAGGTTGGGTACTCTCACCCTACCTGCAAGCTCATACCAAGTGTACAAGATCTGATATATTTTCCCACATCAGAAAGAGGATTTCTGCTTATCAATAGGCATTCAATAGGGAGTCCATATCAGGTTCATGTTAAGGAATTCAATAAACATAGTATGGATTCGGTATGAGAGGTTCATAATAGTCAATTGTCATCAATAAGCATTATATCAATGGTTCAATGTTCAATGAACAATTCAAGCTTATCAAGGAGTCAAGAAGCATCATATTATATGGTTAGATATTCAATAAACAGTTTATGCTCATCAAGGCATTAAATAATTTAACAATTACGGCTTGAACGATAAAGGTTCAAAGCATATATTACAAAGTAGATTATATTATTAAGTACTCAGCTTAGACTCTTTTGCTCCTATTTATGTTTAACTTTGATGTTAGTAGTACTCCCTGCACTTTTCGATAATATCCTTGCTTAGTCTTTAGACTCTACACATTGCATTTTAATCACATATTACTCACTTCTTTGTTATAACATTCATCCAATTTAGCTTAACTTATTAACATTTCTATCTTATTTCTTAAAACACAACTTATTACTTTTAGAGCCAAGATATATTATACATATATTTGTTATTAACTTAACATTTTCCTTAGTTGTTCTCCAATGGCCAAGGTTATTCATTTTAGGAAGGACAATTCCTTTCCTCTCAATTCCACATTTCAACTTTCATAATAGTCAACTAAAGCCAATTAAGCAATTTTCAATATTTAAGGGAGCTAATTCTATTTCCACAAACCATTCCATAAATGAACCTAGTTTATTAATCTTAGGGAAATCACTTATATCAATTGAATTTCAACATTCACATTGCACATATGCATATAACACCATTCTTACACTTGATTTTTCTCTTTAATTTCATAAGTCCAAATTAAATTTCCAAAATCCTCAATTTTCCATAAACCTTAGAATTTGGGGAAATCATCAAGTTTTCATCCAATCTCTAAATTATTCATAAATTCCTCAAATTAATATGATATAAAACTTATTTGATTCTTCAATCATCAATATCTAATATTAGAACATCAACTTTCTCTTTCAAACTATATTATGCCTTTAAGATGTTCAAATCTTACACCAAACTTCTAAAGTTCATTTCAACACTTCTAAATCATTATTCTTCATCTATAATAATCATAATTGTATTTGTCTAGAACTTAGAACATCTTCTTGATAATTTCTAGCCTTGGCCAATTTCTATATATATAGTATACAAGAGGTATCCAAATGGCCAAAATATTAAAAATTAAGCTCAAGGTATAACAAAGAGTAGATAAATAGAATCCCTCACCTTGGTTGGCTTTACTTTGTCAAAGTTCTTGTTGCAAGTAGGTAGAGAGAGTTGTAAAGGGAGATGGAGGATCTTGGTGTAGAAAGAAAAGTGAATTGTGATTTTTCAACATAATTTTTGCATATATATCTATTGGGTTGAATGGTGAGGATTAATCAAGTTAAATCCAATGGCTAACATTTGATCTTGATGAATGGCTATGATTGCATCAAGATGGATGGCTAGGATTAATCAAGATGGATGGCTAAGATTGATCAAGATGGATAGTTGAGATCCTCTCTACAAAGATGAAGATAATCATGAAATGTTGGAGTATCCAACTTAAACATAAACTCATATGTAATAAGAAGAAGAGTACAATTTGGTTTGGAACTTTGACTTAGTCAATTTTGGGTGGCTAGCTTTCCCAACACTTAACTCAACCTTAGTTAACCATTCCTAACTCTAGTTAAAGTATAGATTTATCCTTTTATAGGCAGTGTGGGCCGGCCACTCAATGGGCTTAAGCTTTTGAGTCCAAAGGCCCATTAGCAAATTTATATACATACATTTCAAGTTTGGTAACTCGGTGCATTTCCCATTTTGTTCCTTTCACTATAACATATATAAATCTATCTTCCAATATCACTACACATTTTAGAGGTTATTAGATAAATCTTGTTTACTCTATAGTACACATTTTCCAGCCTTTAATTAGCATTGTTTAAGTGTATACATCATGTAGACTCATTAGGGCAAACTAAGTTTGACTGCCATTGTATTATCGTAACTTTGATTAAATTCAACTTCTTATATCATTATTATCATCTCTCAATGTCTTAGGAGGTACCAACCCCCATTCACTAACACTTTAGATTCATATTTCAATTAATTCACTGATATAATCACATGAAGTCAAACTCGATTTGACTTTCTCTTATCACAAGGGTACTTATCAAAATCGATTACATTCCTCATTCATTGTCATGTCATTCATTTAGAATTTACTTCTCTTGATACTCTTATGGTTCTTAAGGCCCTAAACAGTACAGTATATAGACGTTATAATGTCATCGTTACTTTTAAGAAACCTCGGGTATTACATATATATTTATTTATGTATCTTTTTTATATATCCATACAATATAATTTATCTTTTACATAAAAAATAAGCTGCAAATTAACAATAATATGTTAAATATATATATAACATTTGAAAATTAAAAAATATATAATATATATAATTGAGTCGGATACATATAATTATACATATAACTGACCCAAATTTGCAAAAGGATATTAAAATTTAAACTCATACCTACCCTACCAATAAATGGAGTGGATCAATTCTGACCCTTAAAATGACTACTCACTAAATTGGGTCAAATTGTTATCCCTATATAGATTTGAATAAATTTACATCTAACTTAATATATAGATTTTTTTTTTATAAGAAAGAAGAATATTATTTATATGATTATATAAAATGGGGAAAAAACATAATATTGAGGTGAAGCTACCCAAGCCAATGGGCTTACCTGATTACATCCGAAAAAGAACTAAACACCACAATGTTATGTGGAAAAACCCCATAACCTCAAAGTACAAATAATAGAGAATAGAGCAAAAAAAGTACTTTTCCTATATTGCCATGAAACGAGGGTGGACCGGGTAAAATGCATTGAAAGTCACTAAACTTTTGCCTATTTTCTATTTTGGTCATTAAACTTTAATTTCTTACAATTTAATCACTAAACTTTAATTTTTTTTTCACTGATAGGTTACTAAAATAATTCCAATGAAATAACTCACTAGAAAGTTGATATGGTACTCTAGATAGGATGACACTTTATCAAAATTGATAACATAAGCATGCCACATCGTATTAAAAGGTTTTTAAAATTTAAAATTTAAAAAATCATATTTTTAAATTAAAAATTAAAATTAAAATATATTTATTTATGTGATGTGGCATGCTTATGTCATCAATCTTGATGATGTGTCATTCTACTTGAAACACCACGTCAGTTTTTTAGTGAGTTGTTTATCGAAATTGTCTTAGTGACCTGTCAGCGAAAAAAATTAAAGTTTAATTATTAAATTGTAAGAAATTAAAGTTTAGTGATCAAAATAGAAAACAAGTAAAAGTTTAGTGATCTCTACTGCATTTTATCCAGGGTGGACGGTAGTAGACCAAATTAATATGCAGGATATCAAAAACCATTAGATAACAACTTCACTCATTAAAGTAGGATGCCTTCACAACCCAAGACAATTCAATGTCCCATGATAAGCAAGCAAGAGACTCAGGATCCAAAATTATTACTAATGACTTGCAATAAATCAAGCTACAAAGGACACGACTATCAGATGAATAAAAACAAAATCAGGGACTTGAGAGCACCAGAGATAAAAGCCAAATTTAAGGCCAAATGTCCAGTTTGCTCAGAATACTTCAAGTTCATAGCAACTGTACCCCATCATTGCATTTGATAAAGCCTGGCATGATCAAACACATGGTACAGTAGGTTCTAGACCCAAGCATCAAAATCATCTCATTCAAAAAAGAAGAGAGAGAGATTAAAACCAGGCAACTGGGTCTGAATTTCTTGAAATGCCAGATTTTGCAATGGAGTCAGCTATATGATTTGCTTCATGAAAAATATGAATAATTTTTAGAGAGCAAAAAGTATTGGAGAGATTCTTGATTTTGTGAAGAGTATCCCATAAATGCCAAGGGCAATTATCAAGTCACCATTAGCCCAATTGACAGCATTGTTTGAGTCAGATTCCATGATGACGTGGGAGTTATTTAAGGAGCTAAAAGCTATGGTGAGTTCTAAGGATTTTAAGATTGCAAGCAATTCAATGGCATTAGAATCCTGAACAACAATGGCCTTGAAAAAGCCATCGTGTGATATAAGAACCCCTCCTATTACTGCAGTGCCGGTTTACCAATAGAAGAGGCATCAACGTTCCATTTCCACTTGCCTGAAGAGGGGGTGACCAAAAGGAGATAGGCCTGTGAACCTTCTCTTTTTCCCAATTTTTTAAGCATTCTAAGGTCTTCAATAACTTATTAGCAAAGTAAGGAAAAGAGGATTCATGGGCTTCGAGCCAAAGCCAACCAAACCAAAAAGAGATCAAAAGTTTTTTCAAGGTTAAAGGTTCCATTATTGAATATAATGTTGTTTCTCTCAAGCCATATTGTCCATAGTGTTGAGAAGAATATTAGTCTCTAGCATTTGCTTTGTAATACTCCTGAAGGAGAAAAGTGGTCCCATTGTTCGAATAATAGAACAATAGAACCAGGTGAGCACTAAGTCTGATTCCACCAGTCGAAGATTTTACACTAGATTTTCCATGACCATGGGCAATGAATAAATAAGTGATTTATTTCCTTAGGGAAGGAGTTGCAGAAGGGACAAAAATTCAGGGACGGATCCAAAATTCCTTTGTGAACCAAGTTACTTCTGGTGTTAACTTTGCCATGGAGAATTAACCAAACCAACAGTTCAACTTTTGGAGGGGATAGACTCTTCCAAATGAGAGGTCAACATGGAATAGTAATATCAGAGCTATTAATCTCCATTTGCCTGCAAAAGGATTTAACAATATAGTTTCCTTTAGGGTTATAGCACCAGAAAATTCTATCTTCAGCTTCTTGTTTGGGAACCATAGAACCAATGTCTGATTTTATATTCCTAAGGAGGAGAAGATCCCAATTAGAGAGGGGACGATGCCAAGAAAAGTTCCAATGCCAATAGCCATTTAATCTTTCTTCCATATTAGAAATTGAAGCATCGAGTTGAGAGCTTATGGAGAACAGTCGTGGGTATATGTCTGCTAGACAATAGGACCCGAGCCATGGGTTTTTCCAAAACTTGACAGACTTGCCATCTCCAACCTAGAAACGAAGGCCATTAGAGATTACTTTTTTCTATGTTTGATCTTTAAGGACTACACTTATGATACCATTCCACACTTAGGAACCCTTTCTATTGGCTTTAGTAACTGAAAGGTCACGAACATCATATTTATCTTGAACCACCGATTTCCAAAGAGATGATGAGTTGTCACCTAATCTCTATATCCATTTAAAGAGGAGAGCACGATTTTTGTCAAGGATATAACCTACCGCTAAGCCACCCAACTCTTTGGCCTTTTGGATAATAGATAGACCAACTAATAGAGTTAATTTTCTTTTTCTCCTCACAACCATTCCAGAAAAAAGCTCTTTGTATCTTGACAATCTCTTTCGCTACACCAGTTGGGATCGAAAAGAGAGAGATAATAAATTGGAAGATTTGAGAGAACCGATTTAATCATGTGAGACAACCAACGGGAGAGAGATGCTAAACTTTCCAAGAAGACAATTTCGATCTAACTTTTTTGATAATTGGGGCCCATGTGGATTTTGCTTCTTGGATTTGCACCCAAAGGCATACAGAGGTATTAAATTGGGAGAATTGAGTGAGAACAATTGAGAGACCTTACAGTGTCTGAAAGCCATGATTCTTCCACATTAATACCTACAAAAGTGCTCTTTTGATAGTTGACTTTGAGACCAGAGAGTAGTTCAAAGTAGCGAAGGATTCTTTGAAGATTTTTAGCATATTCATATCAGGAGGGTAGAATATAATAGTGTCATCAGCAAACTTCAAGTATGGAATTGAGACTCCATTTCTGACTACTTCAAGGCCTTTAAGCAAACCCAAATGAGTTGCCTTATCCAAAATCTAACTTAAGCCTTCTGCCACTAAGCCTTCTGCCACTATGGAGAATAGAAAAGGAGATAAGGGGTCACTTTGTCGGATGCCCTTTTGCATGCTAAAAAAACTGATAGGGGATCCATTGACAAGGACAGCAATAGAAGCTTGGCAAATGCACTTTTTCATCCAAGACAACCATTTAGAACTAAAACCCATCAGGTGCATAGAATGTAGAATGAAATTCCAAGAAATGGAATCAAAAGCCTTTTCAAAATCTAGCTTGAAGATAACACCCTTCTTGTTGAACCTTTTGCATCAGTCTATGACTTCATTGGCGACCAAAACACTGTCAAGATTGGCTTTCACTAATAATTTCACCGATTACAGCTCTTAATCGTAATGATAGAGTTTTAGCTAAGATCTTGTACAAACTTCGAATGAGGCTGATAGGATGAAAATCCTTAGGGTGTGTGGCACCTTCTTTCTTTGGGATAAGAGTGATGAATGAGGAGCAAAAACTCTTTGGTAAGAAGCCATAAGAGAAGAAGGCGTAGATAAATCTCATCAGATCTTCTGCTATAAAAGACCAGCATCGCTTAAAGAAATTTAAGTTAAAACTGTCGGGGCTAGGTGCCTTTGAACCGTTGTAACTCCATACTGCATCCTTTATTTCTTCTAAAGAGAGGCTTTTCTAAGAACGATGAGGATTATGTTGAGTGGAGCCCTCCAACATGGAGGGCCCAGCACTTGAAAATAAAGAAAAAAAAAAAAGAGGAGTCAAATAATTATGCACCGACTGTGTATTAGCGGGAGGTAATTGGCTATCAACTCTCATGCGGTGGACGCATTATTAACGCGTATTTAGGAAATTTAAGAAGAAAGATATAAAATTCCAAAGAGAAAATAGAGAGAATTACTCTGAGAGAAAAATTGAGAGTATTCCTATAATTAATTTACAGAGAGAAAATACTGTGAATTCCACAAAATTGTGAGAGTGTGATTTTGTAAGTGTATACCTCAAGTTTAAGTTATAAAACTTGAAAAATTAATTTTTTTGTATTCTCATTATTTTATAGTGAAAATTTTTTGAAGTTTGTTCCGTGATTTTTTCCTCAAGATTTAAGAGGATTTTTCACATAAATATCTATGTCCATTTTATTCTGCTGTACTCGTATTTTTTTCTTATCAGATTCTTGGCAGAGGCTTTTAAAAGGCAAACCCAATACAAGAGGTCTATTCCATCCAACTTAATATATAGATTTAAAATCTAAATTTGTTAACAATCTTTGTACCTTTTACTAGAAAATATGTTTTATATTGGATAAATATAAACTGTAACAAAATTTTACATTGAATGATTATTGGATCTAATACAAATCATAATTTTTAGATAAATTGATTCCAATACTTATTTAATTATTTTTGGAATCATAAAATTCATAACATATCTATCAGTCTTGTAATTTTATTTTAATTTCGTAATTTAACTTAATTATATAAAAAAAAATTATATTTAGTCCCCTTATTATAAGTTTCAATAATAAATCCATCCCCACTTAGCAAATGGATAACTACAGAAATTATTCAATGTGCTGCAAGTTGTAACAGTTAAACTCTCTATAATGGAGAAGCGAGCCATTTTCAAAGGTTCAGTACACACAACATTTTCTAAGGTCTTTAGTACACATCCAATTAAGGAAACCGCCGGCCAAAGGAGAGGTTCAACAACCGTACAAGGTAGTGGTAAAGACCAGCCGACCAGAAGACTTATTATTGACCTTTTTGCATGGTCATGCCACCTTCAAAATGGTTCACAGTTCACACAAACAAAAGTGTTGGAATCTTCATAAAAATAGAATAAATAATCACTAAATCAATGCCAAGAAATAGTAATCAAAGACTAAGAATAAGAATCATAGAATTGAATTTGAATGCATACCACTGGTTTATATAATAAGCTTTTGAAAGCCAAACTTTCTCTTTTCAAGTTAAAAAAAAAATAATAATAATAATTTGGAATTTACTTTGCATTAACTCAAAATATTTATTACGCAAGGATAAACAAAATCCAATTGTAATTTTTAGTATTCAAACTAAAAGGCTTCCAAAATTGATATTATAAAATTTACAAAATTAAATTTATTTTTGGTGATATCATATTACCATAAACTCGTCATTTAGTGATTACAACTAGTCACTAAATAGAATTTAGCAATTACGTAGCGGCCAAAAAAAACACAATTACTAAAATTCTATTCGCTAAATATTTTTAGCAAGAAAAGTAGTTACTAATTAACAACAATAAAATTCCCGTCGATAATTATAGAGTAGCATAAATAGTCACTAAGAAATAACTTTAGTAATAAAATAATTACACTGCTCAGTCGTATACGACCAGCTATGGCGATTGTGGGGAGATTATGATGATACAAAATTTAGGCCAAACCTAAACTCTTTAGCTATCATATCCAATAAAATATTCTTAGAAATAACATCATAACTACCTTTTTTCCTCACAAGAAAAAATAATTTAAGCAAATCCAAATTTTAATACATATATAATATTGAAACAAGATGAATCAAGTATATTTAAATAAATTATTTCTTATAATTTTAAATTATTTCTTATATTGAAGAATATGTTAAAGAAAAGAAAGTAAAAAAATTGATAAGTACGTTTTATTATAATTTTCTAATTTATTTTATTATTATTATGTTGCCTATTTATTAATTATAAGTTGATTTTCATATTAATATTTAATACGCCTATTTTTTCTGATAATTTAAATATAGGTTATATGTTTTTATTAGTTTTAATAAACTTGATTTTTTTGACACATTATAACTTAATTTCTCTTCTTCTAGTAAATCAACAACAATCTTTCTTGTGTCTATATTTACCACTGTTTTAAAAATTGGACCAGTGATTGAATCAGATATATTATTTTTTTTCTTTATTTCAATAAAAGACTTATTATATATTCGCATTAGGATTAAATACATCGTATGTAAATTTAACATCAATATTAATTGAATGTAATTGAATTATTATGTGATATCACATTATATCATAAGCTTAAAAAGTCTTTAATTTAATGGTTATATCAATAAACCTCTAGTTCATATAATACATTAATTTTTTTTATTTCAATAAAAGACCTATTATACATTCACATTAGGATTAAATGCATCATTTGTGAATTTAACATCAATGTTAATTCAATATTAATTGTATACAATTAAATTATCATGTGATTTCATATTATATCATAAAATTAAAAAAAAAAACATATATTTAATGGTGATAAAACATATGAATACTTGTGAATATACAATTCCTAAAATGTAACATATTAATTATATATTTACTTTCCTAATTATATATTAAGAATAAATATTTTATGCTTTTTTTTATTCTAATTGCATTCATTATTTCTTATTTAAATTAAATATAATTAAATAATTATATTATGTAATTAATAAATAACTATATTATCTGTTATAAATATACAATTAAAAAAAATTAATGCGGGACTCTTACATAAATTTGCTTATCCCCCCATTACGACTCGTTGATCCACATTATGACTCGTTATAATTTGTTTTAAAATATAATTTAATTTATAAAATAAAAAAAAAATTCAATTTTAATTTTTTATTTCCTAAAATTTGTGTTGATAAAACTTAATTAATAATATTGAATGATATAATAACAATTTAACAAATGAAAGAAGATTGTATGATATTAATAAAAAAAAAATTTAGGACATTACTAAATTAATTATAATTTGGTAATTTTGTAAGAATTTTTAATTTTTTAAAAATGTAAATGCTTATATTACTAAAAGTTTAGTGTATTAAAAAAAATTAAAATACTATTCTTAATAAAAATTAAATAAATAAGTAATATTGAATACTTATGATAAAGACTTTTAAATGGTACAATTTAAATGAAATTTCTAACTTTATAATATTGAATACTTATTTTAAACTTTACTTTTTCATTGTTATAAAAAAGATATTTTTTTTTTACTACTTAAGTACAAAATTATATACTTTTATATTAAATGAAGTTTTCAATTGAATGATATAAAATTTCAAAATAAACTGAAATTATATATATATATATATATATATATATATATATATATATATATATATATATATATATATATATATAAAATAAAATATGCTCTTTAAAATAAAAAGCATTATTGGGCATGCTCTAAGCATATATAAATGGAAAATAAGAAATTTATTAATAATAATTTTTAAAAAATTATTATGAAAAGAAAAACACTACCATTTCTAATTCTATAAACTTTTCAATTTTATTTATTAAGTATTTAGCATGGAGTTAATTAAGAAAATATTTCTTTTTCTTGCATGAAATTCCATCAGATATTATAGAATATATATTTTGAAATTAAATTTTACTTTAGTTAATAATAAAATTAAAAGAAAAAATAAAATTTTTAAATATTAAAAAAATAAATCTCAAACCTCACTCACATAAAATTTTCTATGTCTTTTAGGGACAAAAAATCATAACCTAAAAAAATCTTTGATTTAATAGTTATATATGACATAAATATTTACGAATATTTTAAATTTGATATTACAAATAATAACAATATCATATAATCATAAATTAAAAATTTTCTTAAATTTATATTTTTTTATTATCCTATTTAATTAATTTTTAAGAATGATTAAATATATTTCACAAATTTTAGATATATTTATTTTACTTTTTAACGTCTTTTCAATAAAAGATTCTGTAACTATTAGCTATTAAGCATAAAAAAATAATTAATGCTTGTTAATTATATCAAACATTATAACTATTAATCCTTTTTATTTTTTACAGCAAATATAACTGTTAATTATAAATAACGACTAATATACTCATTTGCATGAATGTTTTAATTATTTTTTAACAATGACTATTAATAGTTTAATATAATATATTAATTATATTATTTTTTTAATCAAATAATGATTATTAATCCTAAAAATGCATATCAATGAGTATTTTGATAAATGTATTTATCCTTTTTTCATATATTTATATATAGTATAGATTTGCATATTGAATTGATTTTTGGTTTTAAATTAGTTGCTTTAATTTTGTTTGTTCACTCCGATGTATAAAAATTCCAAATTCAAGGAAAAAGAAACGAACATGAAAACGATGGGTTAGTATTATTCGGTTAATGCCATAGTAGTGCGCCAAGGGGCTACATCTTTTGAATTTATGGCTTCAATATACATGTTTGGAAAATAAATTCCAGACTCCACATGGCCTTCCCATATCACTCAGGTGGACTACAACGAATTTTCAACAACGCTGCCTGTATATTTATTTTCCTAACCAATTAATGATGACTAATCCTAGAAAAGCATATTATTTATATAATTTTAATTAATTTATTAATTAATAAATTACTAATTTTAAAATTTAACATATTAATTATATATTTACTTTTCTAATTAAATAATGATTACTTATCTTAAAAAATAACATATTATTTATATAAATTAATTTATTCATTATTAAATTACTATATTAACCTCTATTACAAAAATAATTAATCAAAAATCAATAGATATTTTAGTAAATGTGCTTATTTTCTCTCTCTTTCATATATATATATATATATATATATATATATATATATATATATATATATATAACCGATTCGCTTACCTTTTATTAGAAAATAAATTTATTAACAAATTTATTAACAATCTTTGTACCTTTTATTAGAAAATAAATTTTATATTGGATAAATATAAACTGTAATAAAATCTTACAATGAATAATTATTGGATCTATTATAAATTAATAATTTTTAAATAAGTCAATTCCAATACTTATTTAATTATTTTTGAAATCATAAAATTCATAATATATTTATCAGTCTTGTAATTTTATTTTGATTTCGTAGATTTAACTTAATTATATAAAAAAAAATTATATTTAGTCCCCTTATCATAAATTTCAATAATAAATCCATCCCCACTTAGCTAATGGATAACTGCAGAAATTCTTCAATGTGCTGCAAGTTGTAACACTAACAACTCTCTGTAATGGAGAAGCGAGCCATTTTCAAAGGTTCAGTACACACCCAACATTTTCTAAGGTCTTTTGTACACATCCAATTAAGGAAACCCGCCGGCCAAAGGAGAGGGGACCCGCCGACCAGAAGACTTATTATTGACCTTTTTGCGTGGTCATGCCACCTTCAAAATGGTTCACAGTTCACACAAACAAAAGTGTTGGAATCTTTATAAAAATAGAATAAATAATCACTAAATCAATCCCAAGAATAATAATCAAAGACTAAGAATTAGAACCAAAGAGTTGAATTTGATTGCATACAACTGGTTTATATATTAATCTTCTGAAAGCCAAACTTTATTTTTTCGAGTTAAAAAAATAATACTCCATCCGTTCTAAAATAATTGTCAACTTTTTTTTAAGATGTCTTATAATACTAGTTCACTTTAAAAATAAATATAAGTATTTGTCTATTTTATTATTATTAATTAATAGGTGTATATTCTCAAAATTAATAATAATGATAATAATAAATAAATATATGCAATGATATAAATAAAAAAATATAATAAAATTTATGAGTTAGTAAGTAATTAATAATATTTTTTTAAACTCTGTTAGAAAAAAAAAGTGAAAAACTTTTTGGAATAGAGAGAGTAATAATTTAGAATTTACTTTGCATTAACTCGAAATATTTATTATATAAGGATAAACAAAATCCAATTGTAATTTTTTGTATTCAAACTAAAAGGCTTCCAAAATTGATATTATAAAATTTACCAAATTAAATTTATTTTTAGTGATATCACTATTACCATAAACTCGTTATTTAGTGACTACAACAACTAGTTGCTAAAATAATAAATTTAGACACTAATAGAATTTAGCGATTATGTAGCAACTAAAAAAACACAGTTACTAAAAGTCTACTCGTTTTAGCAAGAAAAGTAGTTACTAATTAACAACAATAAAATTTTCGTCAATAATTAGAGAGTAGCATAAATAGTAAGGAAAAACTTTAGTAATAAAATAACTACACTGCTCAGTCATTTGTGACTAAAAATGGCAATTGTGGGGAAATTATGATGAGATCATAGTTGCTAAATTTAGCGACCATAGTGTTTATAGGTAAATTTAATTGCTAACAATGACAAAATCTTTTCACAAAAATCTCATTGATAAAACATTCTCTAAAATAATATACCCCAATAAATTTATAAAAATATGCAAATAAAATAGCACTTCTAATATAATTTCTCCCTTATAATCTCAACTTCATCATAAATATAGAATTTAACAATCTCATCATAAATAGATAATTAACATTCACAACGTGCACTTATTATAATACAAATTAACATATCTATAAATCAATATGTACACATACAATGCAACAAACTAAAATTTACTTATAACGGAATTAAATTTATTAATTTCAGTTAATTAATTAATCATATTAAAATAACTAATATATGTATTTTTTAAATTTATATATTAATTTTTATAAATCTAAAACTTACCATCTTCTAAACTATATATATTAATAAAATACTTCTAGTTGCTAATTTTACCTAATTAAAGTAACACAATTAATTAATCTAAATGAATACAAAATAACCTAAAATATAACACCCTAAAATATAAATTACTTAAAATTAATCTAAACTCTAACAAAGTTACATTAAAATAAAAAATAGAAATAAACTATGTATATATACATATATATATATATATATATAAAATAAAAAAAAAATAAATTGGAGATCGGGATCGATGAGTTTACTTGGATGCCGGAAACAAAATAGACGAAGAAATGGATAGAAATAGTGAGGGCAACCGGATTTGCTTCATTGAAAATCAGAAAAAAATTAATACAAGAAAAAAAATGAAATGACAACAGCTAAAATACATTTGAACATGACAAATGGCAGCTTCCCTCCTCCGGCGACAATGAAGGATAGTTTTTTACAGTGTTGGTTGCACAAAGAGAATGAAAGAGAGAGAAAAAAAAATAGAGAGAAAAAGTTAAAAAGAAAAATTAGAATTTCTCCTTTTTAACATCAAATTTAGTGACTCTACCATTAGTTGCTAAACGTAAAACGGCTTATAATATTGCCGTTTAACTAAATCACATTTAGCTGTTAAAATTCTAATCGGTAGTCTCCATCTAGCGACTATATTTTATTCTTTAAAGTTTTCTCGCCTCTATGTCAATTATGTTTGTCCATAATTAGTCTCGCCGTCAGTGACTAGTAGTTCATTGCTAAATAGCAACTAATTATAGACTAACATTAAATCTCTAAATGATGCGCCATAGTTTAGTGCCCCTATTAACGATTATTTAGTCACTAATCAGTTGCTAATATTCATTATTTTACTCATATGCTTATTGTAATCGCTAGTTAGTCCCCAATTTGTGGCTAATTAGAGACTAAAATATTGTTGTCACTAAATTTAGTCGCTAATTCAACATATTTAATAGTGTACTGCTTTATCGAGGATTTCCATTCCTGCAATTTTGTGTTTGTTCCTCGATATTTCTATTAGGCAGCTCATGTTGCGGCGAAGCAAGCCCTTGTAGTTGATTGCTTGAACAATGATCTCATTGTTCTTAAATAAGGATGCCCACGGATCGAATTTTAGTATATTCATACTCTACCTATCTTATATCAGGACAAGGCAGATTGGATTGCAGATATCCACTTATTTTTTAAGAATATATTATGTAAATAAATAAAATGCTTCATTATGTATACTTTACTTAAAAAATATAATTATAAAATAAATAAACATATGTGTTACATTCTTGTCTAAAGCGATTGCCACCAGGATGTTAGATTACAAATTGCCTAAAAGGGATCACGCCGCCATTCAAAAACCATCTCTAGTAAAGATTTCATTTCCATCTCTAAACATGACATAAAAACCGGGTATGACTTGAACAAACCATATACGACTCCTACTTTAGGTATTAACATTACTAGGATTCCAAAAAGGATTCATACTACTAGGACTCTAAAAAGGATTTAGACTTCTAGGACCTCTATGTATAGCCTGCTTTTCTCTATTATTGAGGTAAGACAACTATTTTCTACTCTAGAGATTCTGATCTATTTAATTAATCACCATTTACTAATTTAAGTATCAGAGTAATCCTCTAAGTACATATATATATATATATATATATATATATATATATATATATATATATATATATATATATATATATATATATATATATATATATATATATATATATATATATATATATATATATATATATATATATATATCCATATCCGTCCTATTTATAAACATATGAATTTTATTTATCCCATTATCAAATTAGACAAATAGTTAATGAAACAAGTCAAATTTGCCATCCCTGTTCTTAAGGAGTGACTTTAAAGCATGCTCATTAGCAAAGGCTCTCCTTATTAATTTGATTATGCTCTTGTTATTAATTTGATTATTTCACTATCTATCTTTGGCAAAAAAAAAATAATAATAATAATAAGGTTGATGTTTAATCTATTTAAAGAAACAATTCAATCATAAGATTTCAAAATTTTTATGGAATATTTTTTTTTATAAAATTATGATAATTTTATAAATACATGTTAACTTATATAATTGATATACAAATTCCTTTTACAAGTGGTATGAAATTAAATTCCACTTCCACGCTACACACAAATATACCAACGTTATGCAAAATATCTATCTTATATACTCCCCCTCTCACACTTATTATTTCTTTGTGTGCTTATTGTTCCCTTTTATAGGGTTTTTCTAAGGGAAGCCACCAAGGGAGCCACCCATCTAAATTGTTTTTTCTTTTGTTTGTTTTTTGCTATGTATGTTTCTTGTTTTTATCTCCTATTCTCATTAGGTTTTTTGACTTTTAGGGCTAGCTTTCCGACGAATTTGCCATGGTTCTCTTCGGCTCAATCCGACTCTTCTGTCACAAGCCTTTCTAAGATAGTTGGTGGGAGAGGGAAGAGCTTGCTAGCCATGGCATTGAGATCTCGAAGTTTGCATCAATGGAGTTTTTTCTATTTCCTAATCAGAGATCTAGTGCCTCTGAGAGAAGATCACTTCCTTCAAGACTATGGGGTTATCAAAGGAGGGATTTTTCTTCTTTTAAATCTACACTGCTACTTAGTTTCATCGGCAATGATGGGTGCCTCTAAAAGCTCAATGGTACAAATTTTTTTTGGAAAAAGCCAACCATTTATACCCTATTGGCTCTAGTGATTTTATGAAGTTCTTTGTCTCCAGCGGAGATGAAATAGCTGATGGAGGTCTCTAAAAGTAAAGAGAGGAGACAGGGTATATGCGTAATTTTTTATTCTTATTTGGTCTTCAAACCAAAATGTTAAAAGACTTTTTGCCTATTGTCTTTATTTGTTTGGACTTTAAGCCCATGATAAAGAACCTTTACATGGGTAATTTGTTTTTGAACTCTAGATCCTTAATTATTGTAATTTGTTGGGTTTTTTCCTTAACGCTAAATTGCACTTGTACTATTTTGGACTTCATAGCCCTTTAATGCTAGCAATTTTCTTCTTTGTGATTACATTTACATATATATATATATATATATATATATATATACACACCAACGTTTAGAGTGGACCAATGAAAATTATTATATTTTAACATTTTTAATCGTTTGTGGAATTTGACCCTTTGTGCAATGGTTTTGGAAGTCAATAGCCGCCTTGCCTTTGCAGGACCAGGTCGAATTTGGAGCGCAAATTTGCTTTTTATTTTTTATGTAAAAATAGTTTTTAATATTATTTTATATATATATATATATATATATATAACAACAAAATTTAACAAAAAAAAATTAACAAAACACAGATAATAATAATAATAATTATTATTATTATATAAAAAGAAAAATAAAATAATGGCGAAGACCTCACATCCAACAAAGAAAAAAAAACTACGTGTCAAATGTAAACTAATGTTTCTTTTTGAACTTAACTTGCCAAGAAAAAGGGCAAAACCACTAATCCTGCTGAAAATGATACCTGGACAATAGCATCACATTTCTTTTTCAAACATGCCATTTCTACCTTCTGCTTCTATCTTAATTTTTAAATATTTTATGACATATATCCTCCATTTTCTTTGTTTTTATAACTAATTGATTCTCTTTTTTTCCAAAAAAAAAAAATCAATATTGGTGTTGCTAAATTATGAAAAAGGTAGGCTTGAATTAAAGATTTTATCTTTAAATAGTTAAAAAAAATTGAAATTAAAAGTATTTAAATTTTGTCTTTCTTTTTTTTTTTTTTTGAAAATACTATAAATCTTAATTAATATAGTACAAATAATTCATTTTAATATAAAAATATAAATATAATATACACATCAAAAAATAATATAACAATAAAATAACTTAAATTTCTTTAAATATTTTTCAATCGTATTAATAAAATATTATAATTTATAAGTGGTAATTCGGTAAAAACGTTTTGTGTTTAGTGGCTATTAACTCACAAATTGACTTTTATATGTATTAAAATAAGTGGAATTATCTCAATATCAATAATAACTTTTAATTACATGTATCTGTTTATCATTTTTTTTATAATAAAAAAAATTTAATTTAAAATTAATAAAATCCAACAAATTCAATCATTGCTTACTTTTTATCACAATAATTTTGATATAATTAATTAAATTAAATAAACATAATCTAAAAAATTAATATTTTACTTTAATAATTATAAAATAATTAATTATTTTATTCATTACACTTGAGAGAATGTATACTTTGTTCATTACCAAGGTCCAAGCCACATCCTCCGAGCTCATAGATTATAATTGTGCTAAAGACCAGCCGACCAGAAGACTTACCCTTATTGACCCTTTTCCATGGTCACGCCACCTTAAAATGGTTAAGAAAAAGAAAAGTGGTTGAATCTTTGTGAAATGAGTAATTAAAATTAAAAATTAAATACTGAAAATTTAAGTATTAAATATTATAAGTGATATAATTTTTAAAATTTATAATTATTTAAAAGATTAATTACTTATTATATTTAGTATGAATTTTAACTTATCATCTTAAATGATTTTTAACTTTTAAGAGAATGATAGATTTTAAATTTATGGATTTATTAAAATCCATGGAATAAAAAACTATGGAACATAAAACCATAAAATTGTGATACATATCATGTTTGTTTATAATAATAAAATTTTAAAATTTAAAATTGAAATTCATAAAACTCACGTTTGGATAAATAATTACAATTTATAAATTTAATAAGTAAATCTCAAATGTAACTCAATTTTTCAAATCAAACAAAAAATTAAAGTCATAATTTATGAATTTTGCGAAATTTATCATTAAAATCTGTCGTACCAAACGATGCTAAAATTTTTAAAATATGTGTTATCAAATAATTTAAAATAATTAAGTGGTAAAAATTTTAATTTTAAGTAATAAATACTACTTTAGAAGTATAACAATCACTAAATTAGAAAAGAATAATAATCAAGCAATTGAAATTGAATGCATGCCACTTGTTTAAATATTAACTTTTAATGTCTCAAAAAAAAATTGCCATGTTAATAAAAATAAATAATATTAATGAATTGACAGTGAAGTGTTAACAGTAATAAATATAAAATATGAAAATGTCAAAAATAAATTCTAATCTCCATCTAAAACAAACGTTAAATGACAAAATATTTTATTGTATTTCACCTAAAAAAAATTATGGTTTTTGACCAATGGGACAATGGTTTTGGAAGTGAATAGACAAAGCCGCCATGCGTATCTACTCATGGTGGTGGGTGGTGGTGGGGCTGGGGGGAAAGAAAAGTGTGAATAAAATAATTAAAAAAAGAAAAGTGGGTGAACAGGTGGTACGAAGACCTCTAGCTCACAAATGGCATCGTAAACTGACATTTACCTTGCACGTGGGGTATAATGTGCTTGTTCATATTGCTTGATAATATAGATTAAGAATTAAGAAGCTTGAATATCTCTTATGCCGTGGACGAAGACGAGATTGGGTTCACTCAGTTTTAATTTTATATTTAAATTTAGTTATAAATAAAAAATATTTAAATTTTATATAAAATTTTAATAAAAAAAATAATAAAATAACTAATTAGTATCATATAATAAAATCTGAATAATTAAATAATTAATTTTTTAAAATATAAAAATAAAATTATTATTTACCGCAAATTATAGAGGATAAATAGTATTTTACGTTGTTATATAAAAGGAATATAAAATAATGGTAAATATCTCACATCCAACAAATTAAAACTTACCTCTCAAATATGAATACAATGTTTCTTTTTGACCTTGCCGAGAAAAGGGCAAACCAGTAATCCTGTAGAGAATGATAACTGGAGGTACTGGACCATCTCATCTCTTTTTCACATAAGCCATTTTCTAGTGACTGCTCCAATATCTTATTTTTTAAGATTTTATGATTTATATATAACCTTAATTTTCTTTGTTTTTATGACTAATTGATTCATTTTTGAAAAAAAAAAAGTTATTCAACATTTTTTAGGTAAATTCATGAAAGTATGTAAGGCTTTGAATTAAAGATTTAGTCTTTAAATTGATAAAAAAAAAAAACAACAAATTAAACCGTACGATAAGATTTATCTTTTCATTAATATTAAATCCAACTAATTTAATTATTAAAAAAGTATGTATGTTTTTTAATATATTATATGCAATTCAATTAATTTATTAATATTTATTTAGTAGTTTAGTTGATTTATTTAAGTTTGAATAAAAATTAAAAATTTTTAAAATTAATGAGAATCAAATTAGTTACACTAATTCTAATGAAAAATTGATAATGTTTCTATTTTCTATCATCTCTGCTAATTTTAATCAATTAATAATCACTTTGGGAATGACTTTTAAACTGACAAATTCACCAACCTGTAAGTAAATTTCAACATTGAGAAAACTTTTGACAAGTTCAACTTCTTACTCATAGCTTTCCTTGAAAATGAGTAATGGTTGAAGCTATCATTTATTATGATCATAAGGGGAAATTTAGCTCAATATTCTCAAAGCATGTTAGTGATAAGGTCATATAGCCAATAGGTGACCAAAAGAAAAGTGTGTGCTATGTGATTTGAACTTTACTTTATGAAATAGTTAGAAAGGTCTCCTTATCATCCAGCAGAAGACTTTGTCAATCATATCTCTTTGGGGGTGACAACAACACTCAAGTCATTGTTAGTTAGGCACTAGATTTGCCATAGTCGTACTAACATTTGGTGACATTTTCTTGTGTTCAAGATACATGCACTCTCTCATTGTGCCAATCAAGCAGTTGACATTAAATTGGAATTGTTTTTTCTTGGTGTGTGTATAATTATAACCATCTTGGTTATATATAGTAAAATTGTATTTAAAAATGTGAAATTGTGAATAATATATTTTATTTTTAATTGAAATTTTGTATCAATTAATTAATTAAAAAACTATCCATGATAAGACTTAAATTATAATTCTTATTTAAAGGTAATTTAATCTTTATTGATATATTAAAGAACAATTCAAGAAAATTATTAATATAATGTCAACCCCAAACTATTTTCTTTGGAAAAAAAAAAAAAACCCACACTATTTTTTTTTAAAGAAAATGCACAATATCCTTATTTTATTTGTTGATAAAGATGATGAAAAAGTTTCCTAAAGTCAAAAAGGTTGGCCAATGTAATTAAGGATTCAATTAAAAGCAAGACATAGGCTGCCTCCTAGGAGAGATAGATCAATTAATACATAGTTCAAAAATTTCCATTATATTCAATATAGCTAGATGCAAGATACAGGGGCTGCTCTTTATCAAACTAGGCTAACATAGCAACATGTAAGATGCTGTTTTTATTTATTTATTTTAATCAAATCTTAGCCAAGGGCTCATCAAGTATATGTACCATATGCAAAGGTATACATAGGGATATCTTTTTTTTTTTTTTTGGCCAAATTATAGGGATGTCTCTTTGGAAAACTAGGTCAAATTTATTCTAGAAAGTCAACTAGGAAGCTAAAACTATCAATTAAGATTAAAAAGATATAATATATTCAATTTGCAAATATTTCAACCTTTTTTTTTAGGTATAAAGTGTACCGTTCATTCATATAGAAAAAAATATTATCTTGATCAAAAAATAAAAATATTAAAAATTAAAATAAAATAATTATCTTGAACTTTTTTTTTTCAATGATCTCCAATAATTAAATTGATAGAGGTTTAGAATATTAAAAATGATAATTTTTCTAAATGTATAAATTAGTATTTTAAAAATTGGATCAAATTGATTGGTTTAATAGAATGAATCAAGTATCATTGGTCATTTCGGTTCAGTTAACTGAAAAACTGAAATTTTGGTTTTGACTAATTATTAATCGATTTTTATCCCTTTTTAATTAGTCAAACCTTTATTAGTATAAATTTTTTATAAAATGATAAAAAATCAAAAATAAAAAAGAGAAATGAATAGATTTTATCAAATTGATCGGATCATCAGTTCAATTGATATGACAAATTAATGACAAATCAGTGATCTATAAATACATATGACAAGAAAAAAACACATGCACACATCAAAATCATGATAATTTTGAAGAGTTATACTAATTCTTATATCTCATACATACTATACTATTGATGTAGGAGGCCAAAGTCTTAACTAAGACTAAGCACGGGACTCAAAGATATCAGACCATACTGAAAATCTCTAGAATCGAAAAATATCTGTTGACCATTTAATTTTTTTTGAATTGAATCTTCCCAATTTTTTATGATACGTTTTTGGAAATTAGTACTTATCCATATTAAACTTTAGACCATACATTCAACTTTAGACCAAAGAAAAACCATGTCAACCTGGCTACCAAAACTTTGATAAATTTGTTATAGTATACTAGTCTTTATTATAAAATATATTTAATTTAATTATTATATTATACTATGTTATTTTTAGATGGAAATAATTTTTTAGCTTTAAATTTAAAGTCTTCAAATTTAATTATATTTTAATTTTTAAATTATTAAATTATATATTGTACAATATTTTAATCCTTTTAAATATTTACGCTATCACATAGTATTGAAATTAATGGTAATTTATTTTGTAATGAGATTAAATTAATTAACTTTAAAATAATAAATGCTAAATTATGTATTTTCTTTTGTAAAGCAATTAGTTAAATGATATTTTAAGAAAAATATCACAAGAATTTTTATATAATTAACCCAAAAAAATTATGCATATTCCCTCAACCAATTTTGATTTAAAATAAAAAAAAAATTACATTCCATTAGGCAACAAATAAGTAGGCAAAAATAAAATTCCTTGCCATCATATAAATTTATTATACAACTAGACATGACCCGACTGATATATTAATACAGAAATCAAAACACACAATAAATACAAATATATATATATGATGTCATCTCTTCTCTAAAAGTTCAGAAACGACATGATAGATATGAAACAGAGTGCTCTGCCAAACAAGAACCCATAACTACTAAGAAACTCGACTGACAGACAAAATCTACACAAAACCACTGCAAAAACTAGCTGATAATATGAGTTTTGCAGTGAAAACCAGAGACCAAATTTTAATTATAAGACTAATTAACAATTAGATGGGTGTGTAATTGTAATTAAGCACCCATCTGGTCATGTGTAAGAGAAATTACTAATTACTAGTAATTAATCAGATTTGGCATCGATCGGAGTTAAGAGGACTAGGTGGTGGTGGGTTGCATCTCCACCGTCTCCTCCGCGGTTTCCTTTTGGATTTCCTCCAGCCTTGAAGGCCACAGTGACAAAAGTCTTGGCTAAGCTCTCAAAAATATGAGCTGTAACTCTGCCTCTTCTGGGGATTGGAGGGAAATTCGTGTTCTTGCTCTTTAGTGGAGCATGAGAATCATCATCACTTAGGATCGCCACCATCTAATTATCTGCAAGAAACAAGAAAACAGAGTAAATAAAAAACAACCCTGAAAACCCACAAAATATGGATAAAAAAAACTCCAAGAAAGTGCAAGAAATTCAGGAATAACAACGAAAAAAAGAGAAAAATAGATAGAAATGAAGATAAAGACTTAACGATTTCAATGGGTATTGGGCAAAAAAGCAGATTTTGATCTGTTTTAGTGAAAACGAAAAATTTAAAGAGAGTAATTCTCGAAGAAATTTTGTGGACTGTTAAGAAAGAAGAGATGCCCGCAATGAAGGGGCCTCAGAGAATTTCTAAGGGAGGAATAATAATGAGAATTAAGGTGGTGAATATATAGGCAAAATTAAGTAATTAAATGAAAAAAAAAATGGATGGTTTTAATTGGTACCGTTGGATCATATGAAGCAAAAATGGATGGTGAGATCAAGTAGCGGTTTCCTTGCAACTTCCAGGCTTGATGTGGGATGAGTATCACTCACGTGCTTCTAGTATTTAGGACATTGGTAGGAAATTAAGTGAACTTACTTGTAGATTACGGAGGCAGCTTATTATAGTCCCTCACATAAGAGCTTGATTTTAGTATGAGTACGTCAATTTATTATTCAGTCGAGAAATATATTATTATTATTAAATTACGTTTCTGAATTTTCTTTTGTAAATTTTAAAATTTAACTAAATATTATGAGGAAAAAATGAGCTTCATAATTTGCTTTTTTATACTTTGATTATAATATTTATCTCAATAATCAATACATTAACACTTCGCGGATAAGAAAAGAAAAAATTGAAATGTTTAAAATATAAAATGGCATCAGCATGTCGACATTCTCCAAAATACTTATAACACTTTTTTTTTTTATTATTAAAATTATTACTTAATTGAAAAAATTTAGATTTTTTTTTATTTTAATCTAAAAAATTAATGATTATTTTAAGAGGTAATATCACAATATTATCTAAATTAAGGATTGAATTACATTTAGAGATTCATAGTTATATATAATATATAAATTTTTCTTGATGGGCAAATCAGTATTATTCATTAAAAAAATATATATTAATTCAATTGCTAGATAAAACTGCATAAACAAACCACATAAGGCTATACAAAAGAAATCAACTAAAAACAAGTGGTAAGCAGTAACTCAACCTAATAAAAATAAATAAATAAATAATTAACCACACTAATCTAAAATCAAAATGGAAAATCAGTTAGATTATAATGATATCACATCATATAAGTAACTCAGTTAGATTATATCGGATAAGTAATTCTCGCTGACATTTTCTGTGTGAGAAAGTCTGCAAATTCATGATATATACCATTGGCTAGTTGGCCCAAATATATTTTGGAATTTTATAAAAAGAAAAAGTAGACAGAACTTGATAATTTTTTTTCCTTTATTAGATAAGATGGTAAAAGGGTCCAAGACAAAGATTTTGTCTTGTTTGATTGTGTAGATCAATAAAGGACAGACTTACTACTATATAATTTGTCCAAATTGTAAAAGAAAATATGCTATATTAAAATTTAAAAAAGAGTCATACACATAGGACTAGTCCAATTTAAAATAGGCTGATTGACCCAAAGGTTCAAACCTAAATTACCCTGTTTTTGGTTTAAATAGAGACCGGCCTAATGACCTACTAAACTAAAGAAATACAACGAAACCCCAGAGCCTTTCCCCTTCTAGTAGCAACTTCCTCCTTTTCTTTTACTACTGCCACCGCCACCAAGAGTGACTGAAGGCGGTAATATAATGCCTTGAAAGGCTAGGATCTAGCTGCTAGACCAATCCTACAAATTTGTACTAATAAGGACTCAACCCTATTTATTTTACAATAAACTAAAGATAAAAGCATGAAAACTAAAGAAAATAGCATAAAAAACCTTAAAGAAGTATGGGTTCCCTTCAGATGGCTTTGCCCACTAGAAACCTAAACAAAGTAGGCAAAAACCAGAGAGGTCAGAGAAAAGAGGAAAAGTGAAAGTGTGGCCTTCTAACAAGGTATGATTTGAGTAATAATTTTGATAAAAGGAATGTTATAAATTTTTTTAGTAAGTATCGATATTGACTTTCTATAAAATTTATTAGTAAATAAATATATATGTTTAAAATAATATAATTTAAATAAACTATAAAAATTTAATTTGATGTAATTAAAAGTGAAAAACACCTTGATTTAAATAATTTAGATTAAATCACTTTATCATAAATCACAGCAAATATATAAGCTTTACATTGATAAGAAAGTTATTTGAAAGAATTATTTTTTGAAAAGTATATTTTTTTTTATTTCTTCTCTTTTTCTGACTCGTCAGTAATTTGTTTCATAAAAAATTGATCCAAAAACGGCATAGAATTGAGGAAATAGTTTCATCTTGCTTAGTAAGGAGTTGTAAAGATCTTCTGCGACTTGCTTAAGGATGTCCATTAATAAAAAAATTTTAATTTTTGGGAAGTATCATTTCCAATTATTTTAGATTTGGATAAATTTGAATTCCATTTTTTAAAATTTAAAAATAAAGTTTAAATGAATTTTATAACTTGCATATCAATTCCATTCGAAAATGTTTTCCAATTGAACGAATCATATTTTTCAGTTAAACGAATATATATATATCAATTAGATATAATTTTAACTTTTATAACAATACAAATTTTTATTAAATAACAAAAAATTATAGAATTATTCATAGAAGGCAAAGGAATATTATCAAATCTAATATAATATGTATAAATAAAGCAGGTTTAAAATGTCTTAGTATTTGTCACGTGGCATATGTTCGCCACGTATTTGCATTCTATTGGTTCACACAGACACACACACACACATATATATATATATATGTCAATTAGATATAATTTTAATTTTTATAACAATACAAATTTTTATTATATAACAAAAAATTATAGAATTATTCATAGAAGGCAAAGGAATATTATCAAATCTAATATAATATATATAAATAAAGCAGGTTTAAAATGTCTTAGTATTTATCACGTGGCATATGTTCGCCACGTATTTGCATTCTATTGGTTCACGTGGCAATAATGAATTACTTAATGATACTAACATTTACATATGATTAGCCTTTGTTATTGTAAATTATTATTAAAATTTAAATGAGTATAATTATAATCATTATAAATTGAGTTCATTCATGAAATATTAAATCAATATATTTAAGGCTATGAAATAAAAAAAAATTGCTTTATTGGCTCATATGGCAAGAATGAATTACAAATGATACTAACATTTACATATAATTAGCTTTTGTTATCGTAAATTATTATTAAAACTTAAATGAGTATAATTATAGTCATTATAAATTAAGTTAATGTATGAAATATTAAATCAATATATTTAAGGCTATGAAAATAAAAAAAAATTACTTTATTAAAATCATATATATATATATATATATATTATGATAATAAAGAATTATATTTTTTAATGATTAAAAATTATAAAAAACAGAATATAATACATTCATTTAGCAATCACTACAAATATTTTATAGCTAATTTTATTTAATTATTAAAAAAAAACTGACATCCCAATATTTTCCACAGCCCACCAACTTGATGTCTCCTGGACAGCAACACTGGAGCTTTGCATGATGTAAGAATAAGACAAGTACAAGAAACTTCAATGTTGCCTTTTTCTCACACTAAATTTTAAAGTAAAATAATTAAAAAGATAATTAAAGTAATCAACAAAGGATTAGAGATTTTTTTAAGATTAAAAAAAAGGCCGGACACTCTGTTTTTCAACTCTAAGATCTCCAGTGACATCATTGATTTTTATTAACACTATAATTAATTCTTAATTAATACCCTTTGCGACGTTGGAATTATTCTTTAAAGGATTAGCTTAATCCTAACCTAGATTTTATTACGCTAATAATTTATATTTTAGGGCACTGAGTTGTTTGGATAAGAATAAGTAGTAGGTGTGATTATACTTTTAAAAAATTTAATAATTCAGATTAAATTAAATAAATTAATTTTAAAATAAGTTGGATAGATCAAAGTAAGTACTTTGATAAAATTGTATTTAGTAACAATTATTATTACTATTATTTTCTCTTTTAATTAAATATAATTCTATCAAAATATATTTTTTCTAAGTGGATTTTTATCATTTCTTTTTATTTTTAATTTATGTTTTTTAAAATATTTAAATATATGTGAATTATTATTATTATTTTTATTATTATTAAATTCAAATATTACCATTTGATAATTTTGAATATTAATATCAAAAATATATACATCAAGTTTATATATATATATATATGTGTGTGTGTGTGACAATTCTATAAATAATAAAAGGATATTATATGTATTATATTATAAAAATTTTAATTAGACCTACATTAATATAATGACGTGAAAAATAAAATTGATAGTTTGACTTTATATAATGTTTAATTTTTTAGAGAATTACTTGATAAATGGTGAGATTTTTTTTAGATTTCATTATATATATATTGAGAGAGAATAATTTTTTATAAATTATTTGACTTTTAACCATTAAATAAAAAGATTAATGAATTCGACTTCTTTGATTTTCATTTTTTAAAATTTTATTGTAATGAGTACCTGTTGTTAGGTTGATTATTGAATACTTTTTTATGGTTGTTATGACTTAGTATTTTAGTGTAGAGGCGAGCAAAACTAAACAAAAACTAAAAAATTAAACTGAGTTGATTAGTTTGGTTTGATTTAATTAAATTTTTTGAGGATTTTAATTGTATTTTTAAAATAAAGAATCAAATTTAATTTTGATTCAGTTTAATTTTAGCAAAAAGATTTTGGTTTACACCAAATCGACCAAAATTTAATATATTTATGTAAATATTATATATATATATATATAACATATTATTAATAAATATTGTATATATAATAATTCTATAAATAATAAATATATAAAAAATAAAAAAATCTAAACCAATTAATCGAACAGAACCAAATCGAACCTCACTTATTATAAAACATAAATTCACAGCCCTACAGTATGGTGGCATGAAATCCTTAATTAGTTATTTTTTGGCAAGAAAAAAAATGTAAAGCTTAAGATTGATTTTGATTGAAACTGGATTTGCTTTTGCTTTTAATTGTAGTAATTGGGATTGGATTATTAGAAATTAGAATGATACTAGTCGCGGATATGTATTTTGCACAAATTTTGAATTTTTAAATATTAAAACTATTCTCAATTTCTACATAAACTTTTTATTTAATTTTATTTTCTTAAAATATTTTAAGATGTGCAAATTATTATATATTATTATTATTTATTTATTTTAAATATTACCTTTTCGTAATCTTTAATGTTAATATAAAAAATTATATATATGAAATTTCAGTTAAATAAGTTATATTATATTTTTTAGTTAAAAATAAATATTTTCATATATATATATATATTATATATATATATATATATATATATATACCCCTAAATAATTTCATATATATATATATATATATATATATATATATATATATATACCCCTAAATAATTTCATATATTTAATAAATTTACACAATATCAATATATTTTAATAAATATATAAAAGTTTGATTGGTTTGATTTTAACTAAATTTTTGGATAAAAATCAAATCGAATTAAAATTTTTAATTTGGTATTAAAAATTTTCAAATCAAATCAAATTAAAATTTTATAAAAACTAATTTGAACCAAATTAGTCGGTTTAATTTTTTTTTGTTTCGGTTCGGATTTAGCCACCTCTAACTGAATTAAAACTGATCATTTCGTTTAACTTAATTATATCCATTCGATTCGATTAATTGGTTTTTAACAATTAACGCTCACCCTTATTATTTTGACTTCAAGTTTTGATGAGTGTCGTACAACTGAAATTTGATGAGTGTTGTACGTACAACTGAAATCTCTGGGCCACCACTTATTGATGAAGCAGGGCCTGGTCGGTTAAGGACGGAGGAGGTGTCATTTATTATTTAGATTACGATACCTATGTGTTTTACATACATGACATATTTAAAATGAATTATTGAAATTTTATTATTTAATAAATAATTATATACTCCCGAAAATTTAAAATTATTTTTAATAAAATTTCAACTATTTATTGTGACGTTTAAGCTTATACCAACATAATAGGTGATATTTACACAACAATACCACCAATAAACCAATCCATTAAAGTTGCAATTATTAAGGGTCTTTTTTTTTTGAAATGCATATATATATGAACACCCATGAAGGATAGAAAAAGAGCATGTACATATCTCAAAATTATGATAATTTTTAATAGGTATTTTAACTCCTAGCTATATCACACATCGATAGTGTATTAACAATCATTTTAATATTTAATAAAAATATTCTTTATCTCTTTTCTTTTCTTAACACAATTACATTTCGTTTAGTACAAAAAATTGGATTATTAAGTCAAGATATTAGTAAATAACATCTTATTTGGTATAAAGTTTTAAGTTGGGTTTACTGATTCCAATAACTTACTAAATCCATAAGATCAGTCTTAGCTAATACCTAGATCATTCCTGTCTTTAATAATTTCATTTTTGTAGGGTTACTAATCTCATTCTTCGTGAAATTTTTATACCTAAAATAACCTTGCTCTTTATTTTTTTTATCTAAAAAATGGCCTCCATTTTATATTTTATTTCTACATAATCCTTTTCTTCCTTCAACTGAAACGCAATCATTCATCGTTTTTTATTTTTTTTTGCTCTTTATTTTTATTTTATTTATTTTATTTTTTCTATGAAGAAGAGAGGCGTCATTTTCTTTCTTATGGAAGACAAAAAAGAAAAAGGGAAATGTGATTATATATATATAAGTTTTAAAGGGTATTTAAGTAATTGAAATATTTTTTTAATTAATCCTATTCACTAGTCTATGTTACCAAACAAGAGGTTGTAAAAGTAGGATTATTTTAATCCCAAGAATTAATATTTGTTTACTAAATAAGATTTAGATTTATTTATTCTATAGTTTAACTAATCCTATCATTATAACTAATTTATAGCTTATGAATCCGCCAACCAAACGGACTATTATTACTTTATTAACTAGATATAAACTTTTTCCTAAAAGAAAAATCTTAATATTATTTTATGAATCATATTTTTTACTTATTATTTATTTATTTTTTTAACACCAATGGTAATGTGTGTGGTTACCTTAAACCAAGTAGAGGTCTCTGTCAAAGGGATCATCTTTCCCCATACTTGCTCATCTTATGTGTGGAAGGGCTCTCAGATCTTATTAAGAGAGCTGAACTTAGCAAGGAATTACAAGGTGTTTGCATTGCTCGAAGGAGCCCTTTTGTTAGCGATTTGCACTTTGCTGATGATTCCTTTATATTTTGCAGAGCTTCTTCTTTAGATGTAATGAAGGTTAAAGAAATTTTAGAGCTTTATGTGCTGGGGAGCGGTCAGTTTATAAAGTTAGAGAAATATGCTATGTTCTTTAGTAGATACACTCTAAAAGAAATTTAGGCTATGTTTGGTTCACGAAATAAAATATATAAAAAGTAGAATAACTATTCTTGAAGAATATAATAGGGTAGAAATAAAATAATTATTCTAATTCCATAATTTAGTTCATAGTATAAAATAATTATTTTATTCACATAAATGACCATAATATCCTTATAAATTAATTTCACTATTAATAATAAATTAAATATAATTTTATCAAATTTTATTTAAGAAATAATTTAAATGCATAATAAATAAAATTTTTATTTGACTTAAAATTTAAAAAATAAAAAATGAAAATGAAAATCTAAAAATAAAAAAAACAAAGCAATAGTAGTGAATTTGAGCTTGCTATATTTTTTTCATGGTAAAAGAAATACTCTATTTCATAGCCTAAAGAGTACCAATCTTTAATTTTTTGTGGAATATGTATTTTATAAAAATTGTGGAATTACTATTCCATAAAATTAGTATTCTTGTCTAAAATTTAAACTAAAATTTAGAATAGCTATAATATTCCATATAGAATGACTATTCTATTCCTTGGGTATTCCATGAACCAATCATAGCCTTAGGGTTCAACTTGCTGTTATTCTGAATATCCCCAATCTTGGTCATCAAGATAGATATTTAGGCCTTTCTTCCATTGTCAACAAATCAAAAAAGCAAACCGTCTAGGAATTAAAACAAAAAATAAAAGACTTGCAGGTTGAAAGTGTGATACCTCGCCCGAGCACCAGCCCGGTCCTCTAGAGAGAACCGAAATTCTCATTCGAGTTTAGACTCATGATAGAACCCTTGGGTTCGGATTTGGTTGATTTTAAAAATAATTTTGGGAGTTGCCATCCTAATTTATTTTTAAATGGGAAAATTAAGAAAAAACTCAATTTTGACTCCAATTCATTAATTTTCATTTAATTACTCAAGGATAAAATCATTAGTCTTGAATCAAGTTGAGTTCGGAAACTAAATTTTTAGTTTTAAATAATTTAAATTTGACTCTTAAGTTTAATTTAATTTTGAAAAATTGATTTCATAGATGACAAATATTATATTATAATGCATAAGCATAGTATGAGTGCAATAAAAAAAATTAAAATGAAATATTCATAGATTACATTAATTAAAAAAGGGGAAAAGAGATTAATTGGGATTTAAATTTAGATTCCAAAAGTGCCTACGTACCCCATTGAATGGGGATCAAAACTCACGTAGTTCGTTCCACAGTTAAGTGGAGGGGTTTAAGAGTTGATCAAATTGATTTTGATTTGGGTGAGTTAAAAGTGAGGAAAAAACACTCATACCTCAACTGTTTGTAGGCGGAGGGTTTTACCGGACCGAAATTTTATTTTATCAGGACTAGATGATTGGATGGATTGAAAGATTAATTAATTAATTAAAATAATTAATTAATTAATACGATGAAAAGGATGGATGGATTAATTAATTAAAAAGATTAATTAATTAATTTGGATGAAAGGTGGGTTTAGAAAAATGATTAATTTGATTTTGGAAAAAGGAATTATTTAAAAAAAAAAAAGAGTGATTAATTAATTAATTAAAAAGATTAATTAATTAATTAAAAAATTTTAGTTAATTAAAAAGATTTATTAACTTAGTTAGAGTGAGGTAATTAATTAATTAAAAAGATTAATTAATTAATTAGAGAATGATTGGAGGGAGAAAAAGAGAGGAATTTGAGGATAGTAATCTACTTAAATTCAAGGGGTGTGTAGAAATGAAAAGTGGAAGGAGTATTTATAGGAAAAGTAAGTGAGGGTAGTTTAGATAATGAAAATGTGAAAAGACCATAAGGGGTAAGACTAGAAATGGCTAAAAATTAGACTAAAAGGGGATAAAATGGTCATTTTATACGCAGATGAGGCCACCGGGCGATCAGAAGGTTGCAGAACCTAGTGCGGCGCCGCACCAGGCTTTTATGGCTCAGCACCAACCTTTTGCGACATGCCGCGTACGAGGCGTGCGGCATGCCACTGGCACATTTTTCAAGAATTTTTTTTTTTTTTTTTTAGAGATTGGTTGGTATGGAGGAGTTTAGGAAATTTGGATATCTTGTGGTAATGTAAATGAAGTCTAAAAATTTTTTTTCTGGAGCACTGCCCCAAAACCCCAGCCTGCTAACCAGTTAGTGGGACCACTGTAATAATTTTGCATAACGCATTAAACTCAATAAGTGTTAAGACTGCAGTTGAATGATAAGGGTGTAAAATTGAGGGTTTACAGGAAGCAGAAACTTTTATCATCTACGGGTAAGGAGGTTCTCATCAAGTCAATTGTAGTAGCACTTCCTGTATATGCCATGGCCTATTTTATTAGAGGCGGTTAAAGCAAAAGCCTTATAATTTTTTTTATAGAATTAATTAAATATGTGTTTTAGGGCTCTCAAATTTGACACTAATCGCTTACTTTATTGAGTTTTAAATATTTGACTTTCTTTTTAGAAAATTTTAAATTTAAACAGCTAATATTTTATTGGTCAGCTTAAAGTCTTAAACGATTATATTAATAAATAGCTTAATTAGTTGATAAGTTTAGCTTTTAATTGATTTATTAAACGGCTAAATAATGAGTTTGCTTAAATAGTTTGTATTTGGCTTTATATAATAAACAAAACCCTTAGTACTTCTTTTATACCATTTTTTATCAGCTTCCTCCTCTTTTTTCTTTTTGAATAGTTTCTATCTCTCTCAACTCAACTTGCACAAATAGAATAAAAATATTATTTTTTACTCTTTTTCCTTTTAATATTATGTGTAACTCATTCTATTAAGATTAGTTTCTTCTTTTTTTTGTTTTTTCCAAATATTCTTCATGTAATACAACATATGAATTTAATTTTTTTATCATTTTTTATTGCAGATAATAATATAAAATTATAAAGTATTATCAAAAATTGCAATCAGAATAATATAAGCCAGGTGCTATAGTTTCTTGCTTTTATAATAATTTTATTCTAAAAATTGCAATATCCTTTTAATAATGTCTAGTAGAAAGTATGGATATGATATGAAAAACGTAAGAGAAAAAGAAAGGTAAAAGAACTAATTCAATCCTAAAAAAGTGCACTTAATAAATTTTAATTAGTACGAAACAACAATAGTAGAAAAAGCAAGTGAAGAATTAGTTGAAAATTGCAAAGAAATTAATAAAGATAACAATTTAGATACACCAAATAATAATAAAGAATATAATGGAAATTTGGAAAAAGATATTACAATTGACAATCATGAAAATATTAATAATAAAACACCTATTAAAAATATATATGATCCGTCACAATGGAAAATTTGAGACATTAGTTTGATTGATTTATTAGTTGAAAGAGGTCCAGTTGGAGAAGTTTTATATTTTCCAAAAGATGAAAATTCTAGAATTTTTTTTTGTATTTCATTATATTATAAAATTATTAAATAGTGAAAAACATGATAGAAAATGGTTAGTATACTCTAGAGAATTAGATAGCGTATTTTGTTTTTGTTGTAAATTATTTAGTTTAAAATCAAATACAAAGCAATTAGCAAATAAAGGGTGTAGAGATTGGAAAAATCTTAGTGCCAAACTTAAAAGTTACAAGACAAGCAATGAACTTGCTATAAATATGAATACTTGCATTGATTCTGGGATGAGATTAAAACAATTGATAAACATGTACAAGAGAAAATAAGTAAAGAAAAAGAGCATTGGAAGAATGTATTAATTAGAATAATTGTTGTTGTAAAATCGTTCAAAAAGTAATTTGGCGTTTCATGGTACAAATGAGAAGATTTATCAAGGCAATAATGGAAATTTTTTGAGTTTAATTGAAAATCTAATAATGCAAGAACACCTTAGATGTATTCAAAATGAAGAAATTCATAGACATTATCTTGGTCATAATATATAAAACGAGTTGATAAATATTTTAACACTAGAAATAAGAAATAACATTATTAAAAAAAAATCAAAGAATCAAAATATTTTTCAATTATACTTGATTGTACACCATATGTAAGTCCATCAAAAATAAATGTCTCTTATGTTAAGATGTGTAGATATTTCAACAAATCCAATAAAAACAAAAGAGTACTTTATAGACTTTTTAAAAGTAAATGATACTTCTGGTCAACGTCTTTTTAATATATTAGTAAATACTTTGAAAAATTTTGAACTTGATGTGGATAATATGAGAGAGCAAGATTATGATAATGGGTCTAATATGAAAGGCAAACAACAAGGTGTGTAAAAAAGATTATTGGATATAAATTTTAGAGCATTTTACACAGCATGCGATTGTCAAATCTTAATTTAGTTCTTTGTGGTATGGATAAATCAAGTATTCATGCTATGATATTTTTTTGGAGTGACACAATGCATATACTCTTTGTTTTCTTCTTCTACAAAATGATGGAAATTTTGCAAGATTATGTTACGGATTTGACACTTAAGCTTGTTTGAACTTTCAATGGAGAGAAAAATAATGTATATTGATTCTGTATCTTTGGTTTACAATTTGTATAGAATATATAGAATAGTGCCCAAGTAATTATGGAAAGGCACTTGTTTCCTAATACGATACAAATCCTTACCTATACAAGATATACAGCTAATATGAGTTGTAAGTCAACTAATGTGAGCTGTAACGAAAAATATAATAGGAAAATATAATACTTATCACCCCCCAGCAAACCCATGCACATGACATAGCTGAAGTCGATCTTGAAGAGCAAGAAAAAGAGTCATTGGTAGGGGTTTGGTAAAAATATCTGCAACCTGATCAGAACTTGCAACAAACTTCACATGAAGAAATCCTTAGGCCACTTGTTCCCTTACAAAATTATAGTCTATTTCTATGTGTTTGGTGCGTGTATGAAACACTGGGTTAGAACTCAAATAAATTGCACCAATATATTATCACAGCATAAAGTAGCTTGCAAAATTAGGAAACCAATCTCATTCAATAAGGACCGAAGCCATCATAATTCAGAAGTGGCATTTGCAATTGCCTTGTATTCACTTTTAGTGGATGAACGAGCAATAGTGGGCTATTTCTTGGACAGCCAAGAAATGAGACAGGAACTAAGAAATATACCATATCCTGTGGTAGAATGTCGATCGTCAAGATCACCTCCTTAATCACTATTACTGTAACATGTCAATGAAAATGAAGAACTGGCATCATAAAAGAGACGATTTTCATAAGTTCCTTTTAAGTACCTCAATAGCCTCTTTAACGCCACCCAATGCAAATCTGTAGGAGGATGCACAAATTGACAAAGCTTATTCACACTACAAGCAATATCCGATCTAGCTATCGTCAAATATTGAAGTGCCCGAACTATTTTTCTGTAGTCCTCACCATTGAAGGATAAAGTACCCTCATTTTTGGGCAGCATTGGTGAAGAAACCATGGGAGTGGCGTACGGATTACAGTCTAGCAGACCATTCCAATCAAGTAAGTCCAAAATATACTTTTGTTGTGAAAAGGAAGTACCATTCAACTATACACTGACTTCTATGCCCAAGAAATAGTATAAGGTGCTTATATCTTTAACAGGAATTCAGATTATAGCTTAGAAATGATGTGAGAGATAAGAAAATCATTGGACCCAATAACAATGATGTCATCCATGTAAACTAAAAGAAACGCAACTTGATTTTGCTGGTTCAAGATGAAAAGAGAGTTATCCGCCTTTGAAGGAACAAAGTTGACGGACTAAAGAAAAGTTGTCAGTCTAGAAAACCATGCACGCAGAGCTTGCTTGAGACCATAAAGTGACCTGTTCAATTTAAACACATAAGAAGGGTTAGATTCACTAATAAAGCCTTTTTGGCTGTGCCATATAAATCGTTTCCTGAAGATGCCCATGTCAAAAGGCATTGGAAACATCAAGTTGCTTCATTTTCCACTTGTGTATTGTGGCAAGGGCAATAATCAATCAAATAGTTATGGCCTTAATCACATGAATGAATGTCTCCTTATAGTCAATTCCAGACAGTTGTGTAAACCCCTTAGCTACTAATCGCGCCTTGTACTGCTGGACACTGCCATCGGCATTCCTTTTAATCCTATAAATCCACTTATTATCAATAACATTAGCATTAATAGGATTGGGAACAAGAGACCATGTCAAATTGTCAAGAAGAGCTTGCATCTCTTCAGACATTACCTTTTGCCATTCTTTATATTTAATAGCCTGACTAAAGTATGCGGTTCATGTTCTTTAAAATTAATATTGCGCTTTTATTTCAGAACTACTAACGTTTGTTTCCTATTGAGGTGCTGAGTTTTGACAATGGTTAAAGGACGCATGACCATGTGATGAGTGTGAATTGGTGTTGGTGGATTTGGTTTCTTTGGTGGTTCAGTGGGTGAAGCATATTTTGTTAAGTCAATAATTAGTTGAAGGCTTGGTGGGCATGGTTGTTGATTTGCTAGGCTAGAGGATGGCGTATTGTGATGAAGGATGGAAGGAGAGGCTAGGCTTATTTGATTAGGCGATATAGAAGCTGGACTATTAATGGCATATAGAGGACTAGGCATGGGTTATGAGGAAAATTGGCTAGGCATCGGTGTTAGTGCTTAGTCATTTAGCGAGGTGTGTGTATGTGTTCAGCCACTAGAAAAGAAAAACGATGGATGGGCGAATGTGGGGGGCTAATATTAGGAGAGATATGTGAAGCGGGAGAAGGAGTCATACCTGAAGGAGGAGGCAGCTGCATAGTTAGCCATGGTTGTGAAGAAAATTCAGATGTAGACTGAATGGCCTGCAAAGGAGATTTAAAAGGAAAAATTGACTGATTAAAAACAAATTCTTGGCTAAATAAATTTTGTCAGTTTCCAAGTTATGGCAACAATAACCAGCATGATTTTATGCTAGACCAAGATATACATACTGTTTACTATGATACTTGAATTTATTTTTATTATATGGTTGTAGATAAGGAAAAATTGCATAACCTAAAATTTTTGTTTCATTGTATTTGGGAGTAAGGTTATGCAATTTTTCAAAAGGACACTTGTTTTGCAATATAGGAATGGGCATAGAATTGATTGATGTCACTGCACTTGCAAAGGCATAGGACCAAAAATGAAAAGGGACACTAGCATGTGCTAATAATGTCAAGGCAGTATCAATAATGTGTCTAATTTTGTGTTTAGAAAGACCATTTTGTTCATATGTGTATGGGCAAGCAATACAGTGAATTATGCCATGCTTTTTAAAATAAGTGTTTAATTTTTGGTATTCACCACCCTAATCTAAATGAAAAGCCTTAACGTTCATGTTAACCTGTCATTTTATCATGGATTCAAATTCAAGAAAAACATTAAAAACATCACTTTTATTATGTAAAAAATAAATCCAAGTAAGACGAGTAAAGTCATCCACAAATAACACAAAATATTTGAATCCAAGACTTGAGATGATAGGAGTAGGGCCCTATACATCAAAGTGAATAATTTGAAAAGGACAAGAATTGTTGTGTTCAACAAAAGCAACAGGTACACGAGTGAATTAACTTCAGTAGCAAATGCACTTTTTGAATGAGATGTTAGCATCACATACAATCTCTCCTCACTCCGGCAGTGCAATAGGGTTTCCCTAGTTACCTAATCCTTAATATAAAAATCAAGATGCAAAAATTCAAAGAAACAACAGTTGTCAGTAGCAAATTGTTAAACTAAAAGTAAAGGTTTTTTAATTTGCGGAACATGTAACACATTCTTTAGTCTAAACAATCTATTAGAATATAAAGATGGGTAAAAGGCATTACCAGAATGAGCAATTGGTGCTCCTTGACCATTACCTACAGTCACTTGGTCCACCCCACTATATGATGCCATGTTGTGAATAACATTCGGATCTATAGTCATATGGTGTGAGCAGCTGTGTTAAGATGCCAGGTGCTATAATTGGGAACCATTGGTGCTAAGTTTGGCACACTTGATTGAGAATGAGCAGGCAGCACAAAATTATGCGATGAATAAAAGGATTATGGCCCCATTACTACATTGGCTTAAGGAAAATTGTTGGGAGGTTGTGGCCAAGGCATATATTTGCAACAATCAACTGTATGGTTCCAATACCCACATATTTGACTAGGTCTAGCACACCTGCTATTACACATACCAAACCGATTTCCATTGGCAGGAAACGACCCATTATTAGACTGAGCAAAGACCGTAGCCTGCGAGGTGGGAAATTGAGGCTTTGGCTGTCGAGTAACCATGTTGGCAAAAGGGGGTTCATGCATGCTTTTCAACAATATTTCATGAGCTAAGAGCTGACCATGGAGTTCTTGAGACGTAATTGGCTCAGGTCTTTGATTGAGTGTAATGATGAGGCCATGAAATTTGGGACTAATGTTCCTATAAATAATAGCATTAAATTCAGCAAGGACAAAATTCTACCTACAGCCGCAAGCTCATCTGCAAGATTCTTTGCTTTTTGAAGATACTGGGAAATAGACAGGTCATTATGTTTCAACTCTTGGAGTTCAATATTTAGTTGTAATTGGCGATTCTGAGATACAAAACTGAAAGCACTCTCTAGTGCTCTCCAGGCAGAAAAGGAATTAGTCATGCCTATAACATATAGGAAAACCTCTTCTATTAAAGAGGACAAAATCCATGAAAGAAGCAATTGATCCTTTGAGAACCATTTAACATATGCAGGGTTGGGTATGGTAGTGGTGGCATCAGTTGGAGAAGGTATAGCAACTGGTGGTGTAGGCTATGATCCATCTATGAAATCGGCTAGTTTGTGGTAGTTTAGTAGGGGTAAAAATTGGGTTTTCCAAGTAAGATAGTTTCTAGCTGAAAGTTTAATGGAGACAACATAGTTTCTAATTAAAAGTTTAATGGAGAAAACATGTTGAGTGGATGGTGTAGGGGTTGTGATGGAGGAGGTAGCAGGTATGATTTGGCCGGCCATGGTGAAATAATTGAAAAAAAAATGAAGGTTGGGAAGGAGAAAAAAAATTAATTGAAAAGCTCTGATACCATGTTTGAACTTTCAATGGAGAGAAAAATAATGTATATTGATTCTGTATCTTTGGTTTACAATTTATACAAAATATATAGAATAATGCCAGAGCAATTATAGAAAGGCACTTGTTTTCTAATACAATACAAATCCTTACCTATACAAGATATATAGCTAATATGAGTTGTAAGTCAATTAATGTGAGTTGTAACGAAAAAATAAAATAGGAAAATATAATACTTGTCAAAGCCATTATCACAAACATGTTAGGAAAGTCGTTTTGAAAGTGTTAAAACAATAAGATTTCAAGCTCCCCAAAAAAAAGACATTTTATATCAATTAGCAGAAATTAGTGAAGATCCTAAAACAAAAAGTGAAGCTATTTCTTTAGCAACATATGATATTGAAAATTTTGAATTTTTGTTAGGTATGGTTATTTGTTATGATATGTTGTTTGCTGTTAATTTGGTCAGTAAATATTTACAATTTAAATATATGGACATTGTTGTTGCCATAGATCACTTGAAAGGTCTTGTTTCATTTTTTAAAAATTATAGAGAAACTGGATTTACAAGTTCTATGATTTCTTCGGAAGAGATTATAGAGCAAATGAATATAGAAACAAGGTTTCATGAAAAGTGCACAATAAGAAAAAAGAAACAATCTGATGAGAATGAAAATGAAGAAATGAAATTATCTATTGAAGAATATTTTAGTATTAATCATTTCACATATTTAGTTGATAATGCCATTTTTTCACTTCAAAGCATATTTGAACAATTTAAAATATATGAAAATAATTTTGATTTTCTTTATAATGTAGAAAGATTAAAATTGCTTAATGATGATAATTTGAAGAAAAATTGTTTAAATCTTGAAAATTTTCTAAAACATGACATGCTTTATGATATTAATGGTTTAGATTTATTTTAGAATTAAAAGTTCTAAAGGAGATTATAATTATAGAAATAAAAACACCATTTGAGATACTAAATTTTGTACAAAAAGTAAATTCTTGTCTCAATGAATGGATAACCTATAGAATATTGTTAACTATTCACGTTATTGTAGCTTCAGCAGAATGTAGTTTTTCAAAATTAAAATTGATAAAATATTATTTACATTCAATAATGTCACAAGAATGATTAAGTAATTTAACCATATTATCTATTGAAAAAGAATGGCTTTCTAAACTTGAATATAAAACATTAATTAGTGACTTTGTATATCAAAAAATAAGAAAAGTAAGTTTTAAATAATTTTTAAAAAAATTATATTTGTATTATTAAAAGGCCTCCAATTGATTGCTTAGGGCTACACATATCCTTGAGCCAACTTTGAAATTGCTTGATGGGTTTTGTAAAGAAATTAATAAGTTTATTGCAAGATTTTGGTAGGCCGGAAAGATCAGGAAAATAATTTCTATAGAAATACATAAAAAAAGGAGACTAATTTATATTTATACATCCATTTTCGAATCATTACAATAGTATCTATGCGCTTTTTTTTTTTTTTTTTACTTTTTTACGCTTTCTAGCTTTTTTAATGAGTTAGTTTCATTTTTGTCTTTAGTTGGTGTTCTTTTATGTGTGCCTGCCAACTTTTCAATTCTTAAATCCAAAATCAGTTAACTTTTATGTCACATGTTTGTACATGGTGGCTTGATCACATAGAAGGATACCTCTTCACCATTGAATTTTGGTTGCATCTAAGTTGGAAATGTGGTGGCTCATGTGTCAGGAAATACATGACAGTAATATATGTTTTTTTTTTTTGCCAAATATATAAGCTTATTGTTACTTCGTATTATTAAACTCATTGTAATAAACTTTCTAATAGTACTTTTGAAAATACAAAAGATTAAATTGGATTAATACCAACTACTAATATATGGAAATGGAAATCAAATTTAAAACCTCATATGTCTATAAGTTATGTCAAATGAATATTGTTAATTTAAAAGATAAATTACAAGAATCTTAAATAATTCAAAAATTTTCAACTTAAACTATAAGTAAAAAAATTAGATATTCAAAATAATTGAACGAATATTTTTGTTGAAATATTTTATTTATTGTTCAAAGAAATAAAATTTTATAAGTTTTATTTTAAATTTTGTTTATTAATTTGAATTTTTTTATCTTTTATATGGTTTTAAATTATGTGAGAGTTTGTTTTGTAAATTGAACAATAAAATTAAAAAATAAAAAAAAAATAAAATTGAAATGTGAAAAAGAAATTTAGTTTTAGTATTGACAAAACAAAAATTTATAAGTTGAAAATTATTTTTTAAAAAATATTAATATTGTATTTTAATTTATAAAAAAATATTTTTAATAATACACACTAAGATTATATGTTAGATATGTTCTAAATATATGTAAACCATATGATAATACAATTCTTACTTACTTCTATATATTTTGATTTCAAATCTTATTTTTTTCCTTCCTCTATATAGATATAGAAATAAAACAATAATCAACCTCTAATCAACCTATAATCAACTACAAATCAACCTCTAATCCACTAAGAACAACAAGTATTTTAGCAATACTAACACTAAATACGCAAAAACCAACAATCAACCTAAAATTAACCTGCTATCAACTAACAATCAACTTATAATCAACCACAAATATACAAAAAAAAAAAAACTCAAAAACAACCAGTATTTTAACAATACTAAAGATAAAATATGCAAAAACAACACAATCAACCTGCAATTAACATGTTACCAACCAACAATCAACCTGTAATCAACAACAAATCAACCTCTAATTAATCAAAATACAACCTAATAAATATAAAATGCTAGTACTGTAAAATCCATATTAATTGAGCAATACAAAAAATATGTAACATATGTAACTAGGATTATACCCCATAGATATGTGTCTAAATGGGTATTTTTCGAAGTTTGAATCTTTAGCATGTGGTGATTAATTAGATAATAGTAACATGTGTAATGTTTGACATGTAGATGGAAAATTAAAGCGGATATAGAATGGAATTAATAAAGTTTGACTAAGGTTTGAAGAATTTAATTAACTTTCTAATTTATTGTATTTTAGTTTATAAGAAAAAAAGAAACATTTTTAATAATACATAGTAAATAGTATCTGACAAGTATGTACTATATATATGTGAAGTATATGATAATACAATTCTTACTCACTTCTATATATTATAATTTAAATTCTATTTTTTTCCTTCCTCTATATAGATATAGAAATAAAACAATAATTACCTGTAATCAACTATAAATAAACCTATGATTGACAAAAAAAACAACTAGTATTTTAGCAATACTAATGCTAAAATATGCAAAATCCAACAATCAACATGCAATTAACCTGTTATCAATAAAAAATCAACCTATAATTAACTACAAATCAACCTCTGATTAATCACATCGCAACCTAATAAATATAAAATGTGAGTACTATGAAATCCATATCAATTGAGTAATACAAGGAATTTGTAACATGTAACAAGGATTATACCTAATAGACACATGTCCAAATGGGTATTTTTCAAAACTTGAATCTTTGATATGTGATGATCAATTAGATAATTAGTAACATGTGTAATTAGAGCTATGGCACCAATTGACACATGTTTAAATGAGTACTTTTCAAAATTTGCATATTTAACATGTGGTCATTAATTATTTAATTTTTAATTAACATAATTTTCACAAATCAACATGTGTAACTAGAGCTATGTTTAATCAACACATATTCAAATTGATATTTTTCAAAGCTTGAATATTTGATATGTGGTAATTAATTACATAATTTTTAGTTAACATAATTTATATTTATTCTAATGTGCAAATAAAAAAAAACATAAACAAAAACAAAATAGATCAAACATAAACTCAAAATAAAATAAAAATATTCACTTTTATTGTATGGACTAAAAAATTATGATTAAAAATAAAAAAATAATAAATGGAATTCAGAATTTACAGTAAACAGTATATAACAAGTATATTTTAAGTATATAATGAAAATACTTTAGGTATATCTTAAATATATACTATAACCATATGCTTTCATCTTCCTTGAAATACTTAACAACCTTAACTTTTTTTTTTCTTTGAAGAAGCATAATCAATATTCTATTTTTCTTTTCTTCTAGTGAGAATCATCATCAAAATTAAGATTAAAATATAAACAAATATTAACATTTTTTTTTATTAATGTAAATCATCATCAAAACCTAGATAACAATATTAATTTGAATATAAGAATATTTTTAAAAAATGTGAAAGTTAAATTAAATATATATCCTATTCTTTATTTTCTATTATTATAAAGAAAAAAAATGTGACATGTATAGGTTAAAGAAAAAAAAAAGTGACATGTGCAGGTGGAAAAAAAAAATGTGACATATGTAGGCGAGATAAAAAAATGCGATACGTGTAGGTGAAAGAAAAAAGAAAATACGACATGTGTAAGCGACTAAAAAATTAACAAATAATTTTTAGTATTCACAGTAAGTAGTATATTTTAGATACATTTTAACTATATAACGAGTATATGTTATGTATATCATAAGTATACACTATAAATAAATTTTTTCCTCTTCTTCGGAGACTTAAAACCCTCAACATTCTTTTTTATTTAGTACAAAAAACTCTAGCTTAGAACAATGATTTTCTACGTAAAATTTATAATTATTTAATATATTAGTACATAAATATCACTTTAAATTAAAAAAATTAATTTCTTATTTTATCATGCAAATATGTGATTCTTAAATTATTAATTAATAGCATATACTAAAACTTTTGAATTACTAAACTAATTATTTCCTTAATATACAAATGAAAATGAAGGGATGACCACATCTAATATTCACTATTTTAAAATTTTATCTAATAATTAAGACAAAAATCTCTTAATTAGAAAGATTAAAAAAGAATGGAATATAATCAAACTCAACCCATTTATTGTTTATTACTAACTTTAAATTTCAATACTAATAAAAAATTTAGAATTCTTATCAATGTTGTTTGTCCTCTCTGTTTCATTCAGGTTTAGTTATTAATAAATTATTAATATTAAATAGCATGAGACTGCCTTCAGTATTTTTTAATAGTATTAATAGCTTTGTCTCTTTTGAGCTAATGACAAATAACACATTTTAGGTTCAGTTATTAATAAATTATATAACTAAAGTTGAAACTTGTAAAATTGTGAAGTTAAATAACTAATTAATTATCATTGCTGAAAAAGGAGCTTCATAAATAATCGTCATGAATCTAGCACATAAAAAGTCTAATAAAAGTGACACGTCGTCGGCTTTTGTAAGCTTTAACAAAAAAAAAAAGTATAAAAATAAGCATAAAAATGTAAGGAGCGTAAAAATAAAAAAGTACAAATGGCAAAAAAGTAATGATTCAAAAAGGAGTGTAAAAATATAAATAAAATATGAAAATAGGTAGAGGATGTAATTTCCTCAAAATAATATATGCATTGGGTGTCTGGAACAAATATGTGTTATACTAAAAATAATGAAGGGCTTGGCTTTTGAGATTTTTAAAGCTTTTAACTTGGCTCTCTTGGCAAAGCAGGGCTAGAAAATCATTAACGAGCCTCACTCCCTCCTTGCCCGTGTGTTCAAAAGCAAATATTTTCACTCAAGTTCTTTTCTTGAAGCAGGAAAAGGATCAAACTCGTTTTGGGCTTGACAAAGTATTCTTATGGGAAGAGATATGCTATAAAATGAGGCATTTGCTAGAGAATTGGTGATGGGAAATCAATAAGTTGTCCTAAAGATCCATGGACACTAGTTAAATGGCCATTCAAACCAAGAGTACTTAACTTTGGGGCCCCTTTGGTGCATATATTGTTTACAGAAGATAAAAAGGCTTGGAATGTTAATTTACTACAATCTACTTTCCATGCAGATGATGTCAATTCTATCTCGGCAATTCCTATTTCGATGATAGGTGCAAATGACTCCATTTTTTTGGAATTTCTCTAACTCAAGCCAATACATTGTTAAATCGGGTTATCAAATAGCCCTGAAGTTATGTTGTGAAGGAAGAGACAATCACTCTACGCCTATCTCATGGTTGGATAAATCTTTTTGGCAAGAATTTTATGGAACTTCGAATTTCCAAGAAAAATTCAGATGTTTCTTTGGAAATTAACTCGTGATAAAATATTTAAACTAATAAACATCTATTCTTTTTCTTCTCTAAAGGTCAAAATCTATCTATCTGTTTTGGTTCCCCACTTGGGCTTATATCATCTCTTATTCTAGGAAATTCTGTTGTTGAATTTTAGGAAGTATTGCTCTCCAACTTAAAAAAACCAACCTCAAGGCAATGAACTTATTTTACTTGTAGGCCTTCTCTTGTGGCACATCTGGAAAATCAGAAATGCATTGTTTTGGAAGGTTTTGCAATAAGAGAAGCTATGTTGCTTGGTGTGCAGAAAAATGTGTAATATGCAGTTATCGAGAATGACTCCTTGAGCTTGATACAAGCACTGAAGCATAATGGTAGCCCCTCCAAAGAGTGTGATATTGTTGCCAAGGATATTCTTCATTTATCCAACTCATTTGTCCTTTGTAAATTTTCTTATACTAGAAGAGCAAGTTGAGTATATATACAGTCACTTATTATATGATTGTGAAGCATGTATATTTATTATTGTTTAATCTCAAAAATTACTGGGACCAATTAATTTTAAATTATTTAAATTGAGCCCAAGCAAATAAGTACTATATATCAAAGATTTTTTTTTACTGACAGTTCAAGTTTATTTCTTATGGTTGAAATTTTTAAAGTTAACACTTTAGAGATAATTTTAAATGCAATTATTAAGTGAAATTGTACACATTTTAAAAAAATTACATCTAATAAATTGTAAGAATATAATATATGTGAAAATTTTCACATTAATTAAACACGATATAAAAATGAACTCCATTTGTGATTGTGTTTTAAAAAAGTTTTGTTTATTAAGACTCTATTTGATATTGAGTTTTAAAAAAACGTTTTTCAATAAAAAATTTTATATATTTTTTAAAATTATTTTTAAAAAAATAAATAAATTGATATTTTTTTAAAAAATATGTTTAAAAAAATTATTTATAAAAAATAATAAAAACCAATCAATTAAAATAAAAAAATCATACGCAACTTTCGTGCATATACCTTGTAAAAAAAAATTGAATGTATTATTAGAAAACAAGTGAATTGTAAATCTACCATTTATTTTTTTTTTCCTTGCAAACTATATTTAAATAGTCATATGTATAATAAAAAAAATGAATTGACATTAAAATGAACTAGGATTGATTTTTGGCTTATTATGAAAGAAAAAAAAAAGAAAAAGAAAAAGAAACAATTGCATAAAAAATTTCAATTACGACAAATTGGACGTTAGGGTTTCTAACTGGCGGGAAGATGAAACGCACAGAGAGAGCGCAACAGTAGAATTTAGAAATATAAGCCAAAGCAAATGGCAAACAAGTTGATAAGCGAAATGGGACTGCCCAAATCAATCGCAAATATATTTGCAGCTCGTAACATCAAAACTGCCAAGGTTCCGTACATCCATTTAGATCGATTAATGGCATTTGTTTGAATATCTTTTTTCACATAATTTTGTTTGTTTTCAGGATGCATTATCTTTAACCGAATTTGAGTTGATGGAGTTGCTAGATGTGGATTTGGCCACTGTAACATCTGCAGTGGCTCATATCAGTGCAATTGTTTCTCCTCCTTATCAAACTGTGAGGAATTTAATTTAATTTGATTCATTTGAATATGAATTTTTTTTTTTTTTTTTTTTTAGTTCTTAAATTGATTTATTTTCTAGGCATTATTTTTGATGGAGCACCAGCTACAAAATGAGCTATTTGCAGGTCATCTTCCAACCTGTTTGAAGGGATTGGATGATGCTTTGTGCGGTGGAATTCCATTTGGTGTTTTGACAGAATTAGTCGGTCCTGCTGGAATTGGTAAAACACAAGTATGGATTTCAACTGACTTCATGGTTATTTAATGTACTTTTAATTTTGGGTTGTGGACAGTATGTGAAGCTTTTAGGCCATTGGGATTATGAACATGATTCTGTTTCTTGCTCTATTCAAAGTTAATTTTAGTTCAAGTAACCAAATCTAGTGGTATATTTATTCAATACTAAGCATGATTCTGTTTATTGTTTAAAAAATCTGCATTTTGCTCTCCCAATTTTAAGTATTGCCAATCTTTCATTGTCGATGAACTGTTAGTTACAAGTCTGATTCAGTCTCATGGACATATATTTAGTACTCATTAAAACAAAAGTTAGTTTGTGTTTAATTGATACTGGTATTTCATCTTTATTGTAAGTGTGCTTGCATCATAAAACATTAGCCAACTAAGATATGGAATTTCCAGCTCTCTTCCTATCATTTATTGTAGTTTTTTCTTATGTAAATTTTTGTACATGTATTTGCGTGGATGAATGCCTCAGAGTTTTACAACATTCTGAGCAACAGTTCTGGTTTCTATTTTCTAAAGATATGTATCTGAATAATTGGAAAGAGAAAAAAAGGGAAGAGATTATTTCATTAAAGAATAGTTGATGTAAGACAGATTTAGATAATCTATTCTACTTTGAAATTTTTAGAAATTAAAGGTTAGAATTGAAAATTCCAGGGCTGATTTATAGAAATCAGATCTGGACAAGGATTAAGGAAAGGAAAAGGGGGAAAAAACTTCTAAGAGTCACACTTAGAAGGTCTAGAAGTCACACTTAGGGTTGAATTTAGTCACACAATTCTTAGCAATAATGCAGGATTTATTTTATTGAATCTGAAAGTTGTCTAATAATGGTTACAAGCCTAAGTATTTATAGAGTTGAAACTAATCCAAAGCATATTTGGATTAGGAATCCTACACTAGTTTTCCAACTAGAAAAACAAATTAATACTAACTAGGAAATACTAAAACCATTCTAAATCCACTAAAACTCCTAAATAAAGACTGCAAAATAACAATAATAAAAAACCCTACTGTTCCAGCAATTCTGGAAATTACAGAAATATCCTTAATACCTAAAGTAATGAACCAGCAGCTGTATCATATAAATATACCCATTATAATTCTAAAAAGGCTGAAATTACTTTATAATTTCTCCAATAAATCCCATATTAAATCTAACACATAATTCTATGCTTGAATCCTTGAATTTGAAGTTTCTTGTCTTTCTATTCTCCATCAATAGTTTCTCGTAGTTTTAGCTTATTTGGACCTAAGCATATATGTCTTTTATGGATAACATCCAATGTAGTGGGATGAATTTCAATGATGCTTTGCTTTAATTGTAGTTTTGCCTGAAGCTTTCGTTGTTGGCTTCACTGCCAGTGAGTTATGGAGGTTTAGATGGCCATGTAATATACATTGATGTAGAATCCAAATTTAGTTCAAGAAGGTACTTGAAGTACACCTATTGATATCACTTATTTAAGGTTTGCAGTATTATTTTTCTTACGCTCACAACAAATGAAAGCTGTGTGGAATCATGAAATGTGCTTTTCTTAGGATGATAGAAATTGGAGCAATGAGTTTCCCGGAAATCTTTCACAAGAAAGGAATGGCACAGGAGGTATGGAAAAATGTTTAAAAGTTATCCCTTTTGAGTTTGTTGTGTCATTAGCTGGAGCTTAAATGGACTGGTTTTCTATTGATATTGCAGATGGCTGGTAGGATTCTTGTTTTGCAGCCAGCATCACTTTCTGAATTCACTGAGAGGTGTGAATCAAAGAAACTTTGCATAGCTTTGAAAAGAAAAGATCAACAATATATGCAAGATATTAGTTCCATGCAGTACTGCAGGCAGCAGGATCAAATGCTCAGCTTAGTATTTGGTCATGTACAAGGAAACGCCAGCAGTTTTATAATTGTAGATAGCAACATATTGGGACTTACAAATACTGACAATTATAAAAAGTGCAATTTTAGGCAAAACTTGGTTTGCATTTAATTAAGCTGCAATGTTTTGAGAAAAAACTGTTATCTAAGGCACGGTCTAATGGTTAATGTAACTTGTCTTAACTAGCAATATTTACAATGCACATGTGAAATTTTGTTTATGCAGACTGCTGAGGAACTGCTCAGTAGTGGGTATAATGTGAATGGTTCTGATAATTTTGAGACATAACTGAATTTGATCAATGTGGTTCTGATTGCTAAGTGTTGACATTCATTTCCGATGGATGCAGAGCTCCTGCACAACATCTGTCAAATTGAACATGCCTTATTATTTGGGTTTGATCTCATGTCAGGGTCAGGTCAAGAGTATCAAAATTTAACTATTTCACCATTGCATTTTATACATGTTTATGTTATGTCCTTTTCTACTCTGAAGTAATTGGATGTTGCAAAGAGGAAAGGTGTCACATTTGTATTGCATGCGTTATTTTGGCATGGTTATTTGTTGTGCATTATCAGTCATTTCCTCTTAGTCTATTTTCTTTTTTTTCTTTTTAAATATAATTGGTATTTACCAATCAAAATAACTTATTAACCAGTGAATTCTAAACATTGATCTGTTACCAGTTTGCAGCAAATCAAGGTTTTGCTCCTTCAACAAAAAGTGAAGTTGCTAGTCATTGATAGCATGGCTGCTCTAGTTTCTGGGTAAGCTTCAACTTAGTTGTATTGATGGTAACCTGTCTGCCCCAGTGCGATCAAGATCAAGTTGCAATAGCTCATCATTAGACAAGGGTTCTACTAGCTGCATTTATAACCTTACAAGTAAAATGTTTGCAGGAATTGGTGATTTAGGAATTATTCCATCCGTCTACAGATAATAGTCCATATTTGCGCAAAGATAAAGAATTTGTGTTTCTTTTATTATTTTATCCTTACTATTGTGACTAAGTAGCATGAATTATTCTAGAATAACTTGATTAATTGTAGTATACACAAGGGTATATTTGAAAACACAATAATGAATTTAACTTGAAAAGATTTTTTCTTGGACATCCCAAAAGGAAATAAGAACTACTCCCTCAGTTCCAAAGAGATTGCCCATTTTTTTTTCTACACAATTTAAGAAAATATCATTAATTATTTGCCAACTCATAAATTTTATTATACTTTTCCACTTATACCCTTACTTATACTCATTTATTACTATATTTTTATTTATTTTGAGAATATACACCTTTCAATTAATAAGAGTAAAATGAACAAATACCTATATGAGACACTTTAAAAAGGAATAATGGACAATCTTTTTGGGGTGGAGGTAGTATTATTTCTAGGTGGGAGGAATATGAAAGTGTGTTACAAGTCATATTGTTGTCGTGAGTCTGCAAGGACACATTAGTAACCATGCTGATATGATTAATGGATATAATTGTTACCTTGTAAGATTCCTCATGAGGCTGAGGCGTTGCAGAAACAAGGAAGGGATGTTCAGATACTGTAGTTTCCAGATAGTTTTCTTTTTACTGAATATATAATTTGTGTTCCTTTTCTGGACATATATATACATATACATATTAACCCAACTTGTCTTCTAGTTTGCCTGTGTTTATTCTTAAAGTGGAACTACCACATTTTGTTCAGGGGATATGATCAGGGGGTTCCGAGACAGCATTCAATTAGCTGGCATATTTCTTTTATTAAGTAAGAATAATCTCCTCATGAGGAGATCTACATTAGGTAGTTTATTCTCAGCTCAGGGGCTATCATTTGATTTTTTTTTACACTCTTTTGAAATATATCTAGGTCACTTGCTGAATTTTCACGAATTCCTGTCATGGTGACAAACCAAGTGAGATCTCAAAGAGATGATGAAATCTGCCAGTATTCTTTCCAAGGTATCTTGGCATTTTCTATTTGGTAAAGCTTCCTCCTGATTTATTAACAGCATATGGTTTTTCTGATATGCAGAACACTTAAGTGCTGAGAATCGGGCGGGAACTGAAAAATATGATTCTCATGTTGTTGCTGCTTTGGGAATTCACTGGGCTCATGCTGTGACAGTTCGTCTTGTGCTTGAATCCAAATCAGGTTTTCATAATGCTTGCAATACATTTTACTGAGCTTAAGCTGCCCTACAACCAAATGCCGCTTATCAAGGGATACAAGGATGCAATTTCTTCTAAATGGTGTTTGGATCAAATTGCAGATTTTTTCTTGTGATTATGGTCCTTTTTTTTTTTTTTCAAAGAATGGCGTTTGGCTCAAGGAGTTACTTCTAATATGAGTGGAATTGGACAAAAGTTATGGATTTGAGAGGTTTCCTTTTGCTTTCTATGTGGGAACAACATTTATCGGAAAAAAGGGGGGGCAAACCATTGTATGTTTTCTTCTCCATTTTGGTTTTTCATCCAGCTATCTTCCAAAAGCATGATGCTTTTGTGTATGGTATATTATTTAAATAGATCATAATTGAAAACAACATTCTGCTTCTGCATATTGAGAATTTTCCATGAATTTTTTTTTTTATTTTATTTTATCTGTACATACTTTTGAATAACTTATGTGGTTAACATATGAAATTTGATAAAGTTTTCCCTGTTATTACTGCATATGGAATTCAGATGATACTTTGGTTTCAGGTCAGAGGTATGTTAAGGTGGCAAAATCTCCAATATCACCACCCATGGCTTTTCCTTTTATCATAACACAATCAGGGATTGCACTGCTGGATGATAATGGAATAGAACTTAGAGGGAAAGAGCTGCACACGATTCACTGCCAAGGTTTGTCACTGGGAATTATCTGGAATCAAATCTGTGAATAATCGAGGCATCCAATGGTTTAGACAAAGATATCTATCACTTAATGGAATGGAAAGAATATTTATGTTATGAGCCATCAGTGGATAGAAACTTATCTGTTAACTTGAAATGATAATTGGTGGTTATGCAGTCCACAACCCTGATAGTTGCAACATGCTGTAAACATGATGATACTTTAATAGTTCTACTTTATTTGCCTAATGTCTTCAGTATTCTAGTCTTTTTTTTCTCTTATATCTTTTTTTTTTCTGGTTTATGTGAATAGATGTAAGAATCTGATATTTGAAGGAAAAAAATGCAGGTCATAATGACATTATTAATTTTGATGAGGAAAGGATTCAATGATGTATCAGAATGGAGGTGACTTTTCTTATTTAAAATTCTTTCTTGTTCAACTTTTATTGTCAATGGGAGATTAATCAATTTTTGAAATTAGCATATTAACCAGTTTCTGAAATTAGCATATTCATTACCGGCTTTTACCTTAGAAGTAATAGTTGATGGATTAGTGAACTAGGATTTTGATTACAGCAAGTTTTTCCCCTCATAAATCAATGTCCATTTTAGCCTCTATGTTAGCGACTCTTTCATACATGTACAAGAATTTGTTATGTCAATTTCTAGCTTGATGTTTTTACTCTTTGTACATGATAGTGTTTACATTCATCATTTATTTTTGGACAATAAATAACAGGAGAAGGCTTAGTTAAAAACTTAGAATCAAATCCAGTGTGTCAATGCCTGTGTCTGCTTAACAATGAAAAATGAAATAATTAGTATGCCATGCTTCAACCGGGTTGGGGGGTCCATTTCACCCTATGTTATCAACTCTTTCATATGTTCAAGAACTTGTTATGTTAAATTCTAGCATGATGTTTCTAGCCTTTGTAGATCATAGTGTTTACATTCATTTTTAGGCAATAGATAACTCTGGAGAAGATGTAGTTAAAAACTTGGAACCAAACCGAGTGTGTCTGTTCTGTGTCTGCCTAGGAACAAAAAATGAATTAATTAGTATGCCGTGCTTCAACAGGTTGGGGGACGTGCTGGAGATCCTGCGGCCAATTGAGCCTAGCAAAAGCTATGTGTATTCTGTCTTCAACGTAAATGATAATAGCGACAGACATATAAGAATCTTTCATGTGTGGGGCCTTTATCTGCGTCTGTAGTAAAATATTGAGGTCCAATGCCAATTCAAATATTCAAATCTCATGACTAACCATTAACATAAAATTTCTAAACATTAGAGAATGTATCCTGATTACTCCTACCAACTTCTGCTTAGGTGGGGTTAGCATTAGGCAATGACCTTAATGATAAATGACTTTAATGATGAGTATGTTTTATTTTGCATGTTATATATGGCAGCTGTTCTGATGTTTTGAGCTTTGACCAAGCCATTTTATGGGATAAGCTTTCAAGCAATCTTTCTTCCCTTTGTTCTATCTTCATCCATTTTTCCTATTGCAGAATTCTAGGCTGTGAGAAGAACAAAATGAACTTGAAAAAAGAACTGGATATGGCCAAGTTGCAAGATGCCAACTCATCAATTGTTTTGGGCGCATATATCTTTGGAAGTCTAAAAAGATTGAAGTATCCGGGTGATGATAATTTAGATTTAACATGTTGGCTTGTTATGCATGACAAGAAGGTTTCAGATTTCACATTCGGTATCATGTTTTCTCATTAGGTTGAATCATGACAAGTCTACCATTGTATATCTTGTTTAAAATTGTATATGAACTGCCATTCATGAAACTTTAGAATGGAATTGCCTAACATAGACCCGAACAAGTAAAAATGTTTGAATGGTTAATATGGGATAGAGTTAGAGTATTGACTTTAACCCCTTGAATCGATTTTTATGGCAATGTATTGCACCAAAGGCATCATGTTATAATTTTAATCTGTATAAGTAGTTATAAGTGAAGAAATTGTTTCGTCCACTTGATTTTGGGACAGTAGCAAACCGAATGCCTACTAGTTTGGTCAATGCAATCGCTTTAGCCATGAGTAATAAATACTTAATCCTATGTGCTGATTCAAGCATTTGTGAGTGTCAGTGATTACCATATGCTTTTTCTCTTTTGTTCTGCGTCAATAGAAGAATAGTAGTAAAATGGCTGTAGTTGTTTATATTTAGCCCAATAATAGCAAGAGATGCAAATAAGAATAAAGCATTGGTTAATATGGAGTGTATTGGAGGACACACTTATCACATTTGGTGCAAAAGGTGCTTGTTTGGCCACATAGACTAACTTTTGGGGTGAAACTGAGATGTTATTGGATCTACTTTTTATTATAGAAGTGCTGAAACTATGCCTAATTCTTCTTTCTTTTTCTCTAGACTATGCAAATTTTTCAATGATGATGATACCATAGGGAACAATTTCTTGTGCATCTAAAATTTATTTATTCTGTGCCGGAAGGTGAGATCAAGATCAGCCAATCCTCATTCAGTTACAAAAGGAAAAGATATGATGACAACTTTTTGTATCCTTGGAGGGTTAGAAAGTAGAAGTTAGTGCATTGTTGTAAGCTAGGATTCTCATTAATATGGACAATAATGAAGGGAAATTCTTGTTTCCTTTTTGCGCCTTTACTGCTCAGGCTCAATGGAGTTAAGGTTAGTGGAATAGTGATCTTAAGTAAAACTAGGTAAATGGATGCTAAATGTAAAAGCCCAACATAGTTAAGATTTTCCAACATAGTTGAGATTTTGGAAATAATTGATTATACTATGCTTAGTAGGGAATCAAATTTTGGTTCTAAACTAGATATTCTTTTTGCCTCTAATGTGGTGCTTTCTATTTCTTTTTTTCCCCCCTTTATTTCTTCTGTACTTATTGTTTGAAATGACCTTGTATATTTGTAGAAAAGTAGATACCTTTGTATATTGGTTGTTGCCACCCTTTTTCCTAATACAACTTGATTGTACCCTTTTTTGGCTTGTTGGTAAAAGTACTGTTATTTCTTTTTCTAGCCAGGGCTTGGAGCATGACTTGAGAGCTCCAAGAAAGACAGCTGATGGGTTTTGCCTTGCTAGATTTGAAGGTAAGAATTTGGCAAAAAAAAAAAAAAATTTTGAAGGTACGAGACCCAGCTATTTATTTGCTTTGGACATTTATGAAGGAAATACACTATGACATGTATAACAGGTCATCATGCTTTTCAATTCGGCCTGCCCCACAAAAAATAACATAAGATCCAAAATCATAGGCCCTGGAGCCCCCTAAAGATATTTGATACTTTTAATTGCTTGCATTTCCTATATTGCATTGGCATTACCGTCTTTTTCCTAGTTTGAGTCCAATCTTCAACAAGAATACCTTAGCATGTACTCCATCAAGATTCAAACAAGTTGCTGTAGTTTAATATTTGTGGGAAACAAGGAAAAGAACTATTAAATTATAGAAGTATAAATTAAAAATAAAGATAAAAAATAATAGGGCATGAACCATGTTTTTGCTTTTTCTTGACTAAATATATACATGAATTACTCTACAAACTTGTGGCACTGGTTTCTAAAACAAGAGAAAAAGTATTGGCAGAAGAAGCCAAAGATTGTGCTTGTTTTTAAGGTTTCTTTCCTTTTCTTTGATTAGGTTTTGAATATTGTATGATTCCTTTTGAACACCTTAAGAAACTTTAATCCTTCTTTTATCTTATACTATATAAAAAAAAATTATTTATTTGTTTGTCTGTATAGCTGTTATTATGTGTTATTTGAAATGTGAATCATCCACCTGGCCAGTGACCAGCCTGATTTGGGTATATATTAGTTAGTAAATATAATAAGAATAAAGAATTCATAAAACATTTGGCTGGCGGGCTGATGTGTCATGAACCTATTCAGGTTCTAAGAGCAGATGCATTGAAATCATGTGATATTATAATATTAATCTGGATTATGTTTTTGATTCTACTCCAATGAATTGTCATGCTTTTGTTTATTAATTTTGTTTTGGCATCTTAATCTCCTCGAAATTTTATTGTCAGGTGCTTTTATAATTTGAATCAAGATATTTTCCCTATTTTGTGCTTTTAATATTAATTAGTGCCATTGTATCCAGTGGCCACCATTACCATTATATTATTATTTATGAGTCAATCAATCATGTCATGTCTATTATTGTAATTTTGTTGTGATGACAACTGGAAATTGTAGTTTCTAGTCCAAATCTGTTTTTTTTTTTTTTTTTTAAAAATAACTTTTCTGGAAAATTCATTAAGATTTTTTTTATTATACTTCTTTGTTTAAATCTCACAATTTATCCTATTGAATTCATAAGTTTCTACTTAGCATTAATTGGAAAATTAAGTTTGGTTATCATTATTGACTAGAAAAAGGCATATTGTTGTTGTTTGCCATTACTTTGGTTACCAGAAAACTGTGTTGCCATTACCTAGAGGGAAAGCAAATTTAAAATAATAATAATAAAAATAATAATAAATCGAATATTATTATTATTGAAAGTTGTTGATTTCATTTCTCATTTATAGGTTGAATTATTTATTTAAGTTTTTAAGTGATTTTCTTTCTTGCTTTGCCTTGTTTTATGTTCAATGGCATTGCTTTTGTTTAGGGCAAAGGTCGGCAATTTGGACTTTCCTATTCTGTGTTTATGATGTTAACGTGTTTGGTGTGATTTCCTAGTAATTTAACTTTTATATAAGCAGGTGTCTTTTAATCTATAATATTTTTATTAGTATACAAACCATATGACTCTTATGTATTGTTGTAGGGACCGTTTGTAGTCTTTTTTTCAAATGTGTATTTGTTTTGTTTTTGCTTGTTATTTTGGCAAGTTTAAAAAACTAATGAAATAACTAACAAGTATTTTATAGTTTAATTATGCTGAAATTATTTCTAAGTCGTTTTTAAGACTGAAATCTTAAATTCGTTAAATTAAAATTTACTTAAAAAAGGAAAAAATAATGAAGAAGGATTTAGTCCTAGAGGTTCTATATCTTTCTTATATGTAAAAAAAATAAAAGTTTCATTTAAGTTACATGGTATTCGATAAAACTGAAAATTAAGTGTTAAATAAAATAAATTATATAATTTTTAAATTATAAAAATATTTAAAGATTTAATAATTTATTGTATTGTGTGTAAATTTTAAGTTAAAATCTAACTTATCATTTTAATTAGTTTTTTATTTAATTAAAATTTTTAAGACATAATTATCAAATGAATTTAAAAAAAATTAAATGTTGAAAATTTTAATTTTAAATGTTAAATAATATTATCGAACACTATTTTATATTAATAAGAATAATTGAGAAAAAAAACTTAATTTCTATTGGGTCAATTTTTAGTAATTGATTTGTTTTATTTTTTCTTAAATTGAAAGATTATGATGCTATATTTGGATTGAAAATCACTTATTTAAGTTTGATTGATTAGAATTGAAGTAATTACATTGATTTTGCGTTAGAATAATTGCATTTATTGAAAAGATTCGATAAGGTAAATATAAGTTTATTATTATTATTATTATTTTTTTTTTTTTTTTGCCAAAGCAATATAAGTTTATTAATTTATCCTCAAAATTTGTTAATTTTGAATTTTGCTTAAAGATTTGGATTTATAATAAATAAATAAATTCCCATTCATTGCAATTGGTTTGGAAACAAATATAGTTTTTAATTCCTTAAACGAAACAATACCAAAAAAATGCCACGTTTGATCTCCATAATTGATGGATTGATGTAGACAAGACCTTAGCCTATCTCTCTAGATATCAACACAAAAATGGAAAGGGCAAAGCAAGAAGGAGCTAATCCATTGTGTCACAAGGGTATTTATGTAATTTGAACAAAAATAAAAATCATATTATAGTATTACATTTATAGGAGTCCTTTGTATCATTTTCAAAACTAATCAATAATTGTTACAGTTGAAGAGAGAGAAAATAATAATAATAATAAAAATGATTCAAATAATAAATTTTATTTAATATAAATAATAAAAAAATAGAAAGTTTGACTAAACGACAAGATTAAAATAATAGGGTAAAGACTTTCAACGAATGGACATGAAGCATCCACGTCTCCCTAGATTGTAAACCTCGTACACCTCTTGCCGACAGGATGCCCACCATAAAAGGAGACCTCAATTGTATTTAATCTTTTTCTACGATGATAAATTTTAGGATAAACCCTTAATTTATCCCAATATTTTTGCTCAATGTCTAATTAGATTAGATTAATTAATTTAAGACCGAAATGTTTATTTTTTTTTTATAATTAATTGGATCCTATTTTAGCATTGATAGTTGCCTATTTCACAAATTCGGCAAAAAATTTTAAATTCTTAAAATTTAAATTTTCTTCTATAATTTATAAGATACAATTTATAAGAATTACTATCGTCTGTCATTTAATTCTTTCTTTTTTTCTCTGTATATCTTACTTTACAAAAATAATCAAGTTTTCTAGCCAAACTCCTTTTTATTAGAGTCATTCTTTTCTCTTTCACCGTCTTTTTTGCGTTTGTATTTGTTTATGTCATTGCTCACGACTTCTACATTAAAGCTTATCTCTATACTCTATCCAAATAAAATTAAAATTTCAATTCCTATGAAACCGAGAGATTCAATGTAGAAGTATATCTCTCAATTTTTCTCTATGAGACCAAAGAGAAATCTTACACTAGTTGATGAAAAACTTCTAACAGCAGAGTCATGGTGATTCTATTTCAGTTTTGAACTTTAGCAGAAGTAAAAGAAGATTGAGTAAGTAGGAAGTTGCAAATTCGATAAAATTTTGAGTCTTTTAGCTTTTTTTTTTTGTTCCGGTACATTTATACCGATTTTGAATCTCAACTTTTTGAATTTTTGATCCATAATTTTTTTATTTTTATTTTCTTTTAATTGAATTGAATTTGGAATTTTTTCAATTTTATTGTGGATTTTTCTTTATTTGGATTAGTGGTTGAAGACAAGAGTTGTGAATATTATAGTATTTTTAGCCTTTTTATTTCAGGAAATTGACATGTTGCTTTACCTACATCAAGACTATTATTATATTTATTATAATTACCTACCCTTGTCTCAATATTTTTAATATTATAATTTGCAATTACGGCATAGTCTAGTGGGCAGAAAAAATTATATCATGATATCATATAAGATGACGTTATAAGTCAATATTAGTAGAAAAATTATTCTCTTTATTCTCACTTCCAAAATTATTTTAGTACTTCATTAACGAATTAGAATTGATTAGTGAAGTATAAATTATAATTGTTTTTCTTATTCAAATGAAGAGAAAGTTGAACTTTTATGACATATTTTTTACAGTGTTGGTGAAACAATTAACATAATTTATGATCAATTGAAAATTTATATAATTTATATATACAAAATACTAAAATATGCAATTTCTTATAGTGTAGTATATTAAGTCACATTTCTTGAAAAAAAATTATTGTTATTTTAAAATTAATATTTTTATTTTATATAATTATTTTAATAAAAAAAATTAAGATTTTAAAATATTAAAGAGTTTTGTAATATAAAAATTAAAAGATTAAAAATATTAATTCTGAAATAGTAGGAATTGAAATATTAATTATATCAAATTTTAGCTAGGAATATATAAAAGTAATTTAATCATTTTATGATGCAATTGAGTGACTAAAGCTATTTTAGTGTAAAATGATAAAACATAGATATAAAATTGTCAAGAGAAAAATAATTGTTTTTTGGACTAAATGGTGAATGTTGTCTTTCAATATTATTTAAATATATAATGAGAGGTTGATTTATAAATATGATTTAAGAATGTTTATTCATTGATGTCATCAATAACCTATAATATTATTGATGATTTTTTTTCTTTGGTTTATATATATATTAATTTTTAAGCAGGGAGAGAGGAAATCGAATTTAGATCTATTATTTAGACCGTACATGCATTTATCATTAGGTTATGTTTTAATATATTTTTATGAAAATTTTTTAAAGAGAGTAGATTGAAACTTAAAGTTTTAATCTATGATGTAAATATTTGATTATTATACCATTGTTTAATTTAATTTTTTTTTATCTAAAATTGATTATGAGTATTTAGGCCTTATAACTTGTAAAAGGGATTTGCACGACTAAAATCCTTAAAAAATAATAAATATTAACTTGTTAAAGGAGCAAAAGATAATGAAAGAGAATTTTTAAAGCTTTTGATAACTAGAGAGATGCCTTATGATGTGTTATTTATGCTTCTAGAAAAGTAATAATAATAATAATATCTTTATTTGTTTCAAATATGTTTTTATTAGGAAGTTCATTTTTTTTTTAATTCAATTATGTTTTTATTGGGAAGTCCATTGAGTCTGAATTGAAAATAGCTGCCTTTAATTAATTTTCAATCATTCTAATAATGAAATTAATTTCTTTTTATGTAGTCAGAAACCACCCAATCCATCCAAATAATTTTTAAAAATATAGATGCAAACTTAATACAACCAATTCCAAAAAAGAAAAAAAAAAAAAGTTAATGATTTTCAAATTAGTTATTAAAATTTAAAATTTTATACTTACATCCTTGAATTTTAGTAATGCATTGGCTTGCCCTTTAAAAATTATTATTATATTCCATTAAGATCATATTTGGTTGGTTTTATATTTTAAAATAGAATGTAATTTTTTGAAATAAGTTTTTATTTTTTTTATTTCATTCATAATAATTATATAATTTTTAAAATTATTTTTATTTAACTAATTTTAATTAATATTAAATTGCTACTAAACTATTATACTTTTAATTATTAATCTGTTGTTATAAGAAAATGATAGTGCTTAATTATTAAGCTGTTGTTATAAGAATATTGCTTAATGAGAAATATATGTGGCAAGGAATTTCCTAATCAGTTAGACATGTGATTGACTAACCAATTAATTCATTTATATATCATATACAATTCAAGCAAATGTAAAATAAAATAAAGTACGTCATACCTCTATACTTATACATAAAGCAATGCATATATTGCCATTTTGTATATACAATTAGCAACATATACCATGTAAAAGCATTCCTAATGAACTATTTATTTATATATGTCAAATTATTTATTATAAAAAGTGATATTAAAAAATAAAATTTCAATTAACATTTTATCTTAAAAAAATAAAGAAGAGTGTTTGTTTAACTCTTAAAATCTAAAGAGTTAAATACCACTCTCTATAATAACTTTAATTAATGTAATATAAATTTCTATACACGTTATTTAAGATAATTTTAATATTATTTTTTCTATTAGATAAATTTAAAGAATGAAAATTATAATAATTAATATTTATGGAATAAAATAAAGTAAAATATAAAGAGTATATTAGATTTAAATAAATTTTTTTTACTCTTTATTAAATAAAATATTTTAAAGTGCACCATTGAGGTATGCTCTAAAAAAAACTATAATAAGAATTTTCTAGAGTACTCTAAAGAAACTATAATAATAATAATAATTCTTAATTCTCTAAAATACTAAATAACCCTCCAATTATTTTTTTTAATGAAAATTAACTCCTATAAAATCCCCTTCTTGGAAATTTAGATACCTTTCTTCTTTTTTTTAATTACAACCACAAAACCTAACTAAATACTACAACATCCCTCCAAAACTCAAATTAAATAAATATCAAGTGAAAATACCAAAATCCTCTTGTATGAAAATTTACCAAAATACCTTTGAATCATTGAAAATACAAATTACACTCAAAATAAACCAAATTAGCTCCATAATTTATATTTATACCGTAAAATATTCACTTTTAACCCATAACTACATATAAAATTACCAAATTATCATTGATAGAAAAAAATTAGTTGGCACTCATAATAATATCACACTATTTTTTTCTGCATTAGTTTCGATTTACGGCAAAATTTAATGATTTCTTATTAATAGTGAGAGCCGTTGGATAAGAGGTCTACAGAGCATAAGCATTAAGCAGAACATTGATTATGAGCGGAAAAATTTTAGGCGACATGTGAAATTATGAATTATTTAATTATGATTTTTTATTTTATATAATAATTATTTATAAAATGAATATAGTAATTAATTATATGAATGGGTAAAAAAAAATAGTATACGTGGCAGGAAGGAATTGGGCAAGAGGACAGAGAAAGTGGAACAGATGTTTTTGTGGTGGGCAACCGGCTGTAGGCGGTTGAGAAGTCACAATCACGGTGGTGGGAACGGTCGTTGTTTTGAGTTTACCAAATTTAGAAAATAAGTTTAACAAAACGATTTTTAAGGTAAGAGTGAGATTACCTTAACAGGAAGGTATTAACTAATAATAATAGTGCGGAAACTATAATAATAATAATAATAATAATCTTTGTCAATGTCTCTTTCTTTATCCCTCTTTATTAATTTTTATTTTTCTCTTCACTGCCACGTGTAAGTGCTCTTCCCTTTTTCTAAATTTAATTAATTATTTTTTTTTATTTTTTACAAAAAAATTAATGATTTTTATTTAACTGCTGCAAATAAATGATAGTTTTGTCTTTAAATACTTTCAACATAAAAAAAAAAAAAAGTCATTTAATTAGTGAGCGTTTGATTCATTTACTGGTACTCCTGTAACATTGTAATTTTTTTTAAGATAAAACTAGTGTTTTAAAAAATTGGATAAGTAATCGAACCAATTAGATCACTAATTCATAGTTCAATCGATTTGATCGGTTGAACTGATGATCTGACCAATTAAATAAAATCCCTTCATTTCTCTTTTTTTTTATTAATTTCTACCGATGGAGGTTCAACCAGTTAAAACTGGTAAAAAATCAGTCAAACAATAGTTAAACCAGAAATTTTAGTTTTTTAATTGAGTTGAATCGGACTAACTAATAGTTTCTAATTTAACCAGTCGAAACGGTATATCTGATCCGGTTTTTAAAACACCGGATGAAATATCTTGAATTTAAATCTTAATGGAAACTACATGTAAAAAGAAAAATTAATTTAACAGATTGTATTATTGATATGATATCAAATATTAATAGAATTGTTTTGTAATATAATTTCACTTAGTATATAATAAATTTTTTATTGTAAAATTTTATTAGTCTATAATAATTTTTTAATTTTAAAATTTTATCATTGGCGTAATCAGGAAATGAGTAGGAGCTTTAATCCAACTCACTTAAAAATGGGTGTACTATCTCTATATAATTAACTTAATTTTTTAATTAATCTATTAAAAAATTTTAATTAGTTCCTCAAAATTAAATTTTTATAAATAATTTCAAATTTTAAATTATTTAATTAATTTTCATCTTATAAATATGAAAAATCAATACCAATTTATTCAATTAAAATATATTTTTAAGAAAAAAATATAATTAGTTACTATTATTCAAAACAAAAATTATTAAAAAATTTAGAAAAAATATTTTTTATTTCTATTTTTTATTAATTTTGACTTTTCAAATAAAATTTTCTGATTTCACCTTGCCAAAGAGGAAATAATTTTTTTCATTCTTATTATCACTATTTTTCTATCCCCTTGTATTATTTTCCAATCAGAGTGTAAGCCAAGAAATAAATGAAGGACCCATTGGTAGGTCTGCCATAATTTTGTTCATCAAGAAGACACCTGCCAAATTTATGCAAAGTCATGTTTGACCTCTTAAAAAGCATTAATTATAATTATATATTTATTTATTTAAATTAATACATAGAGTTCTAATTTAGGATTTAACATACAATCTCAAATCTTTAAAAAAATTTAATATATACTACTACATCAAAACTCATTGGTTAATAATATATTTATTATGGTAAGATTAGAAAGATCATGCATGATTTTTCTTTTACATAATTTCTCTCCTATAACCTTAATAAAAACAAATTTGTACTTATATAGCATAAAATTTAATAAGCCTTGTTTATTTAATGAAAATCCATCCAAAATGACAAATTGTTTATCCTTTTTTTTTTTAATCAGGAGAAGAAAAAATTGAATTTAAATCTATTACTCAAATTTTATGTACACTTACCACTAAGTTATGTTTTGATATACCAAAATTACCAATTGTTAATTAGTATGTTTGGTTAATTTCCCTATATGAAAACGTATTTTGGTGGTATCCAATTGATTAATTAAAATAATATAACCTAAAACATGAACTTTTTCTTGCTTATATTAACATAATAAACATTATATGTGAGAGGTTGTGTAAATATACTTATTGTTAAGAATTTTCTAAAAAAGATTAAGAAAAATTTTGATTTTGATTTTATCTTTTTTAAAATGAGAAAGGTAATTCAATTTTAAATCTATATTCGAATCATATTTGTACTTATTACTAAATTATACCTATAAATGCATAAAGAACGTGCAATTTGAACCCAATTCTCATACTTATATTACAAAATTTTAAGACTTTATATATAATTTAATATTTCCTTTAGATTCATGGTTTGGAGCTTTAAGTTTGGATTTAGCAAAAATTCAATTTTTTATAAGACTTTAGCAAAAACTAGTATTTAAATTTTCTTTTTTCTTAGTATGGGATGAGAATCGAATCTAAATTTATTGTCAATGTTGTATATATACTTACTACTAAATTATGCTTTGATATGCAAATTTTTTTAATATTTATAGACATAAATCTTACTAATATAATATTACCCGTAAAAAAATTGAATATAAAGTGATGAGTTTCAATTAATTTTTAGATTTATATTATATCAAATCCATTTCCACACATTTTTTTTTAAACTTTAATTATGACAAATCATTTACTATTCAAATACAAGATAAAAGAAATAAATAGGTTTTTATTTTCTCTCGAAAAAACAAATACACACCACACGCACAAACCGAATGAAAGAGTGCTAATTGTAGAAAAGATGCAACCGTAAAGAATTAGAATTGATTGTGTAAATCATAAATTATTATTTTGTTAATGAGATTTAACATAATAATTAATAAAGGGAACTCTTCTTTTAATTAAATTAACTAAATAGTCGCTGAAATTTCATTATATCCATTTTTTTTGTCAAATCACTGCCAATGCTATCAGCAATGACCAGTTCCATCTTTTTTCGTCCTTCACACACACACTGCTAATCTCAATCGGAGTGCCACCAAGCTCCTCGTCAAGTCAATCGAACCAGCGCAAACTAAGAGCCAAAATAGTCCCATTGCATAATCTCCTTCTCTAGATTCACTTTGATCCCTACAAGTCTAGATTAGTGTCGCTTTTCACGCGTGAGGGCCATCACGATCCGCAGCCATTGTCCATAGTCTACCAACAGTAACTCCCATCGTGAAACGGCAATGCTCACCAAGGAGCCCCAGTGGTTCTTGCTTCTTCATTTGTCTAGTTCTCTTCTCCAATCACCACAGTAACTCGTGATTTTCACTCAACCGATGATTTGTTTTTCATTTTTCCTTGTATTTATTCAACTTAAAATAATATATAACAATAATAATTTATATTACTTTTCACGTTTTTAGCTTTTTCCATGCAAATTAAAAAAAAAACATATTAGCAAAATTTAAGAAATAAAAACATATTACCATTTATGTTTTCCATTTTGGATTTTAGTTTTTCAATGAGGTATTCAACTCCAAGGATGAATCACAAAGAAATCTTTATTGGTTCTATCTCTTATTTTTTATAAAGAGAATAAACCATTTTATTGAAATATTAGAAAAATGAGTCCAGATCACATGCGAAAATGACTTGGAAGATCCAAAACATATTACCATTTTTGTTTTCCATTTTGGATTTTAGTTTTTTATTATTTAGGTAAAAGAAAAATATAAATTTTGGAATTTGATGATTGTTAGGGAGGGTAATTTCTTTTTGGGTGAGAAGGAAATTTTAATTTTCTTTTATAGTTTTTAATAGTAAAAATGAACGTAAAGGCTATTTTATCATATGGGATGAAATTTCAGGTGCTAATTTAGTTAGTTTGGCCATTTTATTGATTAGGTTATTAAATTTCAAAGATGAACAAGTAATTTACCATTAGTTAAAATACTTTATTAGAATCTGCTTTCAAGGAAAATGTTTGAGTAGACTTATTTAGCATGAAATAATTCAAATCAATGTGATAAAAAACACTTTTCAAAAGATAATTCAAGAATTGTTTAAAAACTTTTATCATTATATATCAAGTAATTGTCCAAAAAAATTAAGTATATAAAAATAAAACCATCTCATTAATTATTTTTTATATTATTGTGTTTTTGTAAGTGTTAATTACAATTATAATTTAATATTATAATCTTTTTAATTGGGCTATATATAGTAAATTTGACATATATTTTTTATAATAGTATTCAAAATTAACCAAAAAATATATATATATTTAAACAAATATATACATAGGTAGAGCATTGCTATTTTATGAACACGATTAATTTAAACAAAATAGTTTACGAATGGATCGGTGAGAAAATTTGAAGAAATTAACATACCATTTTAAGTGATAAATAATTACTGATAATTAATGATAAAACACAATCATTTAAAAAAATAATTTAAATTATTTAAATCTATGGTAAAAGTGTTTTCAAACCATGATTATCTCGCATGAGTAAAATTGTTTAAGTATATAAAATAAAAGATGAAATGCACAATTAATTATTTATATATAAAACTCTAAAGGATTAGTTAATTTGATAGATAATAAAATTTATTGTTCATTTTTTAAGCAAAAGTTTGTTTATTCGATGTATGCACTTTAAAAATAATTTTTGAATGAATAGATTAAACACGAAAATACATTTCAAAAAAAAACATTTATGTATACACATGCTAAAAAAATTGATTAATCTTGTTTATCATTTTTATATTTGTATTACTCATTTAAGAAAATTTATATAATAGAAATTATGTTTAAAAATTAAATTCGATAAAAATAAATAAATAATTGTATTCGCAATTATACTTTTAAACTAAGCTATATAGAACAAATAATAATTTAATATATAAAGAATTTTGATGTAAAAGTCGTAGGAAAGGAAATAATTAATTAGTATGTAAAGACAAATGATAAAAAACTCTAACCGCCTCTCATTTTCTTTTTTTCTCTAGTTTTTTCTTTAAATTTTATTTATTGAACCACTGATGATCTCTCTTTTGATCGGCAGTAATTCAAATATTTTCTATTAGATTTGATATGAATAATATTATCTTTTCTGTTATTGTTACATATATCATTAGCTCTACTCATTCATTCTATATTATCGGTTAACGCCCATTTTATTCGATTAATTCTCTATCTTCTTGTTTCTGCCTTCATTTTGATTTCATTCTCTATCTCTTTACTTTCGCTTTTGCCTCTTCGTTGCTATTTTTATCATATACTTATGGGTGGATTTGTACTTACTATTGCTGGGTTGATACTTTGAAATTTATATTCAACCATTGATTATTAGTTAAATTTAAATTTATTTCAAAAAAAAATTTAATTAGTATATATTAATCAATCATGCACCTACAACTAACAATTAAGTCAAACAACACTTTGGTAGTTCATAATTTAATTCATGATTCACATAGTGTTAGGCCAAATGAAAAACATGTAAATTAAGTTAAATTGGAAGATATATGTGTGTATATATTATTTACTTATATCAATAAATAAATGACAAATATTATTGAGAATTTTGACAAGATAAGAAAAAATCACATTAATTAAAATTGAAATCATATGGCTAAAATTAATAAGCACGAGATTTCATGTCTGAGATTTAATCTAATATGAGATTTTGATGGTAGCCAACTAATTATATATTAATTTAACCCTTTAGACAAATGTATATTTTAATGTTTTGATGCAACTAGAAGAACAAAAATGTCATTCTCCCGTTAGATTCTATAGGACATATACAAATCCCTATTAGTCAAAAATTGCAACTAAAGTAGTTTTTGAAAATCATTATATATATATATATATATATAATTTTAATTAAAGAAAAAGGTAACGTGGTAACTCCTCATCCTAGGAAACCAAAATGCCTTTTTAAACTAGTTAATTAATTAATTATATTTTCATACCCATATGGCTCGTGCTTAATGAGTTTGCCAACAAATCCAAGAAAATTATGCTTTTCTTTCTTATAGTTAAAATTATTTTTTCTTTGTCGGTCGATAGTTACTTCACGTTCTTCTCACTTAATGTTTAAAATAATAATAATAATACGCTAGGGATTTTTTATGAAAATAATATAATCATTAATTCTTTGTTAATTTTTTTTTAATTGTTCAATATATATATATATATATAACCCATGTATAAGATAATGTGAATTATATTCATTTTTAAGTAAATCCCACGTAAAGTTATGAGAGATGAATTTTATATAATTATATGAGAGATAAATTTTTATATACAACGAGTGTATCTATTTTTTTTTAACAAATTTAATTTTGTCTAAACTCAAAATTTTAAAATTTTAGAAATGACAACAGTATTGTTAAACTAAAAAAATTGATTGATTAATAATATATATTATTTATTGTTTGACTTATTTCTATTATATAGAGACGACAATAGACTGAGAATCTTTATGTTCATTAAGGACTCAATCTGTTTGCAGGACGAGAATTTCCTGCAAATTTATCTATTATATATATACAAGGAATGAGGATTCTTGCTATCATAACTCAATTATGAGGACATGTGACTATTACTCAAAATAGAAAAACATTAAACTTTTTTAGAATTCGTAGAAAGTCTAACTAATCACTAAATGATAAATTTGTAATATAACAAATGTAATTATCATAAATAAAGAACTATGAGTTTACTTATCCAGTAGAATATGTGTATAACATCAAATCTCTGCCATTCAAAATATCACGATCCAAACCTAAAAGTAGGTTACTAGTATTAGGGAATGAAAAAATATAGAACATCTAAAACTCGCGATAAACCTAACTATCTCAAATCAAACAGAAAAATTACAATAAGACAATTGTAACGGTCACAAATAAATTATCTGCCACTTGTCAAGCAGAACTTATAACATCAAATTTCCATCACTCAATACTACAATATCCATCATATCATATTATCATCATCGTCGTATTCTTACTTAACAGAACATTACATAATTCAAAATGAAAAAGCTCAACTAATCTCTAAACTCAACATAAATAAATAAATTCATACAATTAATAAAACTATACTATAATTATAGGTAATGGAAATAATATTACTTTCTAAAAATGAAGAAAAATGGATGAAAATACTATTTTCATTAATGAAATTAAATCTTAGGGACCATGTTATTACTTTCTCAAAATGTATGCACGATTCTATTAATTTAGTTAAATGTCTTGAACTAAATAATATTTTACTTTTAATTAAAATGTCATATCAATTAAAATATGTTTCGTAATGGTATATATATAGAATATGAGATTTTGAAAAACACATCTTTTCTTATAAATTTCTGTACGCTAAGGAAAATGATTCCCCTCGAGAATTGGCAATGTGCCCTATCAAAAGAATTCCATGACTGTGATATATCATTATTTCCAACTATTTTGTAGGGTATGCCACTAATTGAATCGGGAATAATCCCATGTTCACTAAGGTCCAACGCTTAGGGGTGGCAATGAGGCGAGGCAAGGGCGGGGTACCATCCCCTATCCCTATCCCCATCTCAGCAGGGAATCTCCATCTTCATCCTCATTTCACATGCGGAGGCTATTTACTCCTCATCCTCATCCCTGTGGGGATCTCCATCCCCACGGGTATCCCCGTTTCCCACTTGAAAATTTTATTTTATTTTATCTCTTTTAAATTTTATATACTTTTAGATTGTGAAATATAATATATAGAAATTTAAAATTTAGATTTTAATTATGTTTAAGCTGATTCCAATATATTTAAATTAAAACTTATTAGTGTGTGTATATATATATATATATATATATATATATATATATATATATATATATATATATATATATATATAATTCATAAATTGAAAAATAAGAATAAATTAATGTAAAAAATATTAATAAATTCAGACATACAAAGTATGAAAAGATGAATCAATCCAATATAAAATTCTTTAAAATTATCATGATATGAAAGAATTATAAAGAATGAGTGACAAAATTAGAAACTCTAATATATATGTATAAAACTAATCAAGTAATATATATTTTAATATTAAAAATAATTATTTTAACATAATATTATATTCCTACGGGGATGGAGACGGGGATCCCTGTGGGGTGGGGAATACACTCCCCATCTCCGCCCCATCCCACTAATAGAGAAGAAATATCTTACATTTCCGTCTCCATGGAGATAAAAATTAAGAAATCTCCGCCCCGTTCGGGGCAAATCTCAATGGGAATGGAGATTTTCTATCCTATTGCCATCCCTACTTACGCTATATATCATATTTTTTTTTAGCATTTTAAATTCTAAATATCCTATGATTGATATATACTTTATATATTGAAAATTCTTTTTTAGAGGTTTTTTTTTAAGAGTGCCGTGATTTTACTTTCACTTTTCATCTTATAAAATAAATTATTATGAAATATATATTTAATTATTTTTGTTACATTAGAAATTCTTTTTTTATATGAATACTTATTCATATTTTAAAATAAAAAATATGAAAGATTACATTAAAACGTATGAAAATAAGAACTTAGCTTGAATTTCTTTTAATAAAACTCTAATGATGATGATAGAACATTATAATGAGCAACTCGATGAAAAATGATGGTTATTATGAATCACAAGTCAACTTTTAGTTGTTTAAACAAGTTTAGTTGCTTAAAAATTAGTAACAAATTCAAAATTAATAATTTAAACTTTGAAACCTTAAAAAAATTTAAAAATAACATAATTCTTCTATGAAAGAAAATTTATGAAATCTCATTAAAAGAATAAAAAAAAAACTCGTAGAACCCACAAAGAGAATGAAAAATAATAAAAATGAAAATAAATTCATATCCAAAAGTCACATATTAACATATTTAAAGATCTGTACTTGTTGAATAGAAAAATTAAACATCTAAAATCAGTGATGACTTAAAAGAGTAAAATTTAAAATATCCAAGAAAAAAAAATGATGAGAGAAAGAATACTGCTAAGGTTATACATAAAAAATTATTAACAAAATTAAAATTCGTTAAATTTAATCCCTTAATCTACATTCTCATAAGATAAATGATCAATTATTGAATTATTAGCCCAATAATAATTATTTAGTAATTAAATCATTAAAAATCTATCTGATTCAATTATTACAGTTGATTGTCAATAGTCCATAATATAAAGTTAATGGTTAACAGTTAATAATTGAAAATTCAAACACTAATTATTAAAATTGAAATTAAAAATTGTTAATATTTCAATTATAATGCTAATCTAACTTATTTCATGAAATCAACAATTGAGTGTTTAAACATTAAATATTAACTTTTAATTGTCATCTAATTTGCATAAATCATTTTTGAAAACTATTGACCATTAAATTAGAAAAAGTAGGGTTATAAAATCCTCCATTTAACTAAGAATTAATTTTATATAAAATAAAATAATGACAATTTTTATTTGGTTAAGTAATATTTTTCTCATTTGAAGTAGAAATTAAAAACTTTTACTTTAAAATCTCAATAAGACTTATCACAGGCTTAGACTTTCACTCAAATTTCTATCCGTGCAACACTAGCAAACTTTCCAAAGTTGACTAGTCAACCTCCCAATAATTTGCTAAGCAATATAGTAGGCAATTAGCAACAAAGTTCAATTGGTAAACGAACACAAGAGAATGCAAGAACAATAGCTTATACTACAAATAAAGCTTTGTACAAGTATTACATAGCTGGCTTATAGTTTATTTGTGATATGTACAAATGAGGGCTTGACCCTATTTATTGGCAAGCAATGCTTGCTACTGTTCCCATCTCCTTAAATGGATGGTTGGGATTTGTTTAATCAAATAGTTACAATTGATTTGTCTAGAAAAATCTAGGAGGTTATTATGTATAAGTTAAGCTTACAAGTCTCTAGAAAATTTTACACAATTTCACTGACTTAACCTCCTTTAGCTTGGTTTCCCGCCAACTTAACCTCCTTGGGCACATTGGTTAGTTGCCAATACCATTTGCAGCAGTGCAGACAGTATTGGGTCACTACCCTGTGCTACGGGCCCATTGAGGGGCTGTTTAGACAATTCTCCTAATCCACTCCTGTGTTTGGCTTGAAATTTTGTGAGAGTCTTTTAAGTTATGACTCAATGTAAAAAATTTAAAAATTTTTAATATATAAGAGTATTTTCAATGTATTTTTTATACGTAGTTAGACTATTTATTATAAAGAGTCATCTCGAAAAATAAAGTTATAATATACTCTTAATTATCTTTTAAAGATAAAAAATAGAGTTAGTTTGGCTTTATATATCCAGAGAGTTAAATATCATTACCTATTATAACTTTGACTAATTCAATATAAGTTTTCATGAACTTTATTACATATAATTTTTAGAAAATATTTTTTCTATTCAATAAACTTTAAAAAGAAAATTAAAAAAATTAAAATCATTAATGCTTATGGAGATAAAGTAAAATTAATAGCAAAATATAGTGAACCTATTATATTTGAATAAAGTTTTGTATTTTTTATAAACTAAGATCTTCTTAATTAAATAAAATATACTTTTTAAAATAAAGAATATCATTAAGAATGATCTAAGAGCACCTTCTAATACTGTTTATATATATTAAACTTTTTATTATAAAAAGTCACATCAAAATAAAGTTCAAATGAACAATTTATTTTTTAAAAATAAAGAAAAGAATTGATTTAACTTTTTACATATAGAAAACCAAATATCACCTCTATATTCTAATTTTATTTAACGGGATATAAGTTTTTATGCACTTTATTGTACTATATTTTTCTTAACGTGCTTCACACGTTGATTTTCAATTACTCACTATAACTCATTTAAGATATAAATAATATTATAGACTTTTACTTTTTTCCTTGTTAAATATTTAATAGCCAATTTTTTTATTTAAATATAAAATTATATACTTTCATATTAAATGAAGTTTTTAATTAAAATGATATAAAATTTCTCAAATAAATATCATGAGTTTGAAAACTTATTGGTCGACTTTTAAAATTACCATGAAGCAATATTTATATTATTTGATCATTAAATTCACTTTAACTGTTAATTCTAAATTAAGTTAAATTTTTATGTGAAAATCTAAAAATTTAATAAAAATATAATTATACATAATAAATATTATATAAGTTGTATATTTATATATTTATAATATAATTAAACTGATGATATAAAATAATTTTAAATTCTATATATGAATGTACTTTACAAAATAATACATATATAATATTGAAAAAAAATAAGTGTTTTTTACAATTTTATATGATATTCTTATATTTAAGAATATGTTAGAAAAAAAAATAAAAGGAATCGATAGATAACTTTTATTTTAATTTTCTAATTTTTTTTTTGTTTTGATCAAATATTATGCATTGCATTATTTCATACATAAAATTTTTTAGAAAATTTGCATGCATACATAAAATATGTTTTTGTATAAAGTATTATTTCAAAATTAGTTTTACTTTTTAGTTTTATTTCATACAAATTTTTCAAAAAAATAAATTTAATCTTATTATTCCAAGCCACTTAATAAGCACTGCTATTAAGTAAAATAATTACAAATAACATATATTATATATTAAATCAAATACTTTTAAACTCTTACATAGGCAAACTTATATACCAAATTATTACCTTTTACACTAATAATTTTCTTTATAATTTCCCATGAATTTTTATTTTGAAATATTAATATTATAATAAAGTTTGATATTACTTATTCATAATTTATCAAATTTTCTTTATTAAAAAATAAAAAAGAAGAAAAAGAAAAAATATTAATAACATGCATAATTATGCAAATTAAGTTAATAAAGTAATTATTATTTAATATATTAAATAATTTGTTATTATATTTTTAGCTCAATCCATATTAATAACGTGCATAATAAATTAATTATTATTTAATATATAATTAATTATATTTAATTTCTAATTATATTTGATTTAAATAAAGAAAAAATAAATTCAATTAGAACAAGAAAATAATAAAATAATTATTATTTAATCTAAAAATTCAACAAAAATATAATTATATAAAATATAAATTATCTAAACTATATAATTGTGCATTTTAATATAATTAGAATGATGACATAAAATAATTATAAATTTTATAAAAATATATGAATACACTTTAAAAAGCAATATATATACAGTATTAAAATAAAATGAGTCAAATATATCTAAATAAATCATTTTTTATAATTTTAAATAATATTATTATATTCAAGAATATATTAGAGAAAAAAAAGTAAATGAACTGATATATGATTTTCTAATTAAAACTTGGAAACATAATATATTTGATTAACTAAAGTGAAAAATTAAAAAAAAACTAAATTGAAAATTGAAAATATTTATTATATTATAAATTATTTTCAATTTACTTTTAATTTTAATATATTTTGAATCTATTCAGCATTGAAAATTTTAAGCAAGTTTAAGTATTTATATAATCACAAATAAATTATTTTTTTTTAGAATAATATACCATTATAAATATAAATTTTGACATTTGATAATAAAATAATAAGATTTTGCTCATTATTATTAAATAAATTATCAATTGGTGCATTTTTTTTTTGTTGCATATTCTTATGAAACCAAAAATAATTGTTATGATCTACAATATAATTTTATCAAAGTTAAATTATAATTTCTCTAATTTGTTAATATTCCAATAATCAAAGTTACATTGAAAATTTTCTAACTTCTTAATATTCAAAATAACATAAAAAAATTATTATAATTGAATTTATTTATACAAACTATTATTCATTCTTTTTTGAAAACAAATAAATTATTACTAATTATTGAAACAACTAATTTTTAAATTTATAATAGAATTTTTCTAAGTTCTTAATATTCGAATAATCAAAATTATATTAAAAATTTTCTAATTTTTTAATATTCGAAATAACATAAAAAATATAAATTATTATAATTAAATTTATTTATACAAACTATTATTATTTATTTTTTAAAAATATACAAATTATTACTAATAGTTAAAATAATTAATTTTTAAATTTATGATAGAATAAAGTAATAATTTATATGGTGAAAGTCAAAGTATAATTTCTCTAATGTATTAATATTTGAACAATCAAAGTTAAAATAATTTTTATAGTTTTTAATATTCAAAAAAATATTAAAAAATATAAATTATTCTAATTGAATTCTTTTTTATTTAAATTAAATATAATTAACTATATAATAAATAATAATTATTTTATTTTTTCCTTACTCTAATTGAATTAGTTTTTTTATTTAAATTAAATTAAATTAGATAATTAAATTATTAAATTATAATAATTATATAATTATAAATTTATTATATAATTAATTATATATTAAATAATAATTATTTTATTCGTATCTTATTCTAATTGAATTATTATTTCATTATTTAAATTAAATATAGTTAGATATTAAATATAATTAAATTAAATTAGATAATTAAATAATTAAATTATAATAATTATATAATTATAAATTTGTTATATAATTAATTATATATTAAATAATAATTATTTTATTCATTTCTTATTCTAATTGAATTATTATTTCATTATTTAAATTAAATATAGTTAGATATTAAATATAATTAATTATATATACTAATTGAGAGTTTATTTAATAATAATGAGTAGAATCTTATCATTTGATTATCAAAATTTCAATTTATAATAATATATTCTTTTAAAAAAAATTATTTATAATTTTATAAATACTTAAATTTATTTAAAATTTTCATTATATAAAAGATTTAAGATGTATCAAAATTAAAAGTCAATTAAAAATCATATATAATATAATGAATATTTTCAATATAAAAATATTTTTTTAAAAAAATAAAATATCTTTAAAGATAATAACTTAATAATCAAAATATATTACTAATTTTTTTTAAAAAAAATATCATTAGAGTTAAAAAGTTATTAGTAGGAGAAAAAAATATAATTTATCTAAAAAAATAGAATTTTATTAGGATTAATAATTTTAATGTCAAAAGCTAATTCTATTAGGATTAAAAAATTTAATTTTCAAAACTAATTAGTGACCTAACAAAATATTAAACAAAATTAAAATTTGACCTAATGAAATATGAAAGGAAAAAAATTTAAGTGTTCGAATAATATAAATAAACAATTAATTTTAAAAAATAAAATTAGATTTCTTAAAAAACAAATAAAATTATATATATAATAGTATAATTTATTTACTCATATGAAATATAATTAGATTTTATTACATAAAATTTTATTAGGTATTAGATTTATTTTAATCTTAAAAATAAAATAATTTTAATAAATAATAGTTAAATACTATATTACTTTTAAATTAAATATATAATTAATAAAAATATAATAAATGTATTTTTCCTCCCTCCTATCATATATTTATATACAGTATAGATATAGATATAGTTCTTCTACTTTTTTTTTATTAGAAAAAATTAAAATTATTAATATTTATGAGATAAAATATAAATAATTTATTAAATTTAGATAAATTTATTATTTTTTATCAACTAAAATGTTTTATAATAAATAAAATATACATTTTAAAATAAAAAAAAATATTATGGTAGATGCTCCAAGGGACAAAATTGCCATTCCAGCAATAGAGCACAATCAGGAAAAAAAAAAAAAAGAAGGCGGTAGAGCACAATTATGAGCTGAACAAACATGGCTTTAAGGGGAAAAGGCCCAAAAAACACTGAAAGGACAATTTTTAAGACCTGCACAAAATAGTACTGTAAATTAACCCTAGCCGTTAGATTTGAGATGAAAAGTATTTACTTGAACATGATAGGATGGTCAAAAGAGATTAGGCCCCACTGAAAGAAACTGTGTAGACTGATTTGATTAGGATATCAGAGATGATATATCATTGTCGTTTGTCCATGTGAGTCCCTTATTAATGTATGAACTCGGACACCCAAAAATAAATAAATTGATAAAATCATATATAAAATTCTTTAAATAAATTTAATTTAAAATAATAATTCAAATATTATGAATTGATATTTAAGTTACGATTGGTAAAGTATAATATAATTTAATAAAATATATTTTTAATATAAATATTATATAAAAAATATATTTAATTATTTTATATTATATTATATTGTGATTTATTAAATATATTTTTAATATTTTTATTTATATTCACGGATTTTAATTTGAGCTACATAGAGTAACATTTGTAAATATTATTATAATTTTTGATATATATAAATATGTTTTATAATTATTGAATTTGTTACGTTACAAAATCCTTGGCAAAAAAAAAAAAAGAGTTATATTACAAAATAAATGGAATAAAATATTTCAAATTTTGAAATTTTACATAATATATTATTCCGTCCATGTTGTTTCAATTCTCAAAATTTTTTAATGACACTACAATTAAAATTATAAATTTATAATTTATAATTATAATTATAAAATTTGCATTATATTTATCTTTCAACATTTTAAGTTAAACCTTAAATTAATTGTTCTTTAAAAATTTTGCAATTAACTCTAAATAATTCAATTATTAAAATCAGTATTTCAAAGTAAATTTCTGAATATATATGTCCAATATTAAAAAGAAATACCCTTGAATTAGCCGAAGAAAATTATCTAATTTATGTAGATATGCACAACTATAATTTTTTAAAATTTTACATTTTTCCCCGTGATAATATTTAGGATATGTTTAGGATGTTGTAATAAAATATAATATAATATAATCAAATGAATATCTAATGCAAATTTATATTAGAAATTTATTTGATTATATTATATTACGTCTCATTATGACTTATTAAATATAAAAATTATTAATTTTAGGGTAAAAGTATAAAGAAAATAATTGAACTTTTCTTCTTTTTTTTTTTTACATATAATTAATTTTCTCTCTCTTATTTTAGTTTTGAGAAAATTTATATTTTACCATTGCTAATAGGCTTCCTGAAGCTAAAGTTATGAGTTTTTTTTTTTTTTCGTTAATTAACTTTTTTATTTATTTTGGTTAGTCGATTTTTCAGAACCCAAAAATGAAAAAAAAAATCATTTATTATTATTATTTTATTTTAACACCATTAAAATTTATATAAATACTTTTTAATAAATTCTATAATTTAATTACTTATATACTTAAAATTGTAATAGTAATATATTAATAATAAGTATATCTTAACTTTAATACATAAATAGTTATGCTTGTCTAGTTCCTTAGTTCAAATAATTACTATAAACTCAAAATTAGAATTTCAATTATATTTAAATAATTTACCCAAATAAAATTTGGACTAAGAAATTGTGGTTAATTAATATCTAAAGCATGGAAAAGTGAAGTGAGACTTGTAAAGCTGAAAATAAATTACATGGACAATCATGGTAAATTAATTAGTGGTGAATTGTCCATTAAGACCATTTCATGTCTGATCCAACTAATAATTAATGTTGGAAGACGAGGTAACATTCATAAAAAGGAGAATGTCTGTTCTTTTTTTCCACTAATTACTTTTCTCAATTTTTATATCAAGATATAATATCATTATATATATATATATATATATGTATGATTTCATCAATAAATTTTATCATATAAAAATAAAATTACTTTGCTGATTTCACTTGATTTTCTATCAAGAAAAAGAAAGATTAAGAAGTAAGAATAAAGATGTAAAATTAAAAAATAAAATAAAATAAAAAGAAAGATGCTTAGCCTAAAATGCAATTCTTTACTTGGCATCTTCGTTACTTATATGATGCATACAAAATAATAAAATCAAACACATCTGTACAGTCATTGGGATACTAAAGAATAGTTTAATAGCAAGTGTGTATACGATCTGAATAATAAAATCATATTTGATTCCTCTTCTTTTCTCTATATATATATATATATATATATATATATATATATATATATATAATTTAAGAGTATAAAACTTTAATACCATATTTCATATTTAATTTAATGTGAGACTCATTTATCCATTGAGTGATATTTGTTGAAAAATTACTTATTAGAAAAATAAATTGCAATACATTCATTATTTGGGATATTATGATATATATTCTTTTATATTTATACGTATGTGAATTTCATGTAAAAATAAGTTTATATATGAATATAATTGCAAAGTATATGTATTAAGTGTACTTAATAATTTTTATGACAATATTAGGTATTGCCACTTGTATAAAAAAAAAGTTGATATAAATCAATGTAATTTGAATATATCACACAGTAAAAAAAATATTTATTTTTATTTTATATTGTAAATTATGTTAAAATATTATATTAATTGTCATTATTTTATCAGATACAGTTACATCATTTAATATTATTATAATTTACAATGAAATACATTAATCATATTTATAACTTATTATTAAATGATTGATTAGAATTGTCAAAAGCAAAAATTCAATTAATTTTCCTCGTAATGGCTAACTTATTTCGCTTTTAATATGAAATTGGAACATCAAATCTAGTTGGTGAGACATTAAATCCAATGTGCAAATTGGTTTTAATCCCATTGGTCTTGTCTCTTAGCAAGGAATTGAAAATTTACCTCTCAGTTTTTTTTTTTTTACCACGTCTAAACATTTTTTGAGAATAAATAAATACAAATCATATACAATTTGGACAATATTTAAATCATCACCTGAATGCTGATTTTTTTTTTTGTAATTTTTTATGTTTACAATTTCTAACAAAATATTTTATTTTATTTTTATTTATTAAAAATCATAGCTCAAAACTTAACCTTAATTACTTATTCCGCTTTAAAAAAGTTATCCACTATTTTTTAGAATATTTCAAAATAATTATTTATTTTAAAAATAGATATAAATATTTATTTATTTTATCCTTATTAATTGAAAAGTGTAATACCTGTGTATTTTTAAAATTAATAAAAAAGATGGCACTCCCTTTGTTCCTTTTTATCTACAATTTTATAAAATATCTGAAATTCCATTTAATTCTCACTTTTATACAATCAATAAAATTTAAATTCTTTTTTATCAATTTTGCCATTATCTTTATGAGTTCAAAGTTATTAATGTTAATTAATTTAGTCTTTTAAAATTAAGGGTACTTTAGTCTCTCAATTCATTTTTCTCTTAAATTTAAGACTAATTAATTGTTTCTAATTCCAAATAAAACTCTCTAAAATGTCAGATAAAAATGAACAGAGGGAGTAATAAATGAGTATAAGGAAAAACATAATAAATTTTATGAGTTGCCAAATATTTACTCCGTCTATTTTGAAAAAAGTAATCATTAAGAAAAAATCACTATTTTTAAAATAGTAATAATTTTATCATAAATTGTCAAAAAGACCCCTATTAATTACAGTATAAATTAGAAAAACATTTATTATATTTGGAAAATAGAAGAGTAAATTAGCCATTTTATCACATTTTTTTATTAGATTGCTAAATGACTACTTATTTATAAATAAAATTAACTTTTTTAATGGTCACTTTTTTAGAATGAGGGATTATTATTTTATTTGTCTAACTCTAGTTGTGACATGTCCGTTCTATAATTCTAAATTCTAATAAATTACCGCTTAAGAGTCACAAGGAAAATTCTTCACAAGGAAAATTCTCAACGCATATAATTTTATTTTTTATATATAATATATAAAATTAATAAATGATAAAATATTTTAATCAGTATAAATTTTTTATAGCCTAGTAAAAAATATCAAAACGTTTTTTTGCTATACAAAACTTAGTCCGAGTCACAAAAGTAAGGTCTATACTATACACAAAAATGGGAATAAATAAATAAGGGAAAAAATAGAATTCATGACCAAATTGCCAAAAATAGCCTTAAGCAAATAAAATAGCAAACAACATAGGAATCATATGACTAAAAATCACCAAGAAAACGTTAAAAAAAAAAAAAAGTACATTAAACATTTCAACTATTCTACAAATATAAACTTTTTTTTTTTTTTGCCAAATATTCTATAAATATAGACAGAGTAATGAGTATTAGAGGGTCTCACCTAATCATGCCACCATGGCCCACATCTACTTTGAGAGACAAACTTGGTACACCCATTGCCTTTCTTATTTGTTTATTTATTATATTGAGAGCAACAATTCAACTTCTTTTATTTTGTGCCTCTTTTCATCTCCGTCATGTCCTCTCTCTGCCACTTACATTTTTTCCCAAATAAAGAAAACATATTAATTTTGCTAAAATGCAATTAATTTTCAAGTTTTAACATAAAAAATTTCAATATTAAAAAAATAATAATTTAAGAGCTTAATATTAAAAAAAAATACAATAATTTGATAAATAAAATTATAATATTAATTATGTGTGACCTAATTAAATTTTTTATTCCTTTTAAAGAGTATAAAAAGTAAAAATTTTTATATTTGAATTTTTTAAATTATATAAAATTATTATTAATTTGATGAAAGATATTAAATTACAGTTGTGTAATATAATGTGTTTCTATTTTTAATATAAAAAAATACAACTAATTTAGAAATTTTAAATTAAAATTTTGTTTTAATTTTTCATGTTAATAATTAATTTATTAAATTTGTAATATATGTGCGTATGTTCAACTCTATCAGAAGAAGGGGAGATTTAATATTAAAAAACAACTTCTTATTATTATTATTATTGGAGAAAAATTATTATTATTATGGAAAAATATAATATTAAATTGTTATCTTCCGAGCTAGTAGTTAGTTACATGGACGGCAAGTGATGGTCCTGCAAAGTAAAAGAGAGAGAAAATCTGTTTGGCAATGTCAAATATCGAAAAACCGGTGACCGGCCAATCCAGTTGTCTCTGTCTGTTTAGCTTAAAAAAAATGTTTATATATTGTCCATTGCCTCTCTTTCCCATTCTTCAAAAAATTAAAATTAAATTAAGTAATTAAAATAAAAAAAATCTTCTTCTTCTCTCTTCTCTCTGTGAAATGTTCTTTCACACGTCCCATCTTTTCTCTCTCTCTAAATTCACACTCTCCTTCTCTATGGAATCACCTACTCGCTGGTGATTTCTTCTCTTTCCGATCACTTCTCGCCGATTTGTTCACTAATGCAACTCTTTTTAGCTTATACTACCTCTTAACCAGTCCCTTGAACGGCGCCCTTTTTCCTTTTTTTTTTCAATTAGATTATTATTCTTCTCCGGCCACCATAAACTTTCGCCGGCGTCTCTCGCTTTCGCTTTTTTGCTTGCTCTATAGATTTTTGCTCCTTTTTTACTCTCTGTATTCATTTATCTTAATATGTTTGTTTCGTTTGAAATTTTCGATCCGATCGATATACGTTGTTGGATTGTTCTTCTGTTAGATGAAAAATACGTTAATTGAAGTTGATTTTTTAAAAAATTTTGTTGAGAAAGATTATTATTATTATTACTATTATTATTATTATTATAAGCTGAGAAAATCAAGCGGAATTTGGGTGGGTGTGTGAGTTGAGGAACAAATAGAAGAAAAGAGTAGAAGTGCTATCTTTCGTGAAGGTAATTTTGTAAGTGTAAACTATGTTGGATCTTAATCTGAATGTGGAATCGGCTGAGTCGACTCAGAACTCAGACTCTATGGTTTTGATGGATAGTAAGGATCAATATCAGCTGTACAATAACCCGGAAGGGTCGGAGACGTCCAATTCATCAATCGTCAATGCGGACGTGTCCAGCAACGATGACTCGTGCTCTACACGCGCCTACACTGGTGGTGATGCTAGTAATAGCAGTAATAACAATACTAGTAGTGTATACACCACCTTCAATTTCGATATATTGAAAGTGGGTGGTGGTGGCGGTAATGAGAATGAAAACGAAGGCGTTATGACGAAGGAGCTTTTCCCTGTAAGTAATGGCAAAGGAATGGGCGTCGGGGATAATTATGGGAATTCTGTTGGGCAAGGTTCCTCGAGGAACTGGATCGATCTCTCATTTGAAAGACAGCAAGATATTGGTGATGGAGAGGTGCGGGCGATGCAGCCGCCGTCACAGCAAGTTAAGAAGAGTAGGAGAGGACCCAGGTCCAGAAGCTCGCAATACAGAGGTGTCACCTTCTATAGGAGGACTGGCCGATGGGAATCGCATATCTGGTACTGTGTGTATATTTATATATGTGTATTTTTTTGTAATTTTTCGGGTTTAATTAATTGAATTCTCTTTTGGTTTTGTTAAATTTTGATGGGTTGACTTGATTGGTTGAATTTCGTTTTACGGGTTTGTTTACTGGAAGTCAAATTTGTTGGATTTGGTATTTGTATGTGTATGGTCGAGTGGACTACGGATGAACTGAATTTTTGGTGTGTTAAGTGTTTTTATTGGATCTTAGTTTTATCTAAACATGGCTTATTTTCTATTGGAAAAGTTATGTTGTGTTAGCGGAGAAAGAGTGTTTGGATGTGAAAAATAATCTGTTTGTTTCAATAGATATCGAATTTTGGATCATTTGGTTAATTATTTTTCTTTTTTGTGCAGGGATTGTGGGAAACAAGTCTATTTGGGTATGGATGCGATGTGTTCTGTTTATTTTATCATAATTAATTTTATTAGTAAGGCAAAATGTTTATTGTCATTATCTATTTCTCCTCTACACATGATTGACTTTGAAGTTGAATTTGTTTAGGTGGATTCGACACTGCTCATGCTGCTGCAAGGTGAACATTGTTGTTATGTTGATAATGTGTGCTTATCCCCCTCCTTTTTCTCTTGTTCTCTGACAATTACTGCTGTGTTTTCCTAACCTGGACTTTTATATTCAGAGCCTATGATCGAGCTGCTATCAAATTTAGGGGTGTTGATGCTGACATTAATTTCAGTCTCAGTGACTATGAGGAGGATCTCAAACAGGTTGGATGATAAGGATTTCAATATGAGTAAATTCAGGTTGTTTTGATGGTGCTTTAACTGGGTTCTTATTAAATTAGGTCATCTAACTCTGATCAATTGGCAGATGAAGAATCTTACCAAGGAAGAATTTGTACACATACTTCGTCGCCAGAGCACTGGTTTCTCAAGAGGGAGCTCAAAATATCGAGGGGTAACACTGCACAAATGTGGCAGATGGGAAGCAAGAATGGGGCAATTTCTTGGCAAAAAGTGAGGAACATTTTAAGGATTTTAGATTTGTTTCATGCTGTTCTCAATATTAGTTATATGTTACCCTTAAATTCCTGTGTGTGTGAACTGAGAATTAATTTCAAATTAATTCTCAAGTGGGTTGTTTTCTGCTTTTTCCTTGTGTGGAAAAAGATACTAAAAATGCCTATTTCAAAGAAGAAATGATTGGCGATGGAGTTTTCATCCTGGAGATTACGATGCTTGCATGCAGGTATATTTATCTTGGGCTGTTCGACAGTGAAGTAGAAGCAGCAAGGTCCTAATGATCATGAATTACACTCTTCTGATACTCAATTTATTACCCTGAATTCTCAACCTCAATACCGTTCCATCCAACATATGTCTCCCTTTTGATTTTCTGGAAATCAGGGCTTATGACAAGGCAGCTATCAAATGTAACGGAAGGGAGGCTGTCACCAACTTTGAGCCAAGTACGTATGAAGGGGAGATGATCTCTGAGGCCAGTAACAAAGGTATTATTTGATTAGTGTGCTATTAGATATTCCTGATTTTATTCTTTGAATCTATGTTTGCAGATGGGGTTTTAAGGCTTAGTTGATTTTGTTTTTTGCTGCAGGTAGTGAACACAATCTTGATCTGAATTTGGGGATATCCCCTGCTTTGGGCAATGGTCCCAAGGAAAATGAGGGGCATCTACAGTTCCACTTGCGCCCTCATGATGTAGACAGCAAGAGTTCAAGGGTAATACTTGACCTAAGAATATTTGAAAATCAACAGTTTCTGTTCATATATTTATTATTTATAGCATCAAGTTTCAGCTCTTGTCTGTATGACTTTATTTAAATTTATACCATTTAGAGGTGAATCTTGAAGGCATTCATCAGTTGAACCATTGCCTAGCTTTTAAAATTTTGGTAAAGCTAGTAGATTGCTTCCTTTATGTTGATGAAGCTGTCAAAGTTTACCTTCTCTGCGATCTGATTCTACAGGAGAACTCAACAGCTGCAATGGTGGGCGATCCACCTTTCAAAGGGCCAGTGAGGACATCAGACCATCCAATGTTCTGGAATGGTGTATACCCTGGTTTCTTTCCTAATGAGGTATTCCTTATTGTCATGTTGCTAGGCATCAAAAATTTTTTTCACTTACCATGTTGACCCATAATTGGAAGCTCTAATGAATAGAACTCTGTGGAAATTATTAAATGAAGACATACTTCTTGGTGCTAAATGAACTGTTCTTGCTGTTAAGCATGAAGACTTGGAACTCTATAATAACTCACTTACTTTTCTTCTTTATAAATTGATTACACAAATAACTTAGTTGTAAAAAACAGAGCAACAACTGGTACTGATATTAGTTGATGCTGTCTCAGCTATGTGCTTGAAGTTTCTTGCACCTAGTGTTCTTCAAAATTTTTTCATTTTCTCCTCTAGCCACGGGAAGGAAAGATGAGGTTTGCGTTAAGATAAGCTTTTCCTGAAAATAACATCCTGAATCCATCATAACTAAATGCCTGAATTTCTTTAGCAGGAAAGAGCAATAGACAGGAGAATTGAGTTAGGTTGTTCACAGGGACTCCCCAACTGGGCGTGGCAAATGCAGTGTCAGGTCACTGCTACCCCAATGACAATGTTCTCTACTGCAGCATCATCAGGATTCTCATTTGCGGCTACCCCTCCATCTGCTGCCATCCTTCCATCAAAACCTATCAACCCAGCAGCTCACAATCTCTATTTTCCTCCACCTGCTAACATGACCACCAGTGCCTCTCAATTCTATTGCCATGTGAAACCACCGTAACCTTTGCCCTCTGCACTGGAGGTAATAGATAAGAAAACAAAAATAATAGCAAACAGCAATGGTATTCAAATTCATAATCGATTGAAAATATTGATTTGATCTGTTATTATTATTACATTAATTCATGCTTTCTTACCCTTCTGAGAAAACATTACTGTACTGAATATGTCAGAAATATTAATCCCCATTTGCAAGTGTTTATGATTTACTTTCTTATCATGTGATTTTGTTCCCGGAGTGGGAATCATCATTCATACCGTATTGTTTCTTTCTAAAGTCAAATTTGAAGCCTTTCGGCTTTAGAGAAGACTCGAATATGAAATATATTTATACTAATGCATTTTAGGCAATTTTAGATAGGGATGGCAATTGGCAACGGATTGAATTTGGGTCGAGTTTTGCAAATTCTGAATCCGATTCTTTTAACAAATAAGATACTCGTTCTATCACCCGCTCTGCTCTGACTTGGGTCGAATAGCAAGGTCGAGCAAGTTGGGTATGTGTTTATATATATATATATTTCATTCTATTTATCAATGGTATTTATATTATTAAAATGGGATTGATTTTAATTTTCGATAAAATGGATAAAATTCTCATACCTGAGTCTAGTTGCGAAACTTTTAGGTTGATTGTTGAATAATACTTGGGTCAAATCTTTGAAGGTCCCACCCACTTATATTTTATAGATTTATGATTGTACCATACCTCGTAACACTAGCAAAAATATGCTCCACTAAACTAAACTATTGGCAACAAAGTGTGAAGTTCTTTGTACTAAGTACAACTAAAATGCATGGGGACATTTTCGAGTGGTTGAGAAGACTGGAGCAGTGCATGATAATAACAATAATAATAATAATAATAATAACAATGCTCTTTACAAGTGGGAGAGGAACAAAGAAGGAAAAAGCTGTTTCCCATTCTCTTAAATCTTTTCTTTGGTTACAACAGAGAGTATATAGTCAATTGGATGAATTGAATCAAATTATAGCGGTGAAGCGCTAAAATCAACGTTGAGTTTATTACTTAAAATAAAATATACAGTTTATTATTTAAAAAAATAAATAATAAGCTTTAATGTTTCATTGTTATAATATTTTATAAGGTATTTTCTATAGTTATTTTATTTTAAAATAAAGTAGTTTATTTTGTTTACTAAAAAAATAAATTTTTTTATGAAAAATTATAATTTTATTTATATTTTTTTGTAAAGTATATTATTTTTTCATAATTTCACTTAATTACAAAAAAAGTTATAATTTTACGAAAAAATAATTTATTTTATATAAACTAATAATTTTACGAGAAAAATAATTTTATAATTACAAAAAAAAAATATTTTTTTTAAAAAATCACAATTTTCTTATAAATGGCATCATACAAGTAAATATTTAAATTATTTTATTTTAAAATAAAGTATAAAATTTTATTTTTTATGACTAATAAAATAGTAACAAATAATAAATATAATTAAAATATATAAAGTATTGTAATTAAATAAATTTGTTATTATATTTTACTAATTCAAAATAAGAAGTGTTAGAATGATTGATGTAGTATTTTAAATTTATATATCTATAAATTTTATAAAAATTATAGTTTAATTTATGAAAAAATATAAAAAGATTGTGATTTTTCATAAGAGAGTCATTTTTTCATAATTATAAAATTATTTTTCTTTTCATAAAATTATTGTTTTTCAAAAAATAAGCCAATATTTTCATAAAATTAAAAGTTTTTTCGTAATTAAAAAATTATGAAATAATTGTTTAACTTACTAAAAAATATAAATAAAATTGTAATTTTTCGTAAATTTTTTTTTTTGCAAAATAAAATAGGTTATTTTGTTTTTAAATAAAATAGTCATAAAAAACACTTATTTTATAAATGAAGAAAAATATCATGTTTCTTGTGGCATCCAGCAATAGTTATGGGCATTTTGGTATCAAATGCCTAATGATTTTTTTTTTTCTAAAAATATCCCTTCTTGTGTAAAGAATTATTGCTTGTGCTACTAGTCATTCTAACATTTTGCTTCAAATACTTATCCCATTTTTACAAATTACTACCAACGTAAAAATAATATATTTTTTTTCAAGAATTTAATTTGTTTAAAAATTATATTTCTTTAAAATTTTCCTTAATTAACATAGAGAAAAGAATAGAAATTTTAAAATTGAAAGAATTAGGAATATATAATAATATAATAAAAATTAGTTAATACATTTATTTTGATATTAGATTTATGAAATTTATTTCACAATATGCGTTCAATGAAAAAAATCTACAATATGCATTAAATAAAAAATCTACTTAGAAAATTTGCCACATACAATTTATGTATATCAAAGTAGCTAAGTCGTTGTATTATCAATGTAAATAAATATTATATGAATTTGATAATTACTTTGTAGAATTGAAGAAAAAAAATAAAATTGAATACATAAATTATAGATGAAACAAAAGATAATGCAATATCAGGAAGCCATAGATCTATCTAGATATTAATGTTATCCCCTTGTCTTAGACAGAGATAGCAAAATGATTTAAAAATCTTTTGAGCAGCTAAGAAGCAACGCCAAATATAATTGGGATTGTGCCCCATATTAGTATTCAAAAGTGAACCCCTAGGATAGGAGCGGGCTTGATAAATCTTAGCAACTAATGAACAGGGAGCAACCAATAACCTCCATCATTGTTTTAGCTAGCATGGCTAAATTAAAATCATGGAGATTTTTGAAACCCATTCCACCCATTGCCTTTGAATCACACAATCTACTCAACCTCATCTAGTGAATCCCATTTCCTCCATTTCCTTGATGATCCCACCGAAAATATTTAAAGAATTTCTTTAAATTTGAGCATCATTGAAGGGGAGGGAGAAATACAAACATTACAAAAAGTGGGAATTGCTTGAAGTATTGTCTTAATTAGTGTCTCCTTACCTGTTTTTCAAAGAATATTACATTTCATTCCCTAGAGTCTATTCCATATTTTATCTCTAATGTACTTGAACACTGTTTTTTTTTTTTTTTTGGTTTCTTCCCACTACTGATGGAAGACCCAAATAGCACCATGAGAAGTCAGTTAAGGAGCTTCTATCATTGAACATATATCATCCCTGGAATTAGAGTCGGTATTAGTATTAAAAAATAGAGATGATTTCTGACAATTAATAACTTGGCTAAATGCCTTCAAATACATCTCTAAGTAATTCTTGATACACAAACTCTCTCTAACATTAGCCTTGAAAAAAATATACCTGACATCCAGGAAGAACATATGCGAAACCAAATGAGCTCTTCTAGCAACTTGGCAATTGTGAATTAAACCCATATTTGCTTTCCTTCGGATTAGTGCAGAGAGACCTTTAGCACATAAGATGAATAAATATGGGGAGAGAGGGTATTTTTGCTTGAGTCATCTCTAGGAATTATTGGACCTAGCTCTTTGCCCTTAAAAAGAACAGAATAGCAAACTAATTTCACACACATCATGGTCTAACAAATCTATCTCCCAATTTCATCAACATCCCATGCAAAAAATTCCATTCTATGCAGTCATAGGCCTTGCTCATATTGAGTTTTAGAGTCATTTTCCCTTAAGCTTTCCCCCCTTAGGTGGTGAATCACCTCATATGCAATTATCATGTTATCAGTAATAAGCCTTCTAGGAAGAAAAGCACTATGTATCTCTGCTATGATTGAGGGCAAAACTACATTTTGGAAATAATTTTGTCAAGCATGTTACAAACGGAAATTGGCCTCAAGTCGGTTATGGAAACAAGATACTTCTTCTTAGGGATAAAAAAAAATGTGATTGTCATTTAAACCTGTTGGAAGATATTCATCTAGCAGTGAATGTAAATAAGTTTGTGTGACATCTTTATCAATTATGTCTTAGAAATATTGGAAGAAAGCTGGGTTCATATCGTTCAGCCTCGAAGACATGTCTAGATGCATGGAGATAATTGCATCTTTCAACCTCTTGTCCAGTGAAAGCCTATGAAAGCATTTGATTTTGGTCTTCAAATACCCTAGAAGAAACACAATCACGCAATTCTAAATCATCACAACCATTAGATGTAAATAAGGAAGAGAAACAATATGTAATAAGATTGCTCAATCCATCATCCCAACTGCACCAACTACCATCATCTCTCTTCGAATGGGTTAATGAGTTCTTTTTTCTCCTAACATATGTAGCGCGTGGAAATATTTGGAATTTGAATCAACTTCACGGAGCCAAAATTGTTTAGCTCTTTGGTGCCACTAGTCCTCTTGCTTAACCAACATACTGAAATACTCTCTTGAAACCACTGATATGAAGAACGCATCCTGTCTACCACAAAGGAATTCCATTTGTGACCTTCAAAAATTGATTTTCTTCTTAAGTTGCTTATGCAACCAAGGAGCAAAAGCTGACCCACATAAATTAACTTTACTCATTATTGGAGCTGCACTTGCCAATACTGATGAACTACTTCTCTGCAATTAGCTTCTCTTAACCAAGAGTTTTCAAACTTGAAATGCTTTGAATAAGATTTGATATGCCATATAGCAAGTTCGAGAAAAATTGGAGAGCAGTCTGAAGCAATTGCTCAAATGTATTTTTTTTTTTAAGTTAAAATGGAGCTTTATTGATTTTTCAAGAGTAAAACAAACAAAATGCAAGGAAGGAGCATACTCGCCCTCTCATGCATATCAGACATGGAATAAACTTTATGCGACAAATGATGAGCCACATTATTCGCTAATCTCCTAACAAAGGCTATCTTATAAGAGTTAAAATTTAGCCGTAACCTTAGAAATCAAATATGCAAAAGTTAGATGTTAAAAGATACAAAACTCATATTATTTAACACTTAAATTTTCAACATTTAATTTTCAATTTTAGCAAACATCATCTTATCTAAGTACTATCAACTATCATTTTTAAAAAATTGATCAAATATATTTTACTCAACTTTTTAAAAAAATAAAAATATTTGCAAAGCAAATTCCAACTTGAGTTTTTCCTCCAAAAATCAATAAGCATAGCCATTAAATAAGATTGAGAGTGTTTAATATAACATTTAAGAATTGAAGAACTTTACAAAAACAACTACTCATAAATATGATAATGAAAATATATATATATATATATATATATATATATATATATATATATATATATATATATATATATATATATATATATATATATATATATATATATATATATATATATATATATCAAAAAATTAATATTAATTCATTTTATTCAAAAAAATTCAATTTCCAATGATAATGATAATGAATTATAAAAATGCAAGTGAATAATTAATACTAATTCATTTTATTCAAAAAGCTCAATTTCCTATAATAATAATAATAATAATAAAGCATTTAAATCTATTTATTTTCCCATATATATATATATATATATATATATATATATATATATATATTAATATTAATTCATTTTATTCTAGAAAAAGTTCAATTTCCTATAATAATGATAATATAGCATTTAAGTCTATTTATTTTCAATATATATATATATATATATATATATATATATATATATATATATATATATATATATATATTCTTAAAATTAAAATTAAAAAATAATTAATATTAATTCATTTTATTAAAAAAAAAAAGCTCAATTTCCAATAGTAACTATAATAAAGCATTTAAGCCTATTTATTTCCTTATATATATATATATATATATATATATATATATATATATATATATATATATATATAAGTCTAAAAAATAATTAATAGTAATTTATTTTTTCAAGAAAAAACTCAATTTTCTATAATAATTATAGTAGAGCATTTAAATTTATTTATTTCCAACACACACACACATACTCCCTTAATTCTGAAAAAAATGGTTATTAAAAAAGTAAATTTTATTTATAAATAAGTGGTTATTTAGCGACTCAATAAAAAAAAAGTAAATAACTAATTTACAATTCTTTTTCTCTAGTATGAGAGATGTTTCTCAGATTTATACTGTAATTAATAAGTGTTTTTTTGAAAATTTATGACAAAATTATTATTACCTTAAAAATTGTGATTTTTACTTAATAGCCATTTTTTTAAAATAGAGAGAGTATATATTAAAAAAAATTCGGTCGGTTCAGTTATAACTGAAATTTTTTTTGTTATAACTGAACAGAACTTAAATTTAATTCGGTTTTATAAAATATAAACCAAAACCAAACTGATATTATAAAAAATATAACCGAACCGGTTGGTTTGGTTTTTCAATTTCAGTTTGGTTTTACTTACCTCTAACTCTAAGTACCGCCTCTTCCAATACTCAAAGATTAAGGGTGTGTTTAAAATTATTGTTAGGAATTAAAAAAATATTTTTAAATATTTTTTATTTTATTGATTGATTTTTATTATTTTTTATAAACTGTTTTTTTAAATCTACTTATGAAAAAAGTATCAATTTACCTATTTTTATTTTAAAATAATTTTTAAAAAAATTATAAAAAATTTTATTAAAAAACACATTTTTCAACACACAATGCCAAACGGAAGCCTAATAATTACTGGCGGATTCCTAGGAGAAAGACCGGGCCTTTTAAATTTTCTAAAAAAACTTTTAATATATATGAAAAAAATTTTAAAAAAATTTATAATATATATTAAAAAAAATTTATTTTTTTAAAAATAACTTTCTCCTTCAAATTATTTTAAAAAATTATCGCCCTCAAAATTAAAAGCTATATCCGATAATAATAATAATAATAATAATTGTATTGATTTTAAACCATTTGGTAAACCTTAACAAGGGTTTTAAAAATTATAATTTTTAAAAAAAAAAATCTAGAAGATAATTGACACTGAATGTTGAATAATTTATTCTAAATAATTATTAATCTTAAGTAATTGTCAACTTTAAATTATTAACTGAAAATCATTAATAATCAAATCCCAATGACCTAAAAATGTAACTAATTTTAGAGAGTGGAGGATTTGGCTGTGAGAGTGATTCCAAGGCCAGCTGCCTCTACCTCCCTTCAACTCGTTCAGTCGCTTATCAAGAGAAGTCTATGTCGTCGATAATTATCGCGCACCTGAGATCGGCAAGAGCTCAGTCTCGTCATCGTTACGTTCGTGCGAGTCACTTTCGCCTCATTACCACATACCATTATGCAGCAGTCGTGATGCACTGTCGATTGCCGCCTTCTCTAGTTAGCCAAATATTTTCCATTACAAATTCGGTGTCATACACTATTGTTATCCATGTCATTTCCACCGTACCAGTTAGAATCCAACAACTGTAGTAAATTCATTCTCTCTCGTTCCCATCAACATTCAGTATAAAATTATCGATTAATAATCTATTTATAATACTACTTTATAATTTTTTAATAAACTGAGACATTTAATTCATATTTTTTATAAGTTGAGATATTCAACTGTTAAATTTTATCCAATTGAAAGATTAATTTTTTATTTTATCAGTTTACTTACGCATTTACCCTATTTATTAAAAAAAAAAAGCCTAAAGATAAAAAAAAAAAAAATGTACAAACACATGAATTTCATGTTATATTGTCACTCTTAATGGGATAAACTCTATAATTAAATCTAAAGATAAGATAATATTCATAAATTATTAATGAGTATATATATGGATGTAAGTATGGAAAAATATAATAAATTTATAAATTATTAAGTAATTAATGATATTTTCATAAATTGTGCGAGAAAAAAAAGTGAATAATTATTTTAGAAGAGAGAGTAATATCTTTTATTTATTTATTTATTTTTCTAAAAGATAGTATCATTTTTATGATTTTGCTTTTCCCTGGTTCACTGCGTTTGGTAGAAAAAACCAAATAGACCTGTAAAAGGGTACATTGTCCTAAAATTTCTTCCCTATACCCATCCCCAAGACAACAGAACCCATTTTCTCTGTCTGACTCATCATTGAATGGGCTTCAATGACACTACCTTAGATTTCTCTGGATCTTTGGACCACATGGTGGGCCCAAACCCAGTTGGATTTTTCTGACTAGGCCTTTTCTCTTCTGCATTTAGGACCCACCTATTTTCTGACCCCTACCACCCCCCTCGTCTTTTTTTTTTTTTTTTTTTGGATTATTTGTCAGGAGATCAATTAAATAAAAATAATAAAAAAAAAGGTGTTTCAAAAAAAGTAGGTGTTCACACTTCATTTTGATTCGGTTTTAATGATATTATTATTATTCATATCAATTTAATTTTTCTCTATTAAGCTTGATTTAAGCATGATTAATTATTGTACTTCTCAAACCACAACAAAATAATGAATCACATTTGAAGTCATTATTAATAATATATATTTTTTTTATCAATAATATATTTTTAAAATTTTACTATAAAATTTAATAATATTTGATATACAATATCAAAATAATGTAATTTTGTATATCATATATTTATTTGACGATTTTGAAATGAAAATTTTCAATTCAATTCAAAATTTTTATCTGGTATATATGTATAATATTTAATTTTATTAAGTAATATTTGATAATATCATTCGTCACTTAAAATTAAAATTTTCAACATTTAAATATTTTATCATTTATTTTATTAAGCACTTAAATTTTCAGCATTTAATTTTTAATTTTACCAAATATTATCTATATATTGAGTTTCTAACTTTTGCATATTTAATTTTATTAAATTTTTAATTAATTGATACTAAAATTTTATTTGAAATGTTCGAGTATCTTCAAAAGACTTTTTATATTTGTCAGCACTTTTTATATTTGTTAAATTTGTCAAACTCTTTATTATAAAAAAGTATATCAAACTCTTTGTTATAAAAAAGTATATCAAAAAAAAATTCTAATAGACTTTTTTTTTTTTTAAATAAAGAAGATAGTTTAATTAATATAGTATAAATTTCTATATATTTTACTACTTATAGTTTTAGTATTATTTTTTCTATTTGATAAATTTAGAAAAGAAAAATTAAAAAATTAAAATCATTAATATTTATAGGGTAAAATAAAATAAATAATAAAATATGAGAGTCTATTAAATTTAAGAAAATTTATTTTATTCTTTATCAACTAAATAAAATATGCTTTGGAGATATTTTAGAGACCTCGAGTGTAAATGTGGGAGCCAAATTTGTTAGGGAAAAAAAAAGGAACTTCAGAATATTAGACATGTGGCAGAAGATGAAAGAAGGGCAATTGATGGGGAAGATTAGGATGTTGTTGTAGGGTTAAGGGTACCACTTTCTGTCTGAAACTATACATTTGTTGAAGTGATAATGGAAGAGGTTGTTGCCTTTCCAAAAAGGCTCAACCAACCCAATTGCTCTCTTTATTTGGTGTGGGTAAGAGAGTTGTTGGCAGTGACTTCTTTTAAGGAGACCAAAATCCCATACCTAATATTTACTACTATTATGTAATAGGGATACAAGCCCACCTTTCACTTTCATTTTCATTTAAAGAATGGCATCCCATGAATGTGAAAGGGGCTCATTTGGTATTTTCACTCCTATGTCATAAAACATATTGAATTAAATATGTTAAGATAGTACATCATTGTTGTTTTTGTTTTTAGGTTAACAGATCAACTCACAACATAACACGATTATTTTTATATTATAATTGAGTTTATATGAAACTGATATGAATATAATAACTCCAGTCCAAACCCATTAATTTCGTATTTAGTTGATATCGTATTTAATATTATTATCTCTAATAATTAACAATTTAATTTGAATTTGATTTTTTTCCCCTTTTAAGTTTTGAAAGACAAATATTTTCACATATATATATATAAAAAAAAAGAAATATTAGAAAATAAAAATTGTAATTTATTTGAAATAACGTTACAATTTAATGACTTTAATAAATATTGTCACATGATCATCCATATTAATACATTATGATTAAAAATCGTCTTATTTAAAATGAATAAATGACTTTTTTAAGCCTTTTTTTTTAATCATGTTTTCTTTTATGATAAAAGCAATTTTATATTATTACAATGTTGTCAAAACCCATCTATTTGTATTTTAAAAAAAGATTTTTGTACAATGAATTTTTTCTGTCATTGTAAAAATTTATTAACGAATTCACATATATGAGTATTACTCGCAATAATTGCAATTTTCTATTTTTAGTTTATGGTCAAAAGTCATTTGTTTGTATTAAAAAAATTAATTATAAAAAAGTCATTTTTTATAGTCAATTTTTCCTTTTCTTGTGAAAATTTATTTCTTTATAATCAATTTACTATGCATATTGCATACAACAAATGCAATTTTCTATTTTTACTAAATTGTAAAAAATCATATATTTCTATTTAGACGACTTTTTTTATAATTAATTTTTTCATTTCTTATGAAAACTTACTTTTTTATAATCAATTTTTTATTTTCAATAGATGGTCATAATTAAAACTAAACATAATTAAAAAATAATAATATAACATAAGCTATAGAAGGAGTCCACTTATTTAATATTGGATGTCTTTTTTTAATTTTTAGTTTTATTTTTTAATTATGTTTAGATTTTAGTTTAAAAAAAATAATAATATACTAAAAAATTTAATAATTTATTTAAAGAATGATAATTTTTCATTTAATGTTTTTTCAATAATGGTGTTGTGTTCATGAGATTGTTGATAGAGTTTCTGGTCAAATTTGGACAATATATTAATGTATTTTAAATTAAATTGATTTATGAAAAATATTGGCTTTCTGTTATTTTTAATTTTTACCGTATAGAATTATAAAAATAATAAATACAACAATATTATTTATTATATATATTATATAATTATATTAATCATACTATATAAAATTTTATAATATTTAAAAGATTATATATAATATCCATCATATTATTTAAATTCTTTTTAGTTTGATAATATATGATCAAATAGTTTTTTTTTTTTTAAATAAAATGGCAATTATACTACACAATTATGTCAATATTTTAACTTTAGGATTTTATTTTATTTTATTTATCTTTATATGAAAATTACAAAATAACTAAATAATATTTTAAAATCTAATATTTTGTTTCACAATAATCTATTTAAACGTCAATATAATCAATATAACTCACATACTTTATGAAAAATTATAAAATTTCTTACCAAATAATGTTATATTTAACCAATGGTAAAGCCTATATGTGTGATCTAGTATGATGTAAAATATATAAATTAAAATTTATTATAAATGTTTTTTACTAAATTAAAATTATTTTATAATTAAAAGTGTGTTTGATAATTTAAATCACCTATGATTGAATATAATTCTAAACAGATATATATTCGAATTTTAAGTTATCTCATAGTTTAAATCAAATTAGAGTGTGATGCTGCCATAATTTAAATTAATGTTTAGTATAAGTTTACTTCGTTTTTACTTAATTAAAATTAGTTTATACTTAAAAAATAATTGGTTAATCTAAATTACCCATTAGGAAATAAAATATTTAAATTTGGAAATTATTTGACTCTATTAGTGAGAGGTGTATAAATTGAATTTTTATTATAAAATTACTTTTTTAGTAAATTAAAATAAGTATATATTTAAAAGTGGATTGGTCAAAATCGCTTATGTCATATAAATTAAGATATTTAAATTTGAAATTATTTAGTTCTAATATAATTTAACCTATTTTACATGTCTAATTTAGTGTGAGGTATATAAATTAAATGATATTATAAAATTATTTATTTGACTATAAATTAAAATTAGTGTATACATAAAAATTTATAAGATAAATTCCCCATTGTTAATATACAATTATAATAAGATATTCAAATTTGATTCTATTGAGCTTGAGTATTGTAAAATTAATTTTGAAGTTGAAATTAAAATTTGAGAAAAATGAAAATAGCATTAAATGATGGCTATGAAAGATAAAAATGAAGTGGTAAATACAGTGAATCCTCTTATAATTAATATATTTGGTAGATTAAAAAATTATTAAATATTATAATTATTAATTTATTAAATTTATAAAGAATAAAAATTATAAATTAATATAGGACTAATATATTTAAAATAATCACATATATAAATTTAAAAATCAATATATGACTACATAAATATAGATACATATTTGAACTTTTTTAATCTTTTCTTATTTTCTTTTGCAGTTGACTCTATTACTTATTATTTAAAACAAATTAATCACTTCAAACTCATAATAATATGAATAATATAGGTAAATATTATTATTGTACTACTTCACTTTTACTATAATTTGAATATTATCTCATATTTTTTACATTTTAAACATAAAATTCTAAATTTACCAAATACTAAGAATAAATCATATATTCTATATTATAATATTTTACTTCTAAATATTCTATCTAATAATTTATAATTACAAAGAATTTTCTTCAAATTTTATTAATTATTGAATAATAGTTATTAATTAAGGAATGAAGTTGGTTTTTTTAAAATTTATTACTCTCCCCATCCCAAAAAGGTTGTCTACTATTTCTAACATTTTTAAGATATATCAAAATATTTGCCCACTCTAAAAATAGATATAGATAGTTATTTATTTTATCACTATTAATTGAAAGATGTGTATTCTTAAAAGTAATAGTAAATGTAGTAATAAATGAGTATATACAAGGATATAAGTAGAAAAATATACTCCCTCTATTTTATAATAATAGTCATTTTAGGAAAAAAAATATTTTAAATTAATTGTCATTTTAATTTTAAAAGTTCTATGCAGCATTTATACATTTTTTTCAATTTTATTCTCATCTTTAACTTCATTTTCGCTTTTACTTTGTATACAACATTTGCTATCTTTAATCATAAAATAAGGATATATATTTATTCATTTTAATAAAAATTAAAACTATTTAATAACTTTTTTAATATACATACAACTTTATAAATGATTACTATTATGAAAAGGATAGAGTAACAATGAATTGGTAAGCAATTAATGAAATTTTTTTAAATTGTATAAAAAAACAAAAATGACAATTTTTTTTGGATGAAGTGAATAATTAATAGAATTGTTAATTTATTAAATACTTCATTTATTTCATAATAATAGTTATTTTAGAATATTGCACATATATTAAAGAAGCTATTAAATAGCTTTAATTTTTTTACAATGGACAAATATACCCTTATTACCATTAAATATAATAAATGTTGCATAAAAAGTAGAAGAAAAAATAGAGTTGGAGATGAGAGTAAAATTTGAAAAAAGATAATAAATTCTGCATAAAATTCTTAAAACGACAATTAATTTAAAATAAAACTTTTTTTTTAAATCACGTTATTATAAAACGAATGAAGTATTAAACATAAAAGGGTGGATTGTAGAATAAATGGCTCTCAATTATTTTTTATTGGAGCCGTAAGATATTGGGTGAGAAATATAGTGTCATTAACTATTACTTAACACATCAATAAAAAATAGTAAATAAATTTCCATCTCGTGCCTTATTGTGTCATTTAAAGATTGACTAAATTGATCTATCAACCACCAGTTTTTAGAAAATTTATATGTTATTAATTAATTTTTTAATATATATATATATATATATATATATATAAAATGGATTATCAATTTGAAATAGAAACAGTCTATAAAATATTTATTCTTTGTATAAAATGAAAAAAGAATATAATTCCTCAAAAAAAATATATATATATATATATATATATATATATATATATATATATATATAATTCATGCATAGAGAGTAAACTTAATCATAAATTGACTTTAGAAAAAAAGTCAACATTTTCAAAGTCCGGCTTGCACGACTCATAATTTTCTTTACGAATTACTACTAAGAGATCTTACTTACATTCAAGTTTAATAGAGGGGGTAGTGTTTTTGAAATCAGTAATTATTATTTTTTTAATTTTCAAACTATTGACTTAATTGTTATACAATAACCTCATAATTAATAAGAGTATATTTGATAAACTGTAATGAGATATAATATTATATAATTAAATAAATTTTCAATATAAATTTATATTAAAAATAAATTTAATTTCATTATATTACATCTTATTACAGCATAACAAACGCATCTTAAAATTACATGTTTACGCACAACCATAAGTAATTCAACAAACAACTTCTATAGTGTTATATATATATTAACATATAAATAATAAATATATAATGTTATTTAACATTTAAGTTTAACCTAGGATTATAAAAATTAATATATTTAAAGATAAAAAATAAAATCCGACTTACGATTAACCCTCAAAAATCAGGATTTAAGTAACTAAATCATAGTGAGATTATTAACTGTTACGAAAGATTAATGGAAAATTGCTTTGTGCATATTTTTCGTTTTACATTGAAAATTTTTTCAAGGGAAAAAGTACTGAAATTTTTGAATTTCAACCCCTGCTACACAATGAAAATAAGAAGATTTTAACACTGATGAGATTTTAATCAAATACCAATCCTCCAAGCAGCCGCAATTCAAAATACAAAATTAGCTGCAGCAGCGAATTCTACCAAAGCCCGCTATCTAACATAATCAAATCGAATTTTTTTTTTTTCATTTTATATAAAAAGGCCAGCCTGATTGAGCCAGCCACTCCCATCGTTTGTACGCAATACACTCCAGTATTACTGCTACTAATATAACTAGCACAATGGTAGAAAAATTAAGATATTGCAGTTGTTAATTTATATCGCTAACTATTTTTAACTGTTTCTCATTTTGGTTTAAATTATAAATTTGAATAATGATTCAACAAATTACAAAATCCACCTTTATTTTTTTTCCCCATCTACAATAGGCAAGTATTAACAGAACGAAAGGCCAATTTACTCATTTGTGTACCCCGGTTAAGACGACATAACTTGTCGGGAAAACTATGAATCACATTAAAGCGCTGTACCAATCTATAACTTTGTTCAAATGAATTTTTTATAGGCAGTAGGCAGTATAAAAATCTCGCCCAACGTAAAAATCAAGAGAAAATGATAAGGGGGAAGGAGGTTTCAAACTTGATCTATTTAGTTGTAAGGATAGTTGCAACCAAAATTTACTCTCATCCTATAACAAGGAGCAAAACACTCAACCCGCCTGGAGGATCAACCTGCCAGTTTAACAATATACAGCATTTCACAATACAATCTTCATATTAAATGTAGACTGCAGCTTCCTTCACCTGCACAGATAAACACATCAGCTTTGTCATGATTCACAAACAAACTTTTCACATATATTACAAGCTTGATCAAGGTAAAGGTAAACAAAACTCAATCACTATATGCCTATTAGTTGCATCAGAACAAAAATGTGGTAGCATCAAATTTTAAGGACTCAGTTTCATCCATGGCTTCTAAACTCATTTGTGAATTTCGATGAAGTTTAAATCTTAATTTAATTTTGTAAAATAGAAACCAGACTTCAATTTGTATTCCAATAAGGTCACCGAATTTCTACAAGAACACGGCCATTTTCACCTTATTGCAACAAAAAATTTAAGGTTCAGGTATTTTCCTATGTAACAAGTCAACGCACCAAAATATTGGGTACAATTACCTGCTGCCTTCAAGACCCCGATTTTTGGGAGTTCATCCTTCATCAGGCTGCCAAAAGAGACCAGTCATGAGTCAGTCCCATCCTTCAGCTCAAGTTCAAGGTCACATAATTGCCCACAGATCATTTATGCTTCTCTGTCGACCAATGCTAGCAAGGTAAAACTAGTCTCTCCAACAGGGTTCACATCTCAAATGTTCTGTTATACAAGTCTCCAGAACTTGGCATCCGGAACTTAGAATCTTCATACCCAGCAGAATAGAACTTGTTCAATCCCAATCTCTCATTACGGAGTAGTTCTGCTGCCACACCCAGATTATTTCCACCCTGAACCTCATTCCACCCATCCCAGTGCCCATTTGACATAAGTCCATTCCTAGAATGCTGAAGGGACATTTGCATGAATGGAGATAGATTGCTCATTTGTGATTGATCCACAAGCCTTGAAGGAACACCATAAGAATCAGTAAGAGACGAAAAACTATCACCAATATCAGCATATCTCAGGTTCTGGTGTGGTGAGAGAGATCGTTGCATCAATAGCTGAAGTCTTGCCTCATTCTCAAAGGCACTCAGCTGTTGTGGGAAATTTGATCTCACGTCTATGCCTGGGTTGTTAAGCCCACCTTGAAGTCTCCCTTTACCAACTGCCAAAATTGCAGGATCCATGAATTCAATATCCCCACTATTACTATTGTTTCCAGTTGGGGGTGGCTGATATGAATTTCTCTGCAAGGAAGGGTCGAGCAAATGACTCCCTGCATAAAATTTAAAAAGATGAGGAGAAAATGAGAAATAAAGATGTAGAAACAAGAACAATGATGAATGACCTTGATGATGAATATGAAAACTAACCAGATATATTATCAAAAATCTGGTCCATCCTCTCATGAGATGAAAAGCCTGGCGGAGGAGCTCTGTTAGGCACAGAGAATCCAGGAGGGGCAGAAATTTGAGCTCTTGAAACTGCTAAAAGAATGACCCAGCACAAAATAACAATTTGATCAATCAAAAAGGTGAATCCATTTATTTTTTTGACGTGAAAACAAAATGGAACTTCCATGAAAATACCAACTACAAGGATTTAAAAAAAACAATACGTAAAGAAAGACAAGAAAAATATTGAAAGAACAAGTTCACATGCTGGTGCGGTTGCCTGTGATTAAACAGAAAAATCTAAACATTGCCTGGTTGGAAACTAGGATCAGGGGGTACATGTGACATTAAAAAATAATTCAATGATTTTTCTAGTTGCACAACTGCAATCCAACTGTCAGATTATTTTGCATCCAAACAAAAGTCAGCATTTTTAATACTTTTACAGGAATCATTCATCCAAGTGATTAAGCCCATCCATAGGTGCGTAATAAGTTGACTATTTGTCTAAGTTCAGATAATTTCAGTCACGACAATCCAATGCTTTGCTTACCCTCCTTTAAGAAAGGACATAAAGTTGTACAAATAGGCAAAAAAGAACACATTTTCTTATCAAAATGCTTAATATTGCATCCCAAAAGTGCAAAGCCTTCAACGATCTAAAAACACAAGACAAAAGGGTAACATGTAACAAGAATATTTTTTCCATGTCTACAGCATTGTTTTTTGTTATCACACATTATCAAAGATATTATGGTAGCATTTAGTTAGACAGAGGGATTTCAAGTGACGGATTTTGAAGAATCCATGGTTTTAATAAAATTCCTTCAGCCATTAAAATCCCACATTTTTTAGGGGTTTGAAACCAGGGACAGGTTAGTTTTTGTGAAAATATTCTTCAGTCTCCATGCAAATATGGGAGACTGTAGAAATCCATGAAATTATGAAAACAGGTTATCAATTACACGATTTTAAAAATCTTCAAACCAAAACATAAGCTTAAACTATCAAATCATCCAATAAAATGTGGTACAATCATGTAGAAAGCACATTAGAACTATCATTGAATGGACTACCCAAAGAAATAAAGCTAGATTTATAACAGCTCACATGCTAAACCAAACAAACCCCAGATGACCTTGAAACATCATCGTTAGAGCTTACTTTAAGCAGTTAGGAAACAATCCTGATGACATACCCGACATAGGTCCTATATGGATGTGAAAATCAAGTGATGCCTGTTCCCATCCCAATAACGAAGTGGCACCTCATACCAAAAGACAAAAAAGAAATTTAAAAACAGAGAACAAATACTCACCAGAAGACTTATTAGAAGAGAAAACTGAAGGACCACTAGTAAAAGTTTCAGATTCCTCGAAATTGTTGGATGAGAAACCATTACCAATCCCAAGCTTGTCATAATACGAATTTCTTCTATCAGGAAAGTCCTGACTAAATGAGACGCTCTTTGGCATCTGTCCAAAAACACTAAAAGATGGATGATCAACTAGTTGATTTCTCGATTCCTCCTGTCTTGCAAAAGAGAACCTAGACTGACTGTTATTTTGAACTTTCCAGGAATTTGACATCTTGAGAGGACTAGGCTGTTTATCAGTTTCACTCAACAATTTAGCCAAATTCTGAGGCGAAGTTAACGAGTCATCCCATGCATCAAGATCTAATGATAATATATTTGAAATTATGCTGCTCTCACCCATATCCAAGGCAGTGGCATCAACCTGTAATCTTCCCATTTGCTTTGCTTCAACATCATTTGGAAAAGAGGAGGACCTGTCAATGTTTCTATCCAAACCAGCTGAACTGCTTATAAATTTTTCATGGTATCCATTTGATATTTCGGTATTACTAGATGAATGCAGATGTGTCCGGTCACCAGCTCTATTATCAACAAATAGATGATCTGCATTTAGATTACCAGCACTAAAAGGGTCATTATGTTGCAAGGAATGAGACCTAGAATGATTTGAAACATGGAGTGAATTAGCTGAATTTGGAAGATATGTAGTACGACTCACAACTTCCGGATCCTTAAGTCTTTGATTATCAAATGATATTATATCCTCCTCTACTTCAGACACAGCATTTATTACTGTCTGAATTTGCGGATCTGTTATCCAATCAGATTGTTCTCTAGGACCAGAATTCTTTTCAGTTGCTGGTGAAGCTAAAGGTTCTCTGTGTTGGTAAGCAAAAGGTTGCTGTAACCCTTGACTTCCAGGGGACTTTATCACACTGTGATCTGTGAGTGAACTACTAGTTCTAGTTACCCCAGAAGGTTCACTCCTAAGATTATTGTCAACCTTTATTAATGCCATGTCTGTTGAAGCAATTCCTCCCGTTTCAGGCTCACAAGATGGCAAAGTACTAACAAAAGAGTTTGTACCATTTGACACCAAAGAAGAGCCCCAGTCTTCATTCTTTGCTTTTCGAGGACTAGAAGACTGATTACTCATCATTACAGTAGTAGTATTATCAATTGTGGCTGGTTTCTCTGATACATTTGTTTGGATTTCTACAGCATTCTGTTTCACAGGTTTCAAAGGCTCTGGTTTGCCTTTACCATTGGTCATTTGACTATCCTCATTCCAAGTTGCTCTTTTACCTACATCACTTTGCAACATAGAAGCCTGAGTTATGCTTGCAACTGCTGATGAGAATCCTAATGCACCATTAACTGCCTCTGATTTAGGCTTAGTAGGTCCATTAGAAGATGTTGAACTAACAGTTTGTGGCTGACTAGAAGCACGCATTCCCCTGGCACAACACCTGATCAGGAACATTGCCAAATAAAAAAAATTCATACTAAATACAAGTAAATGTCATACCATGAGGCTGCTGCAGGAAGTGCAATAGTTCTACTGGAACTTCCATTAGGAGGCGAACTTTTTCCTGTGCTCATCGTATTCTGTAAAGGAAATATATCCAAATTTAAGCCAGTAACAGCAACAAGGATGCATCTCAGGGTTGGCTTAAATGCAAATGGCATTGCAATGACTAATTTTCTTCTTCAACATCCTTCTACAAAATAGGTTGCATAAATTATTGCAAAAATAACAAAACCTTACATTTGAGGTATTTTTGACAATGGGTTTTGCTGCAGAAGTAGAACTATTGCTGCTATAATCATCTAAAGGTGGAGGCAACATACCCCCCGACCGTCGCAGCATATTGTTTGTTGCACCAGTTATTTGCTGAACTCTACTCCTTTAAAATCATCATAAGGTAATTAAAAATCCAATGGAAAAGACAAATAACAAGAAGTAAAAAAAAATACAGAAAGCCCAGTCTAAATGAACAAGATGATATGATGATGATGAAGTTAAAAAAAGGGCAAAATGAACATCTCAATAAACGACAAAAAATTGGGAATTATTTCAACCACATATCATAAGCGTCATCAATGAGTCAGCATTAAAGCTATAATCAAAGCACATTTTTCAACCTTCTACATGGGACAGGTAAATTTGTACATGCAGAGGAACTACAACTATTGTTCAAAAGAAAGAAGCCCAACAATTTTCTTAAGCCCTCTTCGCAATCCATAATTTATCATTGCAAACATGATAAAGTGCACAGAAATTTAGAAGGAAAAAAAATTATATGCTTCTGCAGAGCATACATCAAAACTGTCAATGACATTCAGATGGATAAAAATATACCTTGTATAAGCCGATATTATCTCATCTTTTGTAAAACTATCTTCTTGAGAACCAATCTCATGCAAGTATAGACAATCTGGATTGGTGCAGGGCTGGAATCAACAAAATTTCAAATTCTCCATTAAAATAATATTCTATTTGTTGTTTTTGTTCTAGTGTCAAAAGAAAGTAATCAACAACCCTAGTTAACGAAAGAATTTTTAATTGTAGACCATACCACATTTCTCAGCCATGCATGACAATACTTTGTGGTCCCAAAGCATGCCCTGAAATTGCCCAAATTGTCACTTGAGTGTATGCAACCATTATGCTTGAAAAAACTTCATATATGTAAAAATGAACATACTTTAAAGATCTACCATCCAAGACAAACCCATGTACAGACTGAATACAACGAATTGCTTCTTCCTCCCTCGAGTAAGTAATATATCTACAAAGAGATTGCAAAATATTTGAAAAAAAAAAAGGGAATAAGGTTAAACAATTTGCTTTAACGAATTATTAAATATACATCAAAAAGCAAGGGGAAAAGGACCACCTTCGCTTTGTCAAACATAAGTAAAATAAACACAAAAAAAAAAAAGAGGAAAAAAGTCAAGGCAATTGTAACACTTCAATAGTTCTAAAAAATACAAACATCAGTTACTGAAAATCAAGAAATCAAATTTCACTGTCTGAATTCACAGGGGAGTTCCATTGACCATGGTAAAAAAGAATTAACCAATAGTTAAAAAGAATTGGCACCAGCACAGACACACTGAAAATAATTGAACTTACACACTACAAGTATTGTTTGGAAACTGTTGAATAACACCAGCTGCTGTTCGAGACATAGAGACTTTTAGAACCTTCCCATACTGGCCAAAATATTCTCTACGCTGCAGAAGCTGCTCAAAAAATTGACAAGACACCCTCAGCAAGATATTTAAAGAAGCTGTCAGATCATTTTAATGAGAGAGAGAGAGAGAGAGAGAGAGAGATCACATCTTCATCTGCCAAATTAAGAGGCAGTCCAACAATGTACACAAGGTTTCGTTGGATAACCCGCACACTGCTGAGTTGCTTTCTTCCTTCTGATGGTTTTGACTTTGCCTTTTGTGACTTCTTTCGTTCAGTATTTATTTCAGCAACCAATCTTTGGGTGAATGTTTAAAATTATTAAAACATAGAAAGATATCAATACAACCTTCTAATAGTAAAACAACTACAACAACAGAATGATTTAATGCCAAGACTACCTCTCACAGTTAGCAGCCATGCCTACTATCTTCTCTTTGTCATAAGAAACTCGACATGCTGGGCACTGCCCCTCTGTATCATCCTTCTCTGCCATGTCCATTATGTGATGCCAACACCAAACACATATCTGCATTGAAGGCAATGGATTCACGACAATATAAATGTGGGATTTACATTAGCTATGCATGTGATGATGATTCACAAATTACAACATTAATAATAATAATAATAATAATAATAATGAGAAGAATAATGTCTCCTCTCGCCCGTCCTCCCAAATTAGGCAAAATGATAATAAAAAAAAACGAGTTGGCTAGACCATAGACACACTTCTTAATAAAAGGATGAAAACATGACTATGTCCAATAGAGATCACTCACTTCTCCTACAGGAAATAGCATTGTTCAAAATCAAACCACAGACATCATAGGAAACACAGTACAATACAGCATTGACAAAGTCAAACAGAAAATTCTCCTATATTTCCATACACATTATTTAACCTAATCTAAGGAAATTGTGTCACTGACCTCGTAACCACATTTGCAAGGCTTCAATTGCTGATCAGTCAAGTCCATCTCCTCTGCGCAGAGCGGGCAGGTCCTTTCTCCTTCATCACTCATGGTTGCCCTGGAGAGAAGAAATATTAGAAAATATAGTCACAAACTAGCAATTATTCCCAAAATCCAATAAAGAACAACCCAAATCAATCTCAACTGAAACTAATAGAACCTATAACTGAATTTTAACCTCAGCAGTTCAATTATATAAACCAAAAATAACCAGAAAAAACATAGATATCGCAATTTTGTTTGATTTACAGCTCCCGCATTGACATTACACCAATCGCATCCAGCTTAAAAACAAATTTACATTAATACCAAATGCCACCAAAAAAAAAAATTTGTCGCAACCTGAAAAAAAAATTCCCAATCGATTTAAACACCAAAGCACAAATTCAAACTCGCAATAATCTCCACAAATCGCAAATCAAACCCTGAAAGTCCAATTTTCCCTTCCATTCTATATATCAAAGCGAAAATCAATTACTAACTCCCAAACACGAAACCTCAGCTAAATCGCAGATCAAGACAATCGATTCGCATAAAATCAAATTAAACCTAATCAGTTACATGCATCATCACATAAAATAAAAAAAAATCAAAACCAAAAAATGCAAAATTATTATTCAGATTGAAACGCAAATTAGGGATCCTGAAAATAAGACAGAGATCGAGGGGTAATAATGGAAAATTAGGGCTTTTTACAGACTTACAGTTTCGAGATCGAGAGAAACAGAGAGAGAGAGAGAGAGAGATATATATAGAGAATCCGTAAACGATGAGGTTTCAGAGAAACAAAACGCGAGAGATAGAAGAGGAGAAAATGAACACCACAAGAGAAGCTTTTAAAAGGAGAAAGAGAACTCTTGTGTTGGTTTGGTTTTGTTTGGATGGCTTTTTCGGCTACTGGCTTTCTCTTATCTCTGCATTTAAATACTATAATTTACCACTCTCTACCCTTGGATTTTCCTTTATTTACCCAGATTGCCCTCCTCCGATTCCGATTTCCTCAACTTGTTCGAGTTTCGTGGACTCTCTCCGGCTTAGGAATCCCCTGTGGCACTTTAGGGAACTGCCACCTGGATACTGTTTAAAGATCAGACGGTTCAGATTTGTTTGCATAGTCTTTGTTTTTGGCCTTTCGATTTGTACAACGCTTTAATCTGTGGGGCCAAGTGGAAGTTCAATGAAGGATCCTAAAGCCACGTGCACATTGTCCTTTTCTTTCTTTTTTTTTTTTTTAAATCGGATGGCTTATGCTAATTTTTATTTATTTTTAGCTCACATAAATATTTCTATGATATAAGTTTCACATAAATCTCGTCTACAATAGTGTGGTTTGAATTTTTTTTTTTTATTGAGAAAAAAACAAAAATAAGCTTGTGATAAAAAAAAATGATAGTCTAAATGCAATGGAGTTTAATCTTGTGTTCAAATTCAAATTGATTTAAAAATTGAAATTTTATATTTTATTCTATTCAACCTAACCCACCACATTAAAGAACATACTTAAATAAAAAATTTAGCAAATTAAAAGTTAAATATAGAATGTTAATAAAAATACTTTGAAAGCATAAATATTTATAACATGATAATACAATAAAGTCGATATAAATTCTAATTTTCAAAGGTTCTAAATTCACTCTCGCCAATTCCTTAAAAAAATAAAGTTTACTCTAACCAAAATTTTATTTTTTTATATTTTTTATATTGTGTAATATATATCTTCAAAAAAAATATTACGTGATATAAAATTAATATAAACAATTAATATGTAAATGGATTTGGATAACACTGAATAGGGGGAATTCGTAGCCCAACCTACACAAATATGAGCACTTTTGAACTTCGATTCAGATAGAGTATAAATAAGTTAAGTCTACGTCGAGTCGAGTTGAGCTCAAACTCAAGTAGCTGAACGAATTGAGCTCAAGCTCTATATTATTATGCGTGACAAGCTTACGAGTCTAATCAAATTTTTATATATTTACCATTCTACCCTTTATATATTGCTAATCGGATATAAACGAGCCAAGTAGAGCTTTTATATATTTACCATTTTACTCTTTATATATTACTAGAGCCTAAATGAATTAAGTCGAGCATAATCGTCTTAATCGAGCTTAATCGAACTTTTATATATTTACCATTATATCCTTTATATATTATATTTAGATTCGAATTCAACTCGATTAAACTTTAGCTCGTGAATTTAATTCGAGCTCGAGTTCAAACTTGAGCTTTTAGGATTGAACTCGAGTTCGAATATTCAAAAACTCGACTCAAATAAGCTCTTTTATATCCCTGGTTCAGATGAGGCTTTTGGTCAGCTGGAATAATGAAGGAATGGTAATACACGGGGTGGTAGCACAAGTCGGGAAATGGTATTTCCATTAGCATTTTTATAATTTTATTAATGTTAAAACTTTATAATTTTTATATTTGACAAAATATATACATATTTGTATTAAATTTAATATCTTATTAACTGGTATTTAAAAAATAATAATGAAATTAAATACTTAATAATATAATTTTAAAGAAAATAATAATTTTTTATGTGTAATATAAAATTATAATAAAAAGCACATATATATTAATTTTGTGGAATTGAGATAGGGCAAGAGACTCAATGTCATCCCCACTCCATTATCATAAATGGGATGGAGACTCCTGTCGGATTTGGGCGAAGATAAATTTTCCATTCAAACGAATTGAGTTTTGTCATCTATAAATAAAATTAAAATGGTGATGAGGGATAAAAATAGATTCTTATATTTTGATTAAGCAAGGCCCAAACCATTTGGGTCCATTACGCACTAAGCATCTATGGTAAAGCTATTGGGGAGGAGTCCTATAAGAGAACCTTAACTCTTAAGTAAGCCAGACACCCTTCAGCTTCATCAATTCATCATAAAATAGGAAACTTGCTCTACAAGACTGAGAACTATATAGCTCTTGTCATCCCTCAAAAATGTCAGCATATGATTGTCAGATGAAGCATGCTCATTGGTGGCTCACCCTCCTTTATTTTATCTAGCTACTAACAATTGTATTAACTATAAGTGACTAAATGCACAACACATATCAGCCATAGACTAAGCAATAATCTGGAGCCAATCATGTTAATATCAGAAGTATTTCCTCTGCTTTTAGAATCTACACCTCACACACTCACCCACTTAGTCATATATAAGGGAAATTGGACATCATTGAAAGATAGTTGGAATTATATATTCTCTCATATCCATTTTCTCTCTAAATATTCAGGCTATAGAGAACGAAATTCATTCTTTCCAGTCACCTCAAATTTAAGTTCATCACTTATTTGAGCATTAAAGAGTTTTCACTAGGTATTGGCCCTCTTAGCATCTTTGTTCTTTCTTGCAGGCCTTATAAAATAAGCCTATACGAAGAAAGTCTGGTCTATTTACTATCCCTAACATGAGATCGATCAAATGGAAATAAAATATTTTTTTTAAACTTAAATTGTTTGGTAAATAGGAGGATCACTATGACTGTAGTCCTAGGTAAATTTACCAAAGATGAAAATAATTTATTTGATATCATTGATGATTGGTTAAGGAGGGACCATTTTATTTTTATAAGTTGGTCTGGTTTATTGCTTTTTTCTTGCTCCTATTTCACAGTTAATTACAACCTTTGTAGTTCCTATTTGAAAAGGTGTAACTGGCTGCAACTTTTTTAAATGTTAGAATTGGAATAAAAGATATGAAATAAAATTAAAATATTACAAGATTTTTATTATTGATATGAGAGGTACATGGAAATAAGCAGAAATTTAAAAAACAAAAAAAACAAAAATTTTAAGCACAGGGTGCAATAAAAGAAACGATTTATACTTGCTCTCAAATGCTTTTTAATTCATTCATGTTTTAGCTATGCGTTAAATTGTTGATAATATATACACATCAAGGTAATTCTTACTTTCGGTTTTGTTTTTTTTTTAACTATGTACTTAATTGAAACAGATATTTTTCTTTTTTCATATAGATTTTTTACCTATATTTTATAAAAATTTTGTCATGTGTTGATTAAATCAACAAAATTATTTTATTACTTAAGTTTAGATTTTGTTGAAAAACTATTATTTGTTATAAATATAATGGAGAAGAATAAGAACAAATAATATAAAGGAGAAAATAGTTTTTATAGTTATTCCATTAAATAGTATTAAGCCCTTTATATAGAGTACAGAAGGAAAATAAATACAAAGCTTTTCTAATAAGGAAAATATAAGAAATATGAAGTTTTTCCAATTACTAATATGGAAACTAGAGTATTCACGTATATGGAAAGACATCAATCAAATCCTATAATATATCATAACACTCCCCCTTGATATCTTTTACAAAGAATATGTCTCGTTAAAATCTTTACGAAGAAAAAACCTTGTGGGAAAAAAATCTTAGTGAAGGAAAAAAAGTACATTATTCTTGTAGAGATTTGCGCCATAACACTGCCTCGTTAAAAACCTTGCTAGGAAAACCCAATGGGACAAAACCTAAGCTAAGGGAAAAAGAGTACAGTGTATTAAAATCTCCCCCTCATGAAGATATGATTCTGTCAAAGATCTCTTAGTCGGCGCATACCAATTTTGTTAACCAACTTCTCAAAAATAGTTGTAGGAAGTGCTTTTGTAAACAAGTCTACCAGATTATCAATTGATCGAATTTGATGAATATCCAAAACTCCTTGCTTTTGAAGCTCATGTGTGAAAAAGAACTTTGGCGAAATATGCTTGGTTCTATCTCCTTTGATATATCCTCCTTTGAGTTGTGTTATGCAAGCAGCATTATTTTCATATAATACTGTTGGACTTCATTTGTCAAGTTTAAGATCACATGTTTCCTTGATATGATGGACCATAGATCTCAACCATACACATTCTCTACTAGCCTCATGTATTGCCAATATTTCAGAATGATTTGATGATGTGGCAGTTAAAGTTTGTTTAGTAGAGCGCCAAGAAATGGCAGTGCCACCATATGTAAACAAGTAACCCGTATGTGATCTAGCTTTATGTGGATCAGATAAATATCCAGCATCAGCATATCCAATTAATTCTGACTTCGAGTCACGTGGATAAAATAAGCCCATATCTAATGTTCCACGTAAATAACGGAATACTTGTTTCACACCATTCCAATGTCTTCGAGTGGGTGAAGAACTATATCTTGCTAGCAAACTTACAGAGAATGCTATATCAAGTCTTGTATAATTAGCAAGATACATTAGTGCACCAATTGCACTAAGATATGGTACTTCTGGACCAAGTATTTCTTCACTATCTTCTCGAGGATGAAACGGATCCTTTTTCACATCAAGGGATCGAACCATCATAGGAGAACTCATTGGATGGGATTTATCCATATTGAAACATTTTAATATCTTTTCGATATAAGTTGACTGATGAATGAAAATCCCTTTAGATAAATTTTCGATTTGCAAGCCGAGACAGAATTTTGTTTGTCCCAAATCTTTCATTTCAAATTCATTTTTCAAATAATTTACTGTCTCAGTCATCTCTTCAGGAGTCCCAATGATGTTTAAATCATCAACATGCACAGCAATTATAGCAAAACCATATTTTGTTTTCTTGATAAAGACACATGGACAAATTGTATTATTAGTGTAGCTTTCTTTCAAAAGATATTCACTAAGGCGGTTATACCACATTCGTCCAGATTATTTTAATCCATACAAGGACCTTTGTAGCTTAATTGAATACATTTCTCGTGGTTTTGAGCTACATGCTTCAGGCATTTTCAGTCCTTCAGGGACTTTCATATAAATGTCATTATCAAGTGATCCATACAAATAAGCTGTAACGACATCCATTAGTCGCATATGGAGTCCTTTTATACTTGCTAGGCTAATTAAGAATCTTAATGTAATTGCATCCACAACTAGAGAATAAGTCTCCTCATAATCAATGTCAGGTCTTTGTGAAAAACCTTGTGCCACAAGTCGAGCTTTGTATCTCACAATTTCATTTTTCCCATTTCGCTTACGCACAAAAACCCATTTATAGCCTACTGGCTTAATATTTTTAGGCATTAAAATAATGGGCCCGAAGACATGGCGTTTTTCTAATGAACTTAATTCTGCCTGGATTGCATCTTTCCAATTTGGCCAATCATCTCTATGTCGACATTCATTTACGGACTTTGGTTCAATGTCCTCATTTTCTTTTGCAATATCAACTGCAATTGCATATGCAAATACACTATCGACAATGATTTCATTTCGGTCCCATCTTTTTTCTGAATTGACATAGTTGATTGAGATCTCTTCATTTTGATCATTTTCAGGTACCTGAACCACTTCTAGGGTTATTTGTTCATCTATGTCAATTTCAGTTAGAGGCTCTTCAAGAGCATTAATATTTTTGGGATTCTGTTCCCTTTTCTTTCTTGGATTTTTATCCTTGGAACCAAGTGGCCTTCCACGCTTTTGGCATGTCATGGACTCATTTGCTATATTATTAACATGTTGGCCTACTGGGACATCAATTCTTATTAGAGCATTTTCAGCTGTAATGTGAGATTTAGTAACTCTTTTTGGATCACATAATGCATCTGGTAATTGGTTTGCTATACTTTGTAAGTGGATGATCCTTTGAACTTCTAGTTCACATTCTTGTGTATAAGGATCAAGATGATTTAATGAGGACTCATTCCAAACAATTTGTTTCTCTAATTGCTTAATTTCTCCCCCCAATTTGGGAAACAAAGCTTCATTAAAATGACAATCATTAAATCTCGCAGTAAAGACATTCCCAGTTAATGGTTCAAGATATTTGATAATAGAGGGGGATTCATATCCAATGTATATACCCAATCTCCTTTGTGGTCCCATTTTTATGCGATGTGGGGGGTTAATTGGGACATAAACAGCACACCCAAAAATTCTCAAATGGGATATATTTGGCTCTTGGCCAGTTACCAACTGTAATGGTGAAAATGTATGATAATTAGTTGGCCTGATGCGTATAAGAGTTGCTGCATGTAAAATTGCATGTCCCCAAACAGAAATTGGGAGGTTTGTTTTCATAAGTATTGGTCTAACTATCAATTGAAGACGTTTAATAAAAGACTCTGCTAGACCATTTTGAGTGTGAACATGAGCTACAGGATGTTCAACAGTTATTCCAATTGACATGCAATAATCATTAAAAGCCTTAGATGTGAATTCACCAGCATTATCAAGACGAATTGTCTTAATAGCATAATCTGGAAATTGTGCTCTTAATCGAATTATTTGAGCAAGTAATCTAGCAAATGCTAAATTTCGAGTTGATAATAAGCATACATGTGACCATCTTGTTGATACATCTATCAACACCATAAAATACTTGAATGGTCCACATGGTGGATGAATTGGTCCACAAATATCACCTTGTATGCATTCCAGAAATTTAGGTGATTCATGTTGAATTTTGCTTGGTGAAGGTCTAATAATCAACTTTCCTTGAGAGCAAGCCGAACATGAAAATTCATTACATTGAAGAATCTTCTGGTTCTTCAATGGATAACCATTTGAACTCTCAATAATTTTACGCATCATTGTTGATCCGAGATGACCCAATCGATCATGCCAAACAATAAAAGAATTAGGGTCAGTAAACTTCTGGTTTACTACCATATTTGTTTCACTTGTTCACACATATGTGTAATATAATCCAGAGGATAAAGCAGGTAATTTTTCTAATATGCATTTCTTACCCATTATAATGGTTGTAATATAGAGATACTCAATGTTTCCAACATTAATGGTCTCAACATGATATCCACTTCGGCGGATATCTCTAAAACTTAATAAATTTCTACGAGATTTTAGAGAGAATAATGCATTTTAAATAAAGAAATAAGTTCCTCCAGGTAGTAATATATTAGCTCTTTCGGAGCCTTCAATAATTCTTTTACTACCAGATATTATATTAACGTAAGAATCTCCCTTTGTTAGATGAGAAAAATACTTCTTATCTTTTAAAATGGTGTGCGTGGTTGCACTGTCAGCAAGACATAAGTTTGCATCATTTATTCTTGATCCTACCAATACTTGAACAGGATCCATAATATCTTCACCAAAACAAAATGTACTTATAAGAAACATAATAACTCAATAATTATTAATTAAAACTCAATCCAAAAGTACTTTAAAAAAGCAAATTATTCATAAACACTTTAAACTAGTGTTTAAATCCCAAAATACAAACCAAAAAAAAAAACTAAAAGAGAAACATATCAATTTAGGCATTCGCATTGCCATCACCAATCAAATGATCAATCTTTCCTTCAGGATGCTCAAAGAAATCTGTCACATCTAAATGTGTAATATCAATAGGATCATCACCAAGGACATTATTGTTTTCTGCTAAATTTACTTCAATATTTTTGCCTTTCTTCAAGGACTCTTGATAAAGATCGACAAGATGTTTTTGTGTGCGATAAGTACGAGACCAATGCCCTTTTGCACCACATCGATAGCAATGATTTCTTGAATTATTCTTTGATCCATTATTTTCTTTCCACTTCTGGTGGGAAGGTGCATTATTATTTTTAGCACCACGATTTCCATTGTTATGATTTCTGCCATAACCTCTGCCACGTCCTCGACCATGATTGTTCCTCCTTCCTCTTCCTCGTCCTTGTCCAATATTATTGTGTGTTGTCTCATTCACTTCAGGGAATGGAGCAGAACCAGTTGGACGAGTTTTATGATTTTTCAGTAAGAGTTCATTATTTTGCTCAGCAATAAGAAGACATTCAATTAATTCAGAATATTTTTTAAAACCTTTTTCTCGATATTACTGCTGCAGGAGCATATTCGAGGCATGGAATGTAGTGAATGTCTTCTCTAACATATCATGGTCAGTAATGTTTTCTCCACATAATTTCAGTTTGGAGCTAATTCTATGAATAGCAGAATTATATTCACTTACAGTTTTAAAGTCTTGAAATCATAAGTGTATCCACTCATAACGAGCCTTTAGAAGTATGACAGACTTATAATGATTAAATCTTTCTTTCAAGTTGTTCCAAAGGACTAATGGATCTTTAACAGTCAAATACTCAAGTTTCAATCCTTCATCGAGATGGTGACGAAGGAAAATTATCGCCTTGGCGCGATCCTGTTGAGATTCCTGATTTTTGTTTTTTATCGTATTGCCAAGGCCCTTAGCATCCAAATGTATCTCAGCATCCAGTATCCATGATAAGTAATTCTTGCCCGAAAGATCGAGGGCTGTGAATTCGAGTTTTATCATGTTCAACATTGTCTATACAAAAAGGAATAATGTGCATTAGTATCATAATAAAATTAGTCTTTTAAAGACTCAATAGACAATGCAATAAGTTCTTCAGGAATATAAAATATCAATTATTCAATGAATTGGAATACTAGGTTCATGGATATTTAGTTCTTCAAGAACTTAGGGTCAAAAATTCTTTTTGAAATTTATTCCTTACTTATTTGTTTAATTAGTTCTTCAGGAACTATAAATAATACTAGTTTCTTCAGGAACTAGAATTTGATATACAGTGTTAGTTCTTCAATAACTATAATTTAAAATATAGTGTTAGTTCTTTAGGAACTATAATATACTTAATGAAAATTAAATAACATCAAATAATAATAAAAAAATCATAAAAATGATGGTCATGTATATAAAACAAACAAAACAAAAAAAAAATGATTATGTAAACGATTTATATAGTTAATTGTTAATATATTTAAACGATTTTGTTTAGCCACCATGATTATGTAATCGATTTTATATAGTTTAAAAAAACAATTTTACAATTGTTTCATATAAAAAAAATGATTTACATCTAAAAAAAATGATTTTATAGTAATGATCTAAACAAAAATATACATATATATATATATACAACATCCCAAACATATATGTGTATTAAGCCATGGGCATATGCCTTTTTGAGAACATATATGATTCACATGTTATTCGAGATGAGGAAAGAAAAGAAAAAAAATACCTTGGGTAAAAAAAATGGTAGAACAAATTCGTGCTGATAATGTGTTATAAATATAATGGAGAAGAATAAGAACAAAGAATATAAAGGAGAAAATAGTTTTTCTAATTATTCCATTCAATAGTATTAAGCCCTTTATATAGAGTACATAAGGGAAATAAATAGGAAGTTTTTCTAATAAGGAAAATACAAGAAATAGAAAGTTTTTCCAATAAGGAAAATACAATCAATACTAATATGGAAACTAGAGTATTCACGTATATGGAAATACATCAATCAAATCCTATAATATATCATAACATTATTGATTATGTGTTCATATTTTTATTCTCATTTCATATTTTACTTAAAAAAAAAAACACACAAGATTTATATTTCGATCCTATCCTTATAATTTAATTCTCATTTCCGCTTACCTGAAAACCAAACAAACACTTACAAAATATTTTGTTTAAGCTTGGAAATTTTGTGGAGTGTGTTAGATGGATTCTCAAGCTCATGACTATATATAAAATTAACCTATTGTTGGGGGAAAAAAAGGTCTTCCTATTCCTCTAAAATTTAGTAGATAAATTTACACAGGACTTTTAATATTTTTATAAAGGTAAATCATATAACATTCCTGAAATTTATCTTAGTTAGCACTATAATTCTTATTGTTTAAAAATTAACATGTCATTTTATTTAGTAAAACTCATTTTTACAAAATTAGGAAACTATTATAAAATAAAGAACAATTATAGAAAATAGAGAATAAATTTTTATGTGTTATTTCATTTACTATAGCATATATTTATAGATATAAAATATTACAGATATAGAATTAAAGATGAAGTCTTATTTACATAAGAAAACTATTTATAAAAATAGTGATGGACATCAAATCATATCATGCTATTCAAATATTATTATCAATATTATCACAACACTCCCTCTTTAATGTCTATTATAAAGAATATGTATCGTTAAAATCTTACTAAACAAAAATTTTATGGAAAAAAAAATCTTAATAAAGGAAAAAAAGTACATTATTCTTATAAAGATTTGCGCTATGACACTGTCTCGTTAAAAACTTTAGCAGGAAAACCTAATGGGACAAAATTTAGGCTAAAAGAAAAAGAGTACAGTGCACTAACATTTTTCCCTTATAAAAATATGATTTTTATCAAATATTTTTAGTCGGTATATGCCAATTTTGTTAACTAGCATTTCAAATGTAATTGTAGAAAGTGCTTTTATAAATAAATCTGCAAAGTTATCATTTGATTGATTTTGATGAACATCATAACTTTCTAAATTACATTTAAATAATATTCACATATAATAATTTATTTTTAGTACTCTCTTAAAATATTACTTGCCCCATGAATATGTCTCATTAAAAATTTTGCTAGAAAAACTCAGTAGGACAAAATATAGCCAAGGAAAATAGTATATTTTATGCACTATTTTATTATATACAGATTGCCTCATTAAAATATTTGTCCAAGAAAATTCTGTGGGATAAAAACTTGACTAAGAAAAAAGAGTATAATCACATACTAATTCGTTTCTCCTATTGAGAACAAATTTTAACACAGCGTATACTATTAAAATTTCATAATCAATAATTCATATATTTTCATGCATTTTTTAATTTAATATTAATTTTTTCACTATACTATTAATAATAATATAAATTTTTAGATATTAACTATTAAAAATATTATTGATTTAAATGAAAATATAAAAAATTTAATTAGTATTATATAAAAATAAATATAACAAAACTAAAAAAATATAAAAATTTTGATGAAAATTCATTAATCAAATGCCATCATAGATTCAGTAGAAAGAATTCCATAATAAACGTCAATCCGTGAATTTATATTCCAAGACTCAAAATCTTTATGATTATATGAACAAAGGGGTGAAGATAGTTTTATTTTATTTTATTTTATTTTTCTTTATTTTTTTATGAAAAATAATAATAAAATGAGAACATATATAAGGTTTGCATAGAGACGGACCATGAAAAAGATAGCAATTATATTTAACAAATATTTAATTGTACACATCAAGGCATAACCTACTGATAAATATATATATATATGATATGAGTAGTAAACTCATATTCGATTTTTCTCTTTTTTATTTAAAAAAAATATTAATAAAATTATTTGCGGTCCTTGCTTATGATCATAATTCATAATGACTTTATTCAAATTGTTAAAACTTTTTTTTTAACACATAAACTTGAACTTTTTTATTATTATTTAGCATAGTATTTATTAATCTAAAATAATATAAATATGAATAATAATTATGAAAAAAAATCAAATTCTAATACTTTGATATAAACTCAATTTTTTTTTCCTCAGTCAAGTATTATCGGGTTAATTTAGGCAATTCATATTTGAATAATCACAAAATTTCAAGAACAAAAATTAATTAGTATTGAAGTATTTTCAGAAAAAAAAATAAATTCAAGTTATTATTTATTATTATTAAAATGAAAAATTAATAGATATTACATTTAATTTCTTCATTCTCTGAGGCAATATTTGCAAATATTAATTAATATATCATAGACTGAACATAAATTCTTAATCTTCTTCATCGTTTTTGTAGCTTTGGCAGAGCAACTGCAACCCAGAGCTTGAACTCTCGTTTTTCACCTTTTCCTTATCTGAAGATTTTTGAACAAATTTAGCCCAAGAATTTGAACACTTTCTCTTTTTCAATGAAATTTCAAAATCATCATCAGTTATTCTTCTAACAAAATCTTTATTTTCACGAACAAAAACAATTGATTTCACTAATGCTTCATCTTCTTCTTCTAACCTCTTCTCTTCCTCTTTCGCATTTTTCTGCAATACTGCAAAAATTTCATCAACACTTAAAGTATGATGCAAAGATTTAATTGATTTAAGTTTATACAATTCATCAATCTCTTTCATCTCTTTTTTCAAAATCGATGCTTTTTCTTCCAATTTTTCAATTGAAGATTTAATTTCTGAATTAGGAATATCAAATTCTTCTTCTTGATAACACATTCTAGCGCCAGACTCAATAACGTAACTTGAATTCTTTGGATCAGTTTTCATGGTGATTTCATTTGAGCAAGTACTACATTTGAAGTAAAATCTGAATATTTTAATACCCAAATAAGTTTCTCCAATGGCAATTTCTTGGCGAGAATTGAATTTCTTCCCTTCTCCCATATAATTTCCACATTTATTACATTGTATTCTCACAGGAAGCATCATACGTTGTTGTATTTGAGAGTTGTTTGGTCTTTTTCTTCTTGGGAGTTTTGAGGGATCAAAATCTGGGGGATAATACTTATTTAGAACTTTTCTTTCTCCCATGATATATACTGAACCCAGAAAAACCCTGCCGTGCGACTGCAAGATGATCGGTGAATGCGATGGTGGAAAAGAAGGAAAGATTCTATCTTTATATATGACTCTGAAATTGTACCTAAAAACAATAGTAATCCTCTTCATTTATTAATTCCATGTTGTTGTAGGATTCCATATCAAAGATTATAATGGATATAGTAAATTATTTTACTACTTTTCAGATTTAATATAATTAGAGTGCGTTTCGTAAATCGTAATAAAACGTAATGTAATATAATTAAATGATTTTATAATATAAAATTATACTAAGAATTAATTTAATTATATTATATTACATCTCATTATGTTTTATGAAACATCTTCTTAGTATTTTAGTCTCATTATTTCAAAACTAATATTTTTAATCCATGTCATTTATTAATACTAATAGCAATAATTTAGTTTCATGGCTAAAATCTTTAAATCTAATATGTTTTAGCTTTTCAATTGTTATGCTATAAGATACTTTACTGCAAAATTTAACACTCTTGATTGAAATTAGTTCACAAACAGCAATGATTAAAACGATAATATTAATTCTATCAAATATTAAAAGTGTTAAAAAATTATCATCAGTTTAGTGAGAAATTTAAAATAGAAAAATTACCTCTATTGATAATCTATTTCAATCCATTCATCAATTAAAATTATATTGGACGTATAGAGATATTTGACCCTATGACTCACTACACTATAATCAATTTGATTACACCACTAACTCCAATGTAGATTGTCCTAAAACAAATATATTTTACAACCCCATATTGCAGGGAATTGAAATTAAAATTTTCTGCATTTGTGATATACTAACTAATATCACAAATTAAAACTAATATAGCTGTTTAAATAACTTGATTCATTTAATTACAAATGGGAAAAGTACTTCAAAAAATAAAAATTACCAAAACAATTAAACGATATTTCAAGAATTCCCAATATTAAACAAGTATAAATTGTGAAAATTTTATAGTCAAATTTACTTTGCTTTTAAAAATCTACTTCATTACAATTACATTACTAAAAATTGAATCTTATGACAATTTCGTTCAAACTTCTAAGGAATTTGACCCATTGGGTGTCCGGATTTAACACCTGAACTCGGCCAGTGATCATGTTCCGGTGGAAGAATTCTAAAGTCACATCAGTTGTTCCAAAACCTCTCTCTATTGCACCAAATGTTATCTCATCCAAATCATCCATGTTTGCTATGGTGTCTTTGTTTTCAATCACATGAAAATTCTGTAGAGCCTCCCCTCTTTCTATAAAAATTGTAATACTGCCAGTAGATTCTGCCCCATCTTCATTTTGTTCTTCAGGTTGTTCATCATTACCATCTTCATTTTGCTCTTCAGGTTGTTCCTCATTATCACCTTGCTGATCCTCAATAGTTTCCTCTTCCTCTCCATCTTGATTAGGTTCAGGTAGGCCACAATTGTAGAAGTAGTTCAAAGTAGTTCTATTTACAGCTTCCCAACCCTCATCATCATCAACATCAGTTAACTGCAAATAGACTGATTATTTTTATAGAGAGAATCACAAAGGGAAGGGAAAATCGATCCAAAACTTCAGATTGAATTCCACAATCATAAAATCCCAAAAAACACCTCTAGAACTGCGTCAAGAAAATTGTTGTAGATAGCATCCAATGGGCCAGTTATATCATCTGTTGAAGCACAAAAAGCTGCAGGATTTATAGTCATCTAGAGTGAAAGGCTCGTATCAGAGATTGATCAGTTATAAATGCGGAAGAAGCATTTGCTAGAAGCTCTTCCCAACAACAAAAGAACGCATAGCAGAATTCTCAAGTAACTGACAACCTGAATAAACCTTACCTGTCCAAGAATATAATTCTCTAATATAATGTCTCTACTAATCTTCTCATAGCCTTTCCAAGTACAGCATTCAGCCTAAAGAAAAGAAGGCACACCTTAATCATAATTCATAAATGAGCAGATAGGAAAAAAAAAATAACTGAGGATAACAGTGAAGACAAAGAAGTAGAACCCAAATTTTCGAAGACCCAATTTAAGAATTATAAAATCTTGAAACACATCTCTAGAATTGCACCAAGAAAGTTGCTAGCTATAACATCCAATGGACAAGCAGCATAGAAAGCCAAAAGATTGAGTGCCATCTAAACATCAAGGGCCTTATATCAAAGATTTCAAATTTGCTAATGAAAAAGATTGTCGATACAACAAAATAAGGCATAGCAGAATTCTCAAGTAGTGAACAGTCTGAATTAGCCTTACTTCCCGAAGGATATAGTTCTCAAGTGAAATGCTTCTTCCTCTACTTATCCCACAGAATTCCCTAGTCGAGAATTGAATCAAACTATTATTGACTTTTGTGCAACGTTTAGCCTAACCGAAGAAAGACCACCATTATTCAAGGATGCATTTCTCCAGTGGAATGCTTCCATTGATCTTCACTGTCACAGAGACTTCCAAAGCAGCTGAGAAGTGAATCAAACTGTTCTTACATTTCCCACAACATTTAGCCCAAACCAAATAAAGGTAAACCCTGATCCCATATAAAAATATATAAAGCAATATCCCAAGAAAAACAAAAAAGAAGAAAAAGAAATGCAAGAATCTCAAAATCTCAGAACCCACCTTTGGAGATGGATCAAGAGAGTTTCTGTAAATAATTTCCCGTGCACTTGTACCATAAAAAGCCGCAATATTGACACTCATGACTCATCTACGAATCAAAAGCCTTCATATATTTACAATGAAAAGCAAAATCAATACATAAAAAGACATGAAACTTGAATTGTTAAAACCCTATTCCATCTTCTAAACCACAAGAAAGATTTTACACCATTGCTATATAATCTGAAAAAAAAAAAATCAAAATTTTTGCACGAAGACGAGGCAAAAATAAAAAGAAATGAAAATTGTCTACTTACAAGATTAGATGCCTTATTCAGTATCTTCAAGAAAGAATCGTTCTTTGTGTTAATCTAAGGGTAGCAATTTTTGTCTTGCATTGGGTAAGAATTTTCGAAAAGAAACTTGATTTTTCTTGGAGAAAATTAAGGGGAGAGAGAGACAGAGAGAGAGAACGAACGAGCGCCAGAGAATTAGCTAATTTATTTATTTATTTGTCTAAAATTAAATAATTTAAGGTAATTTTTCTAAAAAAATAATTTTTACTCGTTACAAGAGGTTTTTTTTATATAAACCTATTATCCAAGTATTTCGTGGTATATAAGGTAGTTTGATTTTATATCAAGTTATTTTTTATTAAAATTTATATTTAGTGGTAAATTATTTATAAAATTTAAATTTATTTTGAAAAAAAGTATTTTGTGTTATTTAAATTACTTACGTAATTGTCAACCTACGAGTAAATGATATCCAAGTACACTTGCTTAATAAAATATCAAATACAATCCATAAATTATAAAATATACATGTAATTTCATTTTTTTATTCAGAATCTCAACCTTATCAACTCAATTAAAATTATGAGAAATTATATGGTAAAATAGTAATTCCAATTAGGCATCCTAGCGGGGAAACTTATTGAATGATGATAAATGTTGGCTTTTTTTGACCAAAAGTAAAAAAAAAAATTGGGAATTGTTTTTCTCTATCTTTTGTCTCTCCAATTAACTTGTAAAAAAATTTACAATTTCTTTTTCAATTCTTTTGCTTTCTTAATAACCAAACAAAAATTTTAGGCAAAATTTTCAAAAAGCAATCTATCATTATGAGATTCACTTTCAAATCCTATAATTAAAACCCAAACATCAATTCAAATCATTAGTACCTTTGCATTCAAATTTCTTAACGGGCCAAATGGAAATCCAACAAAAATTAAAATGGATTTTTTCAATTTTTTTTCTTACAAATTGACCCATTAGAAACCCCGACTTCCTCTACTAAACTCCACTTGAAAATGTCACCACTTGTTGCCATTTAATAAAAGAACATATAAAGAAGCATATAGAAGATTTGATGTATCATGATTTGGGAAAAATAGAATTAATCAAAATAGAAGATTTTTACCTAAAATTCTTGTTTGGTTATCGAAAAAGCAAAAAAATTGAAAAGAAAAATTGTAAATTTATAAGTTAATTTGATTTATAAAGAGAATGAGAAGAAAACTGATTTGGGAAAAAAAGGAATGGATAAGTAGCGAGAGATTTTGATTTTGTTTTTTAAGTTTTTAAGAGAGAAGATGAAAGAAGAAGATGAAGTAATTGCAGAGAGAGAGAGAGAGAGAGAGAAGGGAGAGAACAATAATTCCCAAAAAATTTTATTGTTTTATTTTTTGCCAAAAAGTCAATATATGTTATCATTCAATAGATTTGCCATTCTAATTAGGACGCCTAATTGACACTATAAAAAATAAGCCACTTATTGACAGAAAATTCTATTAATAAGTCTATAAAATCTGTTAGTAAATATCCTTATTGATAGATTAGGGAATGCAAAAATCAGTTAGTAAATCGGTGGTCAGTACAGTTACACATAAATTTATGAAAAGATGGTCACTATTTCTTATAAAACCATTGATAATTTGTTCAAAAAATAAATTAAATAATCATACGCCGTCACTAATCCATCTATAACTTTAGTAAAAATAATATTTCATTATTTCAAAACGGTCAATAATCCGTCAGTAAAATATTTTTAAAAAATAATTTTATAATAAAGAGGTCAATAATCCGTTGGTAAACTATTTTAAAAAATAATTTAATAATACAAACGGTCAGTAATCCGTCAGTAACCTTTTTTAAAAATTAATATTATATAACAAATAGTCAGTAATCCGTCAGTAAATGATTTAAAAAAATAATTTAATAACATAAATAATTAGTAATCCGTCAGTAAATTATTGAAAATATTATTTTAATAATTAGAAACGGTCAGTGATCTGTCCGTAAATTGGCCAATATATTTTTTTAAAATTTTTTAAATATTTAATAAATTAATTTTATAAAATAGATATTAATTAAAAATTATAATTAATTATATAATATAAATATCAAAATTAAATATTATATAATGTAATATAATTTACAAAAATTATATTGTACTGTACACCAGATAAGTATAAAAAATAACTAAACTAAAAAAAAAAACTAATCGAGCTCATCAGCATCATTATTCTCCTCCTTCTCCTCATTATGACCCTCCTGATCCTGCTAGCTGTGCTCTAGATATACTATATATGCATCAGTAGCGGTAATAGCAACATCTCCGATTGAAGGGTGCTGAGAAGTAGCAAAAGTCAATGAAGGAGCAACAAGAGGAGCAACACCACCAGCAAAATACCATAAAAAAACTGCTACATTTGTAGCTTAACCTATTGGTAGACCTGCTCCTAGACCATCTGTTGCATCTCCTATCACATATGAACTACTCCCTTATCAATCTCCTGTTTGCATATGCTTAGTTGTAGGTGGAGATAGCGGTGGAGCTGAGGAAGAACTAGCTCTCGAAGTCCAAATGATCGAACTAAAGAACCTATCCCATAGACTCATCTCTTTTCCCAACCTCCAATAGTTATAAAGTATAGCTTGAACTCATCTATCTGAGGTGGCTCATAGATCCAGGGGTCAGCTGCAACATCTACTCATGGAGGTTTATGAGATCCACATGTTTTTTTTTTATAATATTAGTTATTATCAAAATTTATAATTTATTTTAATAGGAAAATTGGTAATTAAAAACTTATATGAATCTACTGGAGGCGCTAGTCGTCCGTCGGTCTTTCTTCCTTGTATGCATGCATACGAAGACCACCTTAGGAGTGTTTTGAATTTTAATTATTTTTGGCATAATTATGGCATTTATGTTTACGGCTATTTTTTCTCCTAAGATGATATTTGGTCATTTTGTTGATATTTTATGAAATGTATTTTATATTTCAATTTTAAAGGCATATATATATATATATATATATATATATATATAGTAATATATATATATATATATATATATATATATATATATATATATATATACTATTATATAGTAATATAAATATATATATATAATATATATCTGTATATATATATATATATATATATATATATATATATATATATATATATATATATAGATATAGATATATTATATATATATAAATATATATATATATGTTATATA